>JACVBY030000645.1:0-600000 GCA_017589505.3 Metroxylon sagu | reverse complement strand
AACATGATTTGGATGTTCATGATTTTCAAAATTGGGTGGTTGTTCTACATAAACTTTTTCAGCAATATATCCATTTAAAAATGTACTTTTAACATCCATTTAAAATAACTTGAAATTCATGAAACATGCAAAAGCAAGTAACAATCTGATGGCTTCTAATCTAGCAATAGGTGCAAAGGTTTCATCAAAATCAATGCCTTCTTCTTGATTATAACCTTTAACTACCAATCTTGCTTTATTTCTAATGATGTTTCCATACTTAAATAATTTATTTCTAAAAACCCATTTTGTTCCAATTATGGGGTGATCTATGGGTCTATTAACTAAAGTCCATACATTAGTTCTTTCAAATTGATTTAATTCTTCATGCATAGCATTTATCCAATCAGGGTCATCTTTTGCTTCATCAAAACATTTAGGTTTAATTTGAGAAACAAAAGCTAAGTGATTGCATGTGTTGACCCCGCATTGATTTTAATGATCACAAAATAATTAAGTAGGTTACTAACGATTTTGATGAAGAATTAATATGACATGCAGGTATACAAAGTCACTAAAAGCATCTAAATGGATTTCAAAGCTCAAAATGTGTATATGGTTTAAGAGAGAGAATTCCAAGATTTGAGAAGGAGGATTCAAGGTCAATCTAAGTAAATCTCAGATGTTTGGCAATGTTCTCAAATAAAGAAAGTTCAAGTTGTGAAAGTTATGATACCAAGTTTCCTTGATTCAATGAGTTTCCTAGTCCGTGGAACAACTTTTCAAGTTTTGGAGACTTTAGTCAACTCGCATGGCAACTACTGGAACTTGAAACTGAAGATTGAAGCCATTAGCCAACCCAAATGCAAGCTAACAAGTCAAATCTGTGGCACAAGTGACTAAACATTGGAAAAAACCATATTAGTCGGCTCTAAAGCCGACTACTGTGGTCACACAGAAGCTTTTCACATGTTAGTCGGCT
The DNA here is from genome assembly GCA_017589505.3 of Metroxylon sagu. Taxonomy (NCBI): domain Eukaryota; kingdom Viridiplantae; phylum Streptophyta; class Magnoliopsida; order Arecales; family Arecaceae; genus Metroxylon; species Metroxylon sagu. The sequence goes on along the minus strand of JACVBY030000645.1, from coordinate 599,039 downwards.
CTAGAGCCGACTACTGTGGCATCCACAAACAGTTTGTCTGTGTTAGTCGGCTCTAGAGCGCACTAACCTTGCCTGGGATAGGAAAAATCCTAGGTTAGTCGGCTCTGGAGCTGACTAACGCCCGAGGAACTTCTATAACGGCTAGTTTTTGACATTTCAACGTTCGAAAACGGTCACTCCAATAGTTCAATCCCTCAACCAACTATAAATACAAGTTAATGGGATGGATTAGTAAGAGTTTAAGTGGATTTTTGAAGGATTACAAGTGAGAAAAAGAGGGATTTACCAAGTCAAATTCAGCAAAATTTCAGCCTGATCCAATTTTTAAAAATCACTATTGCTGAAGTTCAAAAATCCTTTGAAGCCCATTCAAAACTCCCATCAACCACTCCAGAAGCTTCATTAAGTGCTCTTAACTCCAGCATTCAAAGAAGTGAAGCTCATTCAAGGGAGAAAACTTCAAATCTGTAAAGTGTTCTTTATTGTCTTTATTTGCTCATTAAGGAGCTGTTCTTGCTGAACTTATTTCATCTTGTAAACTGTTGAGTTTCAACTTGGTTGAAACTTGGGTAGAGTGTGCCAAACCCGTAATTGGTAGATTGTAAAGGCTCCCTTGTGCCCGAAAATAAGAAGCTAGCTGAGTAAGCTAGGTTATAATCATTGGAGAACGATTAGTGGTGAAAATTCTCAAGGGGTTCTTGGGGAGTGGATGTAGGTGCAGGGATTAGCACCGAACCACTATAAATCCTTGTGTTTGTGTGTGCCTTCCATTATTATTATTGTTTGTTTTAGGTTTGACACTTCATTCCCACACACTCTTATAGCTTTGCAAATATTGCACATATTAGTTAAAATTTTAAAAAGAACCTAATTTACCCCCCCTCTTGGGTTGCTTAGCTGGGCAACAACATGCATCTCTATATGAAGATCTAGTTCTTACCCTTTGTGATGGACTACCAATGATAAGTTCTTTGGGGTGATTGTGAGTATACCTCCACTCCTTTCCCAATTCTTATGTACCTTGTGGTTCAGCTTGTTGAAGTGCTTCAATATTATCTTCTTGATTGATTTGATCATTTGAGCCTTCTTTCTCCTTTAGTATGATCTCTTACACTCACTCTTCAAGTAATCCTGCATTATCAGCCACTTCTTTCTTCCTTGATGGAAGATCATTAGCTTCATCGAATACAATATGAATGGATTTTTCTACCACTAAGGTTTTCTTATTAAAAACTCTGTATGCTTTACTACTAGTAGAGTAGTTAAGAAAAATTCCTTCATCAGATTTGGCATCAAATTTATCAAGATTAGATTTGCCATTGTTTAAAATAAAACATCGACATCCAAAAACATTAAAATACCCGATGTTTGGTTTTCTATCTTTCCAAAGCTCATAGGGGGTCTTTTTCAAAATAGGTCTTATCAAAACTTGGTTTAAAACATAACATGCTGTATTGATTGTTTCAGCCCAAAAATATTTTGGGAGATTGCTTTCACACAGCATGGGAGATTGCTTTCACACAGCATGGTTTAGGCCATTTCTTCAGGAGTCCTATTCTTTTTTTCAACTACACCATTTTGTTGAGGGGTTCTAGGTATAGAAAAATTATGATTGATTCTTTTTTTATTGCAAAAACTTTTAAAATTCTGATTTTCAAATTCTTTTCCATGATCACTGCGAATAGATAAAACTTGAAGACCTTTTTCATTTGTAGTTTTTCTAAAAAACTTAGAAAATGCAGAAAAAGCTTCATCTTTGCTTGCTAAAAACAAAACCTAAATAAAACGAGAGAAATCATCTATAATCACAAAGCCATAGCGTTTACCACCTAGACTTGTGGTTCTAGTTAGTCCAAATAAATCCATATGCAGAAGTTCCAAAGACTTAAAAGTTGAAACCACATTTTTAGATTTAAAGAAAACTCTAGTTTGTTTTCCTAATTGACATGCATTACAAATTTTATCTTTTTCAAAACTTAGTCTTAGTAAACCATTGACTAAATCTCTTTTGATTAATTTGGAAAGCAAATCCATGCTAACATGAGCAAGCCTGTGATGCCATAACCAGCCAGTTTCATTGAATTTAGAGTTCATCGTAACTAGGCATTCCATATTTTGGTCATTTAGCTCATTTAGATCTATAATGTAAATATTGTCATGCCTATGACCAACAAATTTCATACTATTATCAGCAGGATTTGTAACCATACAAAGAGATGATTCAAAAATAACCTTAAAGCCTTTATCACAGAATTGACTAATACTTAACAAATTGTGTTTCAAACCATCAATAAGAAATACATTATCTATAAAGGTATGGGAAGTGATACCAATTTTAACAATGCCAATGATCTTTCCTTGAACATTATCTCCAAAGGTAACCACTCCACCATCCTTAACTTCCAAAGTGATGAATTGAGATTTATCACCCATCATGTGTCTTGAGCACCTGCTGTCTAAGTACCATCTTCTCTTTGCATTTCGGGTCACAAGACACACCTGCACCCATAAATTTAAGTCATGTTTTTAGGTACCCAAGCTTTCTTGGGTCCTTTGGGGTTAGCAGGGATGATTCCTTTTAAAACCCAAATCTTCTTAAAGTTTTTGTTGATATGAGAATGACATGCATAGGCCTTATGTCCTGACTTACCACATTTAAAACAGGTAATATTGGATAAGTAGTTTGGGGGAACAAAAATATTTTTCAAAAACTTCTGTTTCTTCAAGGGATTGTAGCCTAATCCAGCTTCATTGAAAATAGCTCTTTGATTTTCAAGAATCATTTGTACTTTTATAGAACTTAAGGTAAACTTGTTAACAATGAGTTTAAGTTTATTAACTTCATTTTTCAAACTCTGATTTTCTTGAGTCAAAACAGATTTCTTATTTGAAAGCTTTTCTTTTTCCAAAACCAGGTTTTGAATTTGAATTTTCAAATCTTTATTTTTAGTGCCTAATTTCTTAAATTCAGCAATTAAATCAAGAAATGCATCCTGCAACTCATTAAATGTAAATTCAGTTTGAGGGTTAGAGTTTACCTCATCTTCATATGTCATGAGACACAAGTTTGCAATTTGTTGCTTCTCTTTATCTGAACTTGTGTCTTCACTGTCACTCCAGGTTTCCATCATAGCTTTCTTTTTAACCTTCTTGGGACCTTTCTTTAGTTGAGAATAATCTGTCTTGAAGTGTCGCGGTTTCTTACATTCATAGCATATAAGAGGCTGCTTTTTTTCCTTTTCTTCGCTGAATTCTTCCTTTAACAAAGGCCTCCTCTTGACTCCTTGTTTCTTTCTCTTCATGAATCTTTTGATTTTTCTTGTGATGAGAGCAAGCTCATCATCCCCTTCACATTCTTCAGAGGACTCATCACTTTCCTCCTTTTGATTGGAACATTTGAGGGCCATGGTCCTCTTTTTGGTTTCCTCTTCATCCAGATGCTGCCTGATTTGGATCTCATGGGTCATCAGGGATCCCATAAGCTCTTCTAGAGGAAGGGTATTGAGATCTTTTGCCTCCTGGATGGTAGTTATTTTGGCTTCCTAAGACCTGGGAAAAGATTTAAGAATTTTTCTCACAAGTTCACTTTAGTATAATATTTTCCAAGGCTTTTGAGTTCATTTACAATGTCAGTAAAACGTGTAAACATATCAGTAATAGACTTATTCTGTTCCATTTTAAACAGTTCATATTTGTGCACAAGCATATTAATTTTAAACTCTTTTACTTGATTTGTCCCTTCATGGGTGATTTCTAATCTATCCCAGATCTCTTTAGCTGATATGCAAGTAGATATGCGATTAAATTCATTAGCATCTAAAGAGTAGTACAAAACATTCATGGCCTTAGCATTTAGCTGTGCCATTTTCTTATCATGATCATTCCAATCCACTTCTGGTTTGGAAATGTCAAAACCATTGGTTTTAAGAATGGGTGTATGAGGACCATTAATTATGATGCTCCAGAGATCATAGTCAAGTGCTTGAATAAAGATTTTCATTCTAGCTTTCCAATATGTGTAGTTAGTGCCATTTAATAGAGGGGGTCTATTTGTGGACTGACCTTCAGTTAACATAGAATCTATTTGAGTTGCCCTGAATCTTTAGCTCTTTATCGATTAAGACAAATAGAAACAAGAGCACCTGCTCTGATACCACTTGTTGCCCAGCTAAGCAACCCAAGAGGGAGGGGTGAATTGAGTTCTTTGAAAATTTTTGGCAAGTATGTGCAGTATTTTAAAACAATGAAATCAGGATGAAGGTGAAGTATTGATAGGAAGAGTAATTAACAATAACAATAAGCACATACACAAACACAGAGATTTATATTGGTTCAGTGCTAACCTTTGTACCTACGTCTACTCCCCAAGAATCCTTTAGAAAGTTCCTCCACTAATCGTTCCATAAACCTAGCTAACCCAGCTAGCTTGTTATTTCCCAGGCACAAGGGAGTCTTTTCCCAGCTATCTCAGCTAGCTTCTTATTTCTCAGGCATAAGGAAGCCTTACAAATCATCAATTATGGGTTTGGCACATCCTACACGAGTTTCAACCAAGTTGAAACTCAAACAGCATACAAAGAAAGAGAGTTTCAGAAATTACAGCTCCTTGATGAGCAAATGAAACAAAAATAGCACTTTACAGTTTTTGAAGATCTCTCCCTTTAAATGAACTTCTCCTTTTTAAATGCTGAAATTATGAGCATTTGAAGAAGCTTCTTGAGTAGTTAGAAGGAGCCTTGAATGAGCTTTAATAGAGTTTCAAACTCTACAGCATACTTTCTTTTCAAATGAGGAAGGTTGAATTCTCTCTCAATTTTCACTTGATTTTTTTCTCTTTTTACCACTCTTAATCCTTCAAAGATACTCCAAATCTCGTTTGAAAAACTTGCTAATCCATCCAATTTATGTGTATTTATAGTCTATTGAGGGATTGTAATGTTAAACTAGCTATTTCTAATTGTTGGAATGTCAGAACTAGCCGTTACTGTGCTTCCCAGGAAGTTAGTCGGCTTGATAGTCGACTACTTTGGGATTTCTCACTGTTCTGTCTACAGTAGTTGGCTACAGAGTCGACTAACTTGAGAATCTTCACTGTTTTGGCTATAGTAGTCGACTAGTTAGTCGACTAACTTAGAAAAACTCTCTGTCTGGCCACAGTAGTCAACTACTTAGTCGACTAACTTGAAAATCTTCATCGTAAAATCTTCTGTGGCACATATTTAACTTGTTGGCTTGCATGGAAGTCGGTTAATGGCTTCGAACCTCCATTTTGAGCATCAATAGCTGGTATGGGAGTTGGCCAATAGTTCCAAAACTTGAAAACTCATTCTAAGGCCAAGAGAACTCATTGTATTGAAGAGAATAAGTGCCTTAGCTCTCATGACTTAAACTTTCTTCATTTGAAAAACCTTCCAAGCATCTGAATTTCACTTGATTTGAGCTTGAAACATTCTTCTTAGATCTTGATCATTTACAAAAATCTCTCTCTTGAACCATAAACTCATTTAAAAGCTTGGGATCAATTTTGTTTAGCTTGGTGACTCATGTATGCCTGCATTTCAACATGGTTCTTTGCCAAATTCATTAGTAACTTACTTAATTATTTTGTGATCATCAAAATCAGTGTGAGGTCAACAGAAGTAATTGAAGTTAACTAGAGCCATTGGACTATTTTTCTCAGTAATATCAAGTTAATTATTAAAATAGGAATTTTTGTTACCATTGATGTTTTTAAATGATCTAAAGTCTTCCTAGTTAACATTCCTCAGTAGACCTAGATGTAGGAATTTGGATAGGTTTACAATATCCTTCTTCCCTAATCAACATCAATCCAAATTTTATCATAGGAAGAGAAAAACTTTTGTAATACAAAGTTTTTAGTTATGAATTGAATAAATGGATGAGTATAATGGAAAAATTTACTTAGTTTTTTAAATAATTTAATATATATCATAAAATGAAAACATCACTCAACCAGTACATGTAGATATTTGACATGATACATGCCATATATTTTGCTATTCTTTTAGAGCTTTTATTTAAATTAATTTAGAATAGTAAAGTTATCTATTTAATGAAAGACAAATACTCCTACGGACGATGACGATGAAAGATAACTAAAAAGATTTATTCTTTTTATATATTCTTAATTTTTAATGTAAGAAAAAAAATTTTAATTAGATTAAATTCCTTCAGATGTAATAAATCTTTCTTATCCTTATCATCTCTCTCGCCCTCTCTAGATTTCCTATAGGATAAATGCAATAAATTAGCGAATGAAAAATTTATTAGCCTATCCAAAAAATCTACTTCATAGGATAAGATTGATGATACCCTAAAAGAGGATTAATTACTTTATGGAGAAGCAAAGAATAATGATACCCCCATCAAAAGGAAAATATAAGCTCTTGCCTCCTTCCCTCTCCCCTATATATATATAATCACAAGTTATACATCGAGCAAGTCTCGACCATGGGCAAGCTCATCGCTCACTTCATCTTTACTTTCACTCTTCTCTTAACTAGTTTCTTTGTGAAAGGTGATCCATCTATCTCACAATCACTCTTGAATTTTCTTCAAACTCACTAACTCACTAATCTTTTACAACCTACATTCATGCAGGAGCTATTGCTGTGACTGAGATGCAACCAACCATCCAATATCTACCGATTAATATGGTTGAATATCGCCCAATTAGTAAAGGCACCATAAAAGATATCTATGCTGCCAATCCCCCTTTCAAAGAATGTTCACAGTGCAAGTGTTGTCATGCCAATGATCCAAGCAATTGTCAAATGTTGTCATGCTGCTATTCCATCAAATGCAACATTCCTGGCAAGCCCCCCGGTTTCTGCAGCTTTCAGCCTGGGGCTTGCAACTGTAATTCATGTAGCTGATGATTAAAATATGCAAAAGTTTCATAAGTGACTTCCTCATCTGGGAGGACCTAGTTATCATAGAAAGATAATAAGAATTTAGATGTCAATAAAATTGGTCACTTGATGGGGGTGATTAAGTTTGATATGCCTACATTGGATTCCTATGTCATACATGTGTTAGAATTTGAATTATCTTATTCATAGTTAGTCATGCCTATACACCAAAAATATGTACTAAAAAGCGTAACAATCCATCGCATATACATACACATAGAATTGGATTCTACCTGCCATGCAAGAATGTTTTTCTCTCTTAAACACCCATGCAATGTTGTGACTTGCAACACACCAAGGCAGGCCCTTGTACATCCTTAGGCAAATGTTCCAAGGCATGTTGTAGCCCAATTGCATAGCCAGACTTGGCACCTCAATGCTCTACTCGGTGACTAACAAATTAAACTCATGCGAAATGAGCTTACCTAGTCGAGCCATGCGGCAACCTAAGCTCGATTTGAATTTTTTTTTTTTTTTTTTTCTGAACATCTAGTTAGGCTCGCGCTCAAAACAAAAAGAAGAAAAATTTAAGCCTAGGCTTAGCTTGAGCCCAAGCTCAGGTCCAGCCTGAAGCCCAATTGGATCAAATTTATTTTGGTAGGAAGGTTTTATCTTTAATTATTATAATTTCTTATTTTTCTTAAATGAATATTGGGCAAAGTTGTGGCCTTCTTGTATGATATTAGATGGGTTAGTTAAATCCAGAATGGCTACCATAAATTCATTGCCATTCATAACGAAAATATTTATGTTACAAAATAATTTATCTTCTATCGATTTAGAAGTAGCTCTTAAGTAAATATAGAAATAGATGTATTAAAGCAAATTTAAAAGTAATCATATCTAAAACTAGAAAAGAAAAGAAACCATTTTATACCAAATAACCCTTCCTTCCCCTCTATTTAGATTTCCATTTATATATTAAATAATATTTTAGATTATTAATGTATAATTTAAGGCCCCATTATTTGATGGGTAAGTTTTATAGAAAAGTTGGTTAACCTTTTTGTTTTCTTGATTGCTATTGATGGGAAAAATCAAAACATGGTTGTATGACTATTTAGGATCTAAAGTCCACTATGATGGATTTGGTCGCTAGAACATGTCAACGACATATAGTGTCGATGGAGCAAGGCAAATTTTATTTTTTAAAAAATAATTTAATTATTAATATGTTAACATCCTATTTACATATAAAGTCTTTATACATAGTTAATCTCAAGCCTAAATAGAGGAGGGTGGCAGTAGGTTGATGGCCAGTGTAAAATTATAGTTACACCTTATAAATATGAATTCAATAGAGAAAATTAATAAATTTAGGGCATTCCACAGAAGTGAGGCAGTGCATCGAACCCGAGGTGTAATAGAAATGATAAGGATAACTAAGACAGTCTTCAGAAGCGATGCATCATATCGATACCCAGGTGCAACGGAAAGTAAGGGTTCCCATACCTTGATGGATGGATATGGGTAGTGAAGTTAGTAAAAAAAATGAAAATAAAATAAAAAAAGAAAAAAATAAAATATGTTTATCAACTTGGAATATAGAGTCATTAATAGGAAAATCAATGAAACTAATGGATGTAATAATTAGAAGGAGAATCTTGCAGAAGATCAACTAAATAGGTGAAGAAGGAAAAGATGTTGATGGTTTTAAACTTTGGTGTACAAATAAAGACTGAAATAAAAATGAAGTAGAAACTATTATGAATAAAAGATTAAAAAATGAAGTTGTAGATATTAAGATGATAAGAGATCAAATAATTTTAATTAAATTAGTGCTAGATGAGAAGTTAATAAATATTATTAGTGTTTATGCTTCTCAAGTAGGTCATATAATGCAACAAAGCAAAGTTTTTTAGAGGATATGGATGAACTAATTCAAGAGATTCTTACTTAAATAAAAAATTATCAGAGGAGATTTGAATGAATATATAGGAAAGTGTAATATAGATTTTGAAAATAGAGAAGTTATTTTAATAAATTATTAAATAAAGATTATATAAATAATTTAGAAGGTCTTACTAGTTCCATTAAATTTAAGAATATGACGTATGGTCATAAAATTAGGAAATCTAATATAAAAGATGCCGTGAAAAAAATGAAAATAGAAAGAACAGTGGGGCCTAATAAAATTTCCATTGAAGTTTGAAAATATTTTAGTAATGTAAAAGTAACTTGAATGATAAATTTATTTAATCAAATCTTGGAGAATAAGAAGATGCCTAATGAATAGAGAAAGAACATTATATTACTGATTTATAAAAAATAAAAAAGATATTTAAAATTATTTTAACCATCATGGTAGTAAGCTCATGAATCATATTATAAAAATTTAGAAAAGCACAATTAAGTGTAAGTTAAGATGTATTATAAATATATCAAAAAATTAATTAATTTTTATATTATAAGAATTAAAATTTTCTTCTTAGAATGTTAATAGAAAAGTATAGAGAAAAGAAATGGGATCTTTATATAATTTTTATTGATTTAGAAAAAGTATATGATAGAGTTCCTATAAAAAACTTATGGTGGATGTAAGAAAAAAAGGAGTACCTAATAAATATATTAACATAATAAAAGATATGTATGATAGAACGATTATTAGTATAAGAACTATCAAAGATAATATAAATAAATTTTCAATTATAATAGGTTTATATCAAGAATTTACTCTTAATTCTTGTCTTTTTACTTTAATTTTAGATGAGCTTACCAGACATAAATAGAATGATATTTTATGGTGCATGTTATTTGCAGATGATTTATTATTAATGGATGAAACTAAGGTTGAGGTTAATCATAAGTTGGAATTATAAAGAAATACATTAAAATCTTATGATTTTAGATTAAGTAGGACAAAGATAAATACATAGAATGTAATTTTACAAACAATAGAAATAGAGATGAGTGTAAAGTAAAATTTAAAGGCCATGGAGTTAATAAAAATGATTACCTTCGATATTTAGGATCAATCATTCATAAGGAATGAGAAATTAAGGATGATATTGTCCATAGCATTAAAGTAGGTAAGATGAAATGGAAAAGTGCAACAAAAATATTATATAATCATAGAATATTTATCAAATTAAAAAAAATTAATAAGATAGCCATAAGACTAATTATGCTTTATGGTATAAAATATTAGATAATTATAAAATTATATATACATAAAATGAATACGGCTAAAATGAAAATGTTAAGATGGATAAGTGGTAGTACAAGAAAAGATAGAATAAGAAATAAAATTATTTATAAAAGGATGGACGTAGCATTAATTGGGGATAAATCGAAGAAAGGATAGCTTAAATGATTTGGATATTAACAATGTAGACCTAGTGATGCACCGATAATAAGGTATTTGATATATATATATAGAAAGTAAAAGAAGTAGAGATAGACTGAAAATTATATAAGAAAAAAAATGATAAAGAAAGATTTAAAATTTTTGCAACTTATTGAAGTTTAAAATCAAATGAAATGAAGAAAAAATATTTCTACAGTCGATCTTAATTAGTTTGGAAGTAAAGCTTCACTGTTGTTGTAATTGTTGTGCTAATGTTTCCCTATATAACCTTAAAACCATATAGGTGGTTCGATATTTGACCCATTTTTCCTGCGAGGTGAACTGGATTGGGTCCGAAGTTTAGGCACTAAAATCAAGGCAGATCTAGGTTGGATGGAGTTCGAGGGAGCTTACACAGATTCGTTCATAAAAATGAATTTGGATGGCCCAAAGCATGCTCCAAAACTATCCATAAAAGAGCTGCTCCGAGTCACAAGTAAAATCAAAACTTTGGAACCAACTCAATTAACGAAGAACCATACGATGCCCAGTTTAGCAGAACCATGGAACGAGTCGCAACTGAAAGTTATCCAAAGCAGAGTTGCTGATACGAGAAAAGTCATGGGTGAGGTTACACCTCAAATTCCTGCCAATGAATGCTTTTTTTTTTTTTTTTTTTTGGTGATCCCTAGCTCGCCTTATTTGTAATCAAAGGCATAACGACATAATTATTTATTTATACATTTCTGTTAGAAAATTTTGGTGTTGCTTTCCTTCATTTCTTTCCCAAGATTGTAAGTGATCACATGACACAAGCACTTCGCTTTGCAGCAGAACTTCCTCTGGAACTGAGAAAAGAGACATGAAAAAAAAGGCTTGCAGAGTAACCAAACGTTTCATCTTTTAGATCAAGTTTCAGGTCAGTGGGACGTCCCCTCTGGCGTCGCGATACCTTGCTATCCGAGTATCCGCATGGGACTGTCCCACTATCTCAATTCACACATTCTAGGACACTCCGTTCCAAGTGTGACGGTGGTAAAACACCCTATCATTTATTGAGTTTTAATAAATGGTCCAGCGGAAGCCCACAACAGGAAAGAAGAAAACAAGAGAAGAGAAGGTGAATCTATGCAGGCCTTAACAGGAGCCAACTCAATCACATCCTTAAGAACTGACGGTACTAGAGTTGTTGGCAGTTGGTCCTGGATCCACGTAAAAAATATAACAGGATTCTTTACATGGGCTGTCAAATGTTAGTAGGTACCTTTTCTAGTCAAAACTTTAAGCTCCCAATTGCTGACACCACAAACAACTCAAGGAAGCGCATAAAAAACTCAATGATTTGCATCTATAAGCAGACGGAACCACAGGGAAGAAGAACCGAGGATGGTGATAGCCCAGCAGCAGATGTCTGCATTTCTACTACTCCATTCTCATGCAATGAGATGCCCATCTCCCCCAGCTCCAGTGATGTGATTGAGAAATAATCACCACACCTGCACTGATAGAAGAACTCTAGAACATCACCCAGAGCCTCCATTGCCATGTCCCCCAACTTGACTTCATCGTCCCCAACCTCCACTACCTGCCTGGAAGCTTGCAGCTCCCTGTCATAGTCTGCTTTGGACTTGGAATCAGAAAGAACTTCCCATGCCTTCCGTACATCCAGGAATTTTTCTTCTTGCTTGTGTTGAAGATCAGATGCATCTAGTTTCCCATGCAATTTATCAGGATGAGATTTAAGAATAGCAGCCTTGTAACCAGCTTGGATTTCATCATAGCTCGCATCTTCCCTCACTGACAAAACATCATAATGTGTCCTTCGGATGGAGCTCATGCCAACAAGAAGCATGCTAGAAAGCAAGCTTATTCTACCGACCTTTCACTGGATATATAAGAAAATGATGAGACAAAGAAGCGTAAATAATGAACTACCAAAGATTCTTAAAAAAAAGCGGCAGAGCAAGAGGACCACTTGGTTTTGATAGGTATTCGATATCATGTTATATTAATGATAGCACCTCATGTTCATGCCTGTAAGCCAGCAAACTTCCAATAAGACGATACAAAATGACATTATAAGGGACTCAGGTAGCATCCCACCAAGATGGCAAAATCACACAATAAATATAAAAAAAAGGTAGCTCAAGAACTGAATAAACAAATAAAAATAGGCAAACAATACTTGTTAGTAAATAGGCAGCATTAAATCATAAGGGGGAGAGGATGCCATCATGGGATTACGTTTCAACGTCGCTCTTTACCCTTATTATAGTGCTCTGAAAATGGATAAAGTTAAATATAAAATCTTTCTTTCTTTTTCTTTTTCTTTTTAAAGATGAGGCAAATCTTAAATCTTGTACTTGCCCCTTCACTAGATGAAATTAAATTGCACAAGCAACAGTGGAGGAAGAACATAAGAAAAACAAAATGGAAGTTAATTTGATAGGGGAATAGGTAGGCTAAAATAGTAGGACGATGTGAAGAAGCACAAGTGGTAATGAATCTTTGGGAAAATCCAAAAAGCCCTGAAAGCTTGTGATTTACATATTTCTATTTACTTTCTACTTTTGTTGCACGGCAAATAGATTTTAGCATCACTGTGAGTTAGAGTGGATTGGCATGTATTACTGTGGATGACAAAAGACTTCCGTTAGGGTCTGATCTCATAGGCCTGCATGATCAATAAACCAAGGTTTTCATCTTGATTGAGGTCTTGGCTCTTCTTGATATCAAGCACCCCCTGGTAATGATATATATGAAAAGCTCAGCCGATATAAACTGGTAGAAACAGGGATATCGGCCGATATGATATTCATATCAACCAATATTTTTCAAACTTTTATTAATTTCTTCAATAAGCTTTTTTTGAAAATAAATATTGAAATTACTGCTTAAATATAGTTGATAAACTTGGAATAAATATATCAGCCAGGATATCGTTTTCTTGGTCCTTAAATATTGGCCAAGATCTTGAAAATATCAGTTCCCTGCAAATTACCACACCTACCATACATGCTAAGATAAATTGAGATCTTGGTTCATCCCAATCTTGGTCACTCGCTCAGATAATTCATAATTGATATGTTGGGATTTTAAAAACCTTCAACAAACTAGCAATCGGTACTTCATGTCACCCTTAGTTGGTTAGACTTAATTCCCATGATGCAGACTATGATGGTTAGACTTAATTCCCATGATGCAGACTATGTGGTGGAGAAATTAGCTAATAGAGGGGGGAGGGTGGTGAAGTAGGATATTTGTCTTTGGTGGGAGAATTCCCAACTTAAAAGCAATGATAGATCCATGGTATCTTCATAATCAAGTTCCTGCTTCATAGACGTAGAATGCTGAGAAGGGAGGAAAGTTAAGGACATGAATAGAGTCCTCTTGGAATAGTTCACTGGATATCAGTTAACAAGGAAAATGCATGCCAAGATGTGTTGCACAATATTACAAAAGGAGAGTTAATTGCAAATAGAACCATGAATTATAGGTTGAAGTGTAAGCTGATGCAGTTAAACCGCTAAAAGGGAGAGGTGCAAGCTTCATGCATTTTTTCTTTTTATCTAAGACTAGTGTACTACAGAGAACTTTGTGAAACAAAATAAAGAGAAAGGGTTCAGTGTTATGTTTGGAACTAGCTATCACGTTTAACTTTGTAGCGATCTCACATTTCATGCACCAACAACGCACGAGTCCAAGCAAATATAGCAAGAGTGGCCTGCTTGTTCTCTATGTTTAGCAACTGAATAGAGTTTAAATTTCACAATGACGTATGATGTATCATACCATACCCAAAGTTTGGTACATGAGTACAAATGCAACGAAATCAAGAGATAGCAAGAGTGCCCAGCTTGTTCTCTATCTTTAGCAACTGAATAGAGTTTAAATTTCACAATGACGTATGATGTATCATACCATACCCAAAGTTTGGCACATGAATACAAATGCAATGAAATCAAGAGATATACGAAAGGCTTTCTCAAGGATTAGACTAAGATGAATGTCCTGTCACACGTGTCACACATTAACTGGCTTGCAATATTTATGCCTCCCTCAAGACACTCTACAAGTTTATTACAAAGCAAATCTAACATGCATGCCTTTTAAGAGGTATAAAATAAGAAGAAAAGCATGCATCACATATTAACCACCCAAGTGATGCATATAAATCCCCTATTTAATATATAGTTTCATCAAGGGCCTCCCTCGAGAGACCCATATATGCAAGGCAATATTTATGCCTCCCTCATATAGCCTCACTCAAGAGACCCTACAAGTTTATTACAAAGCAAATCTAACATGCATGCCTTTTAAGAGGCATAAAATAAGTAGAAAAACATGCATCACACATTAACCACCCGAGTGATGCATATAATAGTTTCATCATGAGCCTCAAGGCATTTGTCAAGGGCCAAGTGCGAGTCCTTTTTTTTTATTTTTCTTAAAAAAAATGAGGATTGAAGTCATAAGGCAATGTTGGAATATTATATGCAAGGCCGTGAACTCAAGTGCGAGAGGTTAGGAAGGATTTTAGAATTATAATTTTTTGAGAGGGCACCAAAGAATAACTTTTACCAAAGCTTTTAATTCATGAAAATATTCAATTCTCACTTAAGGACAATATAAGTGAGGAAGTGAGGAGACTATGAAATCAAGTTTTATAAAATATCTTTGTGAAAGAAAAAACTGAAGAGGAAATGACATTCTATCCAAACTTATTGTAATTTAGATGGAAAACAACCTCAAGCACTGAAGGTTCCTTTTTGCACGCACAACTTAATCAAAGAAAACAACCTGATAAATTATATGTTGCTAAAATTTGAATGAAAACCTATGCTATAATGGCACCATAATGGTTTGAAATGTTTTTTCATGTTGAAGTCAAATGTACCTGCCAAGGATCATGAAAGGAATATAGGATTTATCCAACTATATTTATCAAAGAATCCCACCAAATGCCCACCAAATTTATTGTCAAAAAACTTTACAATTATAACAGCTTTTTAACTAGAGAAAAACACATCAAACCAAACCATTAGTTAATCAATCTTTCACCTCTCTTACAGAGATAAAGTGACCCTGCAAAATGTCCCACCAAAAAGAAAAAGAACTTTTGATATAACAAGCTCACCATTGCATAAGGTAAGTGGCTTCATATGGACCTAGAAACCAAACAAAACCTAATCCATATAAAATTTCAGCATCTTGATCTATGATTTAATAATTAATCCAATAATCAATATGCAAAGCAACTAGCTTAGGATTTATCAAGGTATGCCGAATCATACCAAACTAGTACGGTTCACCATTTCGAAACAGTATGAAGCCGGTATTATCCCAAACTGCCCTATTTAGTGCAGAACGTCCCATATTAACCTCATATCGACCTTGTACGGTCCCAAATTGCCTCATACTATATCAAACCACCAAATTCAGCTTGGTATAAGCAATTTATAGGTTGAAACTTTACAGTTCACTTAATTGGTATACTATTGATTCGGTACGGTATACCCTTTACCGAGCTATACCAGTCCGGTATTGAAACGGTACTAATTCTTAGTATTGAAAACCTTGGGATCTATAAATATTAAAATAATGTCCTCTCACAAGCACTTCCATCCATTAACCCATAACCTATAACATGAAAAACAACCACAAACCTGCTACCATAAACTAGACCTTACATAACTTAGAATAACTCAGCTTTCGATATAATACTCAACCAAAAACCAATTTAATTTGACTACAAGAATCGATAATCTACCTCCCCACCTAGGCTCATCAATATCCACAGGCTTATCCCCGCAAGAAGCAATTATCCTTCATATGGTTCTTCAAATTGCTCAATAATTTGAAGCCAAAACCAATGAAAGGCTTCTTTGGACTTCTACCAAAGGTTAAAAAGTTAGGAGCCTTCAAGATGTTATGAGCTATGGGCAACAGCAAGGAGAAGCCAGTTATATGACAATGCAATGCTTGAATACTTAAAACCAAAATTCAATTGCAGTAACAATTATGAAATAGAAAAAATTTGGCAAGAGATTTTGTTTCTTGCAAGGATAACATTCTTGTTAAATGGAAAAGCTCTCTTGAATTATAAAATTATATATTTTTAATTGCCCATCAGCTGCCCACTCAAAACCAAAAACTCGTCTCCACCTCAATCATGAGTTTTATTTCTCGGGTCATGCAAAATTTGCTGCTTTACTCATCAAAATTACGTGTCTTTATTGTTTCAAATTCTGAGAAGTCTGATCAGAAAATATCACACACGTTAACATCATGTTCATATTGGAAAGACACAAAAGTACTTATCTAGTGACAATATACAACAAATACGTAAATGAGGAAAGTATTTACTGACTCTACTAAAGCATTATAAAATGAGAGGTATGCTTCATCATAGTTTCTAACCCAAATTACTATACTAATAATGGAAGTCATAAATTAGTGTTGAACATGAAAATAATTTGTATCACTTAGCATCAAGCTGGAAGACACAAATGAAATGCATCTAGCAGTTAAATCTTATTAATATAATATTGACAGAAATGGCAAACATAGGTTGAGGCTAGCTATAGTTCATAAAAGCTGAAAGCTCACAACTCCAATGGAACCAATTCCGATGGAAATAGAATTCCAATTCCATAGTTTTAATTATTTTCATCAGAATTAGAATTTCAATTCTTGTGTCTGGAATAAAGTGTAAGACTATGGAATTGAATTTAAATTTTTTTTTTTTTGGAACCAAGATGGAAATGGAATTTATAAAATAATTTTACCATATTTCCCTTAATATAAGAAAACAATAATTTTGAAAGATAAAAGACTTATAAGATGAGCAAATGAAACAAAAATAATACTTTACAGTTTTTGAAGATCTCCCCCTTTAAATGAACTTCTCCTCTTTATATACTGGAGTTATGAGTACTTTAAGAAGCTTCTTGAGTAGTTGGAAGGAGCCTTAAATGAGCTTTAATGGAGTTTCAAACTCTGTAGCATACTTTCTTTTCAAATGAGGAAGGCTGAATTCTCTCTCGATTTTCACTTGATTTTTCTCTCTTTTTACCGCTCTTAATCCTTCAAAGATACTCCAAATCTCTTATGAAAAACTTGCTAATCCATCCCATTTACGTGTATTTATAATCTATTGAGGGATTGGAATGTTAAACTAGCCGTTTCTGACCGTTGGAATGTCAGAACTAGCCGATACTGTGGTTCCCAAGAAGTTAGTCGGCTTGGTAGTTGACTACTTTGGGATTTCTCACTATTTTGGCCACAATAGTCGGCTACAAAGTCGACTAACTTGAGAATCTTCACTGTTCTGGCTATAGTAGTCGACTAGTTAGTCAACTAACTTGAAAAAACTTTCTGTCTGACCACAGTAGTTGACCACTTAGTCGACTAACTTAAAAATCTTTACTGTAAAACCTTCTGTGGCATAGATTTGACTTGTTGGCTTGCATGGGAGTCGGCTAATGACTTCAAACCTCCATTTTAAGTATCAATAGCTGGCATGGGAGTTGGCCAATAGTTTCAAAATTTGAAAACTCATTCTAAGGCTAAGAGAACTTATTGTATTGAAGAGAATAAGTGCCTTAGCTTTCATGACTTGAACTTTCTTCATTTGAAAAACCTTCCAAGCATCTGGATTTCACTTGATTTGAGCTTGAAACATTCTTCTTAGATCTTGATCCTTTACAAAAATCTTTCTCTTGAACCATAAACTCATTTAGGAGCTTGGGATCAATTTTGTTTAGCTTGGTGACTCGTGTATGCCTGCATTTCAATATGATTCTTTGTTAAATTCATTAGTAACTTACTTAATTGTTTTGTGATCATCAAAATCAATGTGAGGTCAACAGAAGTTATTGAAGTTAACCAGAGTCATTGGACTATTTTTGTCAGTAATATCAAGTTAATTATTAAAATAGGAATTTTTGTTACCATTGATTTTTTTAAATGATCCAGAGTCTTCCTAGTTAACATTCCTCAGTAGACCTAGATGTAGGAATTTGGATAGGTTTACAATATCCTTCTTCCCTAATCAACATCAATCCAAATTTTATTCTAGGAAGAGAAAAACTTTTGTAATACAAAGTTTTTAGTTATGAATTGAATAAATGGATGAGTATAATGGAAAAATTTACTTAGTTTTTTAAATAATTTAGTATATATTATAAAATGAAAACATCACTCAATCAGTACATGCAGAAATTTGACAGGATATGTGCCATATATTTTGCTATTCTTTTAGAGCTTTTATTTAAATTAATTTAGAATAGTAAAGTTATCTATTTAATGAAAGATAAATACTCCTATGGACGATGACGATGAAAGGTAACTAAAAAGATTTATTCTTTTTATATATTCTTAATTTTTAATGTAATAAAAAAAATTAATTAGATTAAACTCCTTTAGATGTAATAAATGTTTCTCATCCTTGTCATCTCTCTCGCCCTCTCTAGATTGTCTATATGATAAATGCAATAAATTAGCGAATGAAAAATTTATTAGCCTATCCAAAAAATCTACTTCAGAGGATAAGATTGTTGATATCCTAAAAGAGGATTAATTACTTTATGGAGAAGCAAAGAATAATGATACCCCCATCAAAAGAAAAATATAAGCTCTTGCCTCCTTCCCTCTCTCCTATATATATAATCACAAGTTATACATCGAGCAAGTCTCGACCATGGGCAAGCTCACCGCTCACTTGATCTTTACTTTCACTCTTCTCTTAACTAGTTTCTTTGTAAAAGGTGATCCATCTATCTCACAATCACTCTTGAATTTTCTTCAAACTCACTAACTCACTAATCTTTTACAACCTACATTCATGCAGGAGCTATTGCTATGACTGAGATGCAACCAACCATCCAATATCTACCGATCAATATGGTTGAATACCGCTCAATTGGCAAAGGCATCATAAAAGATATCTATGCTGCCAATCCCCCTTTCAAAGAATGTTCACAGTGCAAGTGTTGTCATGCCAATGATCCAAACAATTGTCAAATGTTGTCATGCTGCTATTCCATCAAATGCAACATTCCTGGCAAGCCCCCCGGCTTCTGCAGCTTTCAGCCTAAGGCTTGCAACTGTAATTCATGTAGCTGATTTTTCCTGATGATTAAAATATGCAAAAGTTTCATAAGTGACTTCCTCATCTGGGAGGACCTAGTTATCATAGAAAAATAATAAGAATTTAGATGTCAATAAAATTGGTCACTTGATAGGGGTGATTAAGTTTGATATGCCTACATTGGATTCCTATGTCATACATGTGTTAGAATTTGAATTATCTTATTCATAGCAAAGATAAACTTCAACAAAGAGTTTCATATATTGATACTATATCAGGAGTACAAAACAATAGAATACAAACATTCTAGTAAGAGTACATAGAGGACCTAGTACATTCTAATCAAACTAAAAAAACCTAAACTAATCCTCATCTGAGGATGATACATAAAAAGGCTGGAAAGAGGATCCAGCACCACGACCTCCTACAAATGGACGATAGGACGCATGAGGTGGCCTGAAGAGGGGGTAGGCTGATGTGAAACCAGGCTGTGGAGGTGGCTGAAAGGGTTGGAAAGGTGGCTGAAAGGCAACAGGAGCTAGCTGATCACTAATCTTGGAGACTAGATGATGAAGTAGGCCAATGGATGATTCTAATATGTCAGACCTCCCACCAAAGGATATGATCTGAGCTCTCAGTTGTCTCATCTCTTCAGCCATCCTTGCTATCTCCTCAGAGCCACGGCTAGATCTAGTCCCATGATCTCTCATCTCCTGCATCAGTAGCCTTCCATTCATAATGCTCATAGAATGCTCCAGCATTTTCAATCTCATCATCATCAAGGACAGAGTCTTATTTACTGTGAAAATGTGGGGTACCATCATGAACTTACCAGTAGAAGAGCCACTATTCCCTGAGCTCCTATTGGAAAAAGCAGAGGTCACCTCCCTCACAATATACTGCAGCTGATCCTGACTAAGCTCAACTGAAGTCCTCTGTGGTGCAGTGGGCTCCTCAGGATGCTACTCAGAACTAGGTCCAGCTTTCTCATGTGACGATGATGATGGATCCTCAGCTGCCTCATCAACCTCATCCTCTCTGCCTCTTCTTCTGGTCCACCGACCACCAAACTTCACAAACCCCATTCGGCGAAGAGAATGCTCATTATAGACATCCGAATGGTGTAGCTTGGTTGTCTCTTTACCCCTTAGTCTTACTCCAAAATGCTTAAAGAAATGGGTGAGGAGCATACCATATGGAAGAGCAGTCTTAGCTCTGTTGACTGTCTCCCTCAACATAGTCAACATCAGCTCTGAAAAATCAAAAGGGGTGTCACTGATAATATAGTACATCAAACATAAATCTCTCTCAGTGACCAAATGGAAATTCTCAGCGCAAGGACTGAAGATTCTTGATACTATGTGATGAAGGAGCCTCATCTCAACATTTAGGGAATTTGCAAGCACTCTGTCTATCCCCTCTCCATCATCAACATCAAAGACAGCCTCAATTCGATGTGTTCTTCCCTCAGGGGAATCATACCAAATCCCTTCAACAGGAACTCTCAAAACATTTCCTATGGTGGAACGGTCTAGCTATGTGCTTACTTCCTTCACCACGGATGAGGCAGAGATGAAATCAACGGAAAGGTTTTGGTAGAACTCCCTTACCAATCTCGGGTAGATGAAAACTTCAGTTTTGCACATGAAAGACCATCCTCTCTGTTGAAGCGTTCTCCCAATAGTAAAGCCTTCATGAGCAATGAAGCCGAAGTCGACTACCCGCCTGTTGGAGAAGGCTCTCGTGGACAAGGATTGGATCCCCGAGAATCGGGAGGAAGAGGGCAAGGCCGGGGGTTGCGCAGCTCTCTCGCGTGTGTCCTCCAACGCCTCCTCTTGCTGCACGCGGGGGATCCTCACCCGTGGAGCCATCATGCTAGGGCACTAAATCTAGCGGGAAGAGAGGATCTAGAGAAGGTGGAGAGAGAGATTTTAAGGGATCTTAGCTTAGGGGAGGAATTTGGAAAGATTTGGGAAGAGATTGGAGAGAGGGAGAGGAAGAGTCGTTCGATTCCTCTTATAAACCGAGTGACTGGACCAATTAGTCGGCTACCTAACCGGCTAACTCAGAGAAAAATGGCACCTGAGGTCCAAAAACTTTAGGAATTTTCATGCAAAATGGTCTTTAGGGGTTATGCATGTTATGCGATCAATTAGAGGGGTCAGTTGGGCTAATTATCATGATTTTTAATCATTAAAAATATGCCTAGAAAAAAATTTAAAAAATTAATTTATCTAACTGACTCATTTTAATAGGGGGTCAAACATACCAAGTTCTCTTCTAATTTCATAAAATCTGTTTTCATCAATGGGTTTTGTGAAAATGTCAACTATTTGCCTATCAGTACTAACAAAATCAAGAATTATATCTCTACTTTGAATATGATCTCTAATAAAATGATGTCTAATTTCAATATACTTAGTCCTAGAATGCTGAATTGAATTTTTAGTCAAGTTTATGGCACTAGTATTATCACATTTTATGGGAATGTCTTTAAGTTTAATGTCATAATCCTCTAGTTGTTGCTTAATCGACAAGATTTGAGTACAACAACTCTCAACAGCTATGTATTCGGCCTCGACCGTAGACAAAGCCACTGAAGTTTGTTTCTTGCCAAACCAGGAGATTAAGTTAACCCCTAGAAATTGACAAGTTTTATTAGTTGATTTTCTATCAATTTTACAACCAGCAAAATCAGAGTCAGAATAACCAATTAAATTAATAGAAGATTGTTTAGCATACCAAAGTCCAAGATTTTTAGTGCCATTTAAATATCTCAAAATTCTTTTTATAGCATTTAAATGTGCTTCTTTAGGATTGGCTTAAAATCTAGCACACAAGCATACACTAAATAAAATATCTAATTTATTGGTAGTTAAATATAAAAGTGAACTTATCATGCCTTTATAAAGCTTTAAATCTACATTTTTACCACTATCATTCATGTCAAGTTTGCATGAGGAGCTCATTGGGGTATCGGCACATTTAGAATTCTCCATGCCAAACTTCTTTAGAATCTCTCTTGTATATTTGCTTTGGCTGATAAAGATTCCATCTTCAGTTTGCTTTATTTGAAGTCCAAGAAAATAGTTGAGTTCTCCCATCATGCTCATCTCGAACTCCCTATATGAGCTTAGGAAAATCTTGACAGAAGAGTTCATTAGTAGCATCAAAAATGATGTCATCAACATAAATTTGCACGATTAGCATATCATTATTTTCTCTTTTTATAAATAATGTAGCATCTATATTTCCTCTAACGAAATTATTGCTGATCAAGAACTTGCTCAATCTATCATACCAAACCTGGGGAGCTTGTTTCAAACCATATAAGGCTTTGTTCAATTTATTAATATGGAATTGAATTTAAATTTTTTTTGTTTGGAACCAAGATGGAAATGGAATTTATAAAATAATTTTACCATATTTCCCTTAATATAAGAAAATAATAATTTTGAAAGATAAAAGACTTATAAGATGAGCAAATGAAACAAAAATAATACTTTATAGTTTTTGAAGATCTCCCCCTCTAAATGAACTTCTCCTCTTTAAATACTAGAGTTATGAGTACTTTAAGAAGCTTCTTGAGTAGTTGGAAGGAGCCTTAAATGAGCTTTAATGGAGTTTCAAACTTTGTAGCACACTTTCTTTTCAAATGAGGAAGGCTGAATTCTCTCTCGATTTTCACTTGATTTTTTTCTCTTTTTACCGCTCTTAATCCTTCAAAGATACTCCAAATCTCTTATGAAAAACTTGCTAATCCATCCCATTTACGTGTATTTATAATCTATTGAGGGATTGGAATGTTAAACTAGCCATTTCTGACCGTTGGAATGATAGAACTAGCCGATACTGTGGTTCCCAAGAAGTTAGTCGGCTTGGTAGTTGACTACTTTGGGATTTCTCACTATTTTGACCACAATAGTCGGCTACAAAGTCGATTAACTTGAGAATTTTCACTGTTCTGGCTATAGTAGTCGACTAGTTAGTCAACTAACTTGAAAAAACTTTCTGTTTGACTACAGTAGTTGACCACTTAGTCGACTAACTTAAAAATCTTTACTGTAAAACCTTCTGTGGCATAGATTTGACTTGTTGGCTTGCATGGGAGTCGGCTAATGACTTCAAACCTCCATTTTAAGTATCAATAGCTGGCATGGGAGTTGGCCAATAGTTTCAAAATTTGAAAACTCATTCTAAGGCTAAAAGAACTCATTGTATTGAAGAGAATAAGTGCCTTAGCTCTCATGACTTGAACTTTCTTCATTTGAAAAACCTTCCAAGCATCTGGATTTCACTTGATTTGAGCTTGAAACATTCTTCTTAGATCTTGATCCTTTACAAAAATCTCTCTCTTGAACCATAAACTCATTTAGGAGCTTGGGATCAATTTTGTTTAGCTTGGTGACTCGTGTATGCCTGCATTTCAACATAATTCTTTGCTAAATTCATTAGTAACTTACTTAATTGTTTTGTGATCATCAAAATCAATGTGAGGTCAACAGAAGTTATTGAAGTTAACTAGAGTCATTGGACTATTTTTGTTAGTAATATCAAGTTAATTATTAAAATAGGAATTTTTGTTACCATTGATATTTTTAAATGATCCAGAGTCTTCCTAGTTAACATTCCTCAGTAGACCTAGATGTAGGAATTTGGATAGGTTTACAATATCCTTCTTCCCTAATCAACATCAATCCAAATTTTATTCTAGGAAGAGAAAAACTTTTGTAATACAAAGTTTTTAGTTATGAATTGAATAAATGGATGAGTATAATGGAAAAATTTACTTAGTTTTTTAAATAATTTACTATATATCATAAAATGAAAACATCACTCAACCAGTACATGCAGAAATTTGACAGGATATATGCCATATATTTTGCTATTCTTTTAGAGCTTTTATTTAAATTAATTTAGAATAGTAAAGTTATCTATTTAATGAAAGATAAATACTCCTACGGACGATGATGATGAAAGGCAACTAAAAAGATTTATTCTTTTTATATATTCTTAATTTTTAATGTAACAAAAAAATTTTAATTAGATTAAACTCCTTCAGATGTAATAAATGTTTCTCATCTTTGTCATCTCTCTCGCCCTCTCTAGATTGCCTATAGGATAAATGCAATAAATTAGTGAATGAAAAATTTATTAGCCTATCCAAAGAATCTACTTCAGAGGATAAGATTGATGATATCCTAAAAGAGGATTAATTACTTTATGGAGAAGCAAAGAATAATGATACCCCCATCAAAAGAAAAATATAAGCTCTTGCCTCCTTCCCTCTCCCCTATATATATATAATCACAAGTTATACATCGAGCAAGTCTCGACCATGGGCAAGCTCACTGCTCACTTCATCTTTACTTTCACTCTTCTCTTAACTAGTTTCTTTGTGAAAGGTGATCCATCTATCTCACAATCACTCTTGAATTTTCTTCAAACTCACTAACTCACTAATCTTTTACAACCTACATTCATGCAGGAGCTATTGCTGTGATTGAGATGCAACCAACCATCCAATATCTACCGATCAATATGGTTGAATACCGCCCAATTGGTAAAGGCGCCATAAAAGATATCTATGCTGCCAATCCTCCTTTCAAAGAATGTTCACAGTGCAAGTGTTGTAATGCCAAAGATCCAAGCAATTGTCAAATGTTGTCGTGCTGCTATTCCATCAAATGCAACATTCCTGGCAAGCCCTTCGGTTTCTGCAGCTTTCAGCCTGTGGCTTGCAACTGTAATTCATGTAGCTAATTTTTCCTGATGATTAAAATATGCAAAAGTTTCATAAGTGACTTCCTCATCTGAGAGGACCTAGTTATCATAGAAAATTGATAAGAATTTAGATGCCAATAAAATTGGTCACTTGATGGGGGTGATTAAGTTTGATATGCCTACATTGGATTCCTATGTCATACATGTGTTAGAATTTGAATTATCTTATTCATAGTTAGTCATGCCCATACACCAAAAATATGTACTAAAAATCATAACAATCCATCGCATATACATACACATAGAATTGGATTCTACCTGTCATGCAGAAATGTTTTTCTTCCTTAAACACCAATGCAATGCTGTGACTTGCAACACACCAAGGCAGGCCCTTGTATATCCTTGGGCAAATGTTCCAAGGCATGTTGTAGCCCAGTTGCATAGCCAGACTTGGCACCTCAATGCTCTACCTAGTGACTAACAAATCATGCGACATACTTAGGGTTGGAAATAAGCTTGCCTAGTCGAGCCACGCTGCAACCTAAGCTTGATTTGAATTTTTTTTTTTTTTTTTTTTCTGAACTTCTAGTTAGGCTCGCGCTCAAATAAAAAAGAAGAAAAATTTAGGCCTAGGCTTAGCTTGAGCCCAAGCTCAGGTCTAGCCTGAAGCCCAATTGGATCAAATTTATTTTGGTAGGAAAGTTTTATCTTCAATTATTATAATTTCTTATTTTTCTTAAATGAATATTGGGCAAAGTTGTGGCCTTCTTGTATGATATTAGATGGGTTAGTTAAATCCAGAATGGCTACCATAAATTCATTGCCATTCATAATGAAAATATTTATGTTACAAAATAATTTATCTTCTACCGATTTAGAAGTAGCTCTTAAGTAAATATAGAAATAGATGTATTAAAGCAAATTTAAAAGTAATACATATCCAAAACTAGAAAAGAAAAGAAACCATTTTATATATTAAATACATATCCAAATAACCCTTCCTTCCCCTCTATTTAGATTTCCATTTATATATTAAATAATATTTTAGATTATTAATGTATAATTTAAGGCCCCATTATTTGATGGGTAAGTTTTATGGAAAAGTTGGTTAACTTTTTTGTTTTCTCGATCGCTATTGATGGGAAAAATCAAAACATGGTTGTATGACTATTTAGGATCTAATGTCCATTATGATGGATTTGATTGCTAGCACATGTCAACGACATATAGTGTCGATGGAGCAAGGTAAAAAATTTTGTTTAGAAAATAATTTTATTATTAATATGTTAACATTGATTATTGCGCTAGGTCCTAAGCCTATTTACATATAAAGTTTTTATACATAATTAATCTCAAGCCTAAATAGAGGAGGGTGGTCGTAGGTTAACGGCCAATGTAAAACTATAGTTGCACCCTATAAATATGAATTCAATAGAAAAAATTGATAAAGTTAGGGCATTCCACATAAGTGAGGCGATGCATCGAACCTCAGGTGTAATAGAAATGACAAGGATAACTAGAACAGTGTTCAGAAGCGATGCATCATATCAATGCCAAGGTGAAATGGAAAGTAAGCAAGGGTTCCCACACTTTGATAGATGGATATGGGTAGTGAAGTTAGTAAAAGAAATGAAAACAAAATAAAAAAAGAAAAAAATAAAATATGTTTATCAACTTGGAATATAGAGTCATTAATAGGAAAATCAATGAAACTAATGGATGTAATGATTAGAAGGAGAATCTTGCAAAAGACCAATTGGATAGGTGAAGAAGGAAAAGATGTTGATAGTTTTAAAATTTGGTATACAGGTAAAGATAGAAATAAAAATGAAGTAGAAACTATTATGGATAAAAGCCTAAAAAATAAAGTTGTAGACATTAAGATGATAAGAAATAAAATAATTTTAATTAAATTAGTGTTAGATGAGGAGTCAATAAATATTATTAGTGTTTATGCTTCTCGAGTAGGTTCATATAATACAACAAAGCAAAGTTTTTTTGAGGATATGGATGAATAAATTCAAGAGATTCTTCTTAAATAAAAAATTATTAGAGGAGATTTGAATGGACATATAGAAAAGTATAATATAGATTTTGAAGATAGAGAAGTTATTTTAATAAATTATTAAATAAATATCATATAAATAATTTAGAAGGTCTTATTAGTTCCATTAAAAATAAAAATATGACGTATGGTCATAAAATTAGGAAATCTAATATAAAAGATGCTGTGAAAAAAATGAAAATAGAAAGAGCAGTAGGACCTAATAAAATTTTCATCGAAGTTTGAAAATATTTTAGTGATGTAAAAGTAACTTGAATGATAAATTTATTTAATTAAACCTTGGAGAATAAGAAGATGCCTAATGAATAAAGAAAGAACATTATATTATTGATTTATAAAAATAAAGAAGATATTTAAAATTATTTTAACTATCATGGTAGTAAGCTCATGAATCATATTATAAAAATTTAGAAAAGCACAATTAAGTGTAAGTTGAGATGTATTATAAATATATCAAAAAATTAATTTATTTTTATATTATAAAAATCAAAATTTTCTTCTTAGAAGGTTAATAGAAAAGTATAGAGAAAAGAAATGGGATCTTCATATAATTTTTATTAATTTAGAAAAAGTATATAATAAAGTTCCTATAAAAAACTTATGGTGGATGTAAGAAAAAAAGGAGTACTTGATAAATATATTAATATAATAAAAGATATATATGATAGAATGATTACTAGTATAAGAACTACCAAAGATAATATAAATAAATTTTCAATCATAATAGGTTTATATCAGGAATCTGCTTTTAATTATTATCTTTTTACTTTAATTTTGGATGAGCTTACTAGACATATATAGGATGATATTTTATGGTGCATATTATTTGCAGATGATTTATTATTGATGAATGAAACTAAGGTTGAGGTTAATCATAAGTTGGAACCATAAATAAATACATTAAAATCTGATGATTTTAGATTAAGTAGGACAAAGATAAATACATAGAATGTAATTTTAGAATCAATAGAAATAGAGATGAGTGTAAGTAAAAATTAAAGGCTATGGCGTTTCAATATTTAGAATCAATCATTTATAAGAAATGAGAAATTAAGGATGATATTGTCCATGGCATTCAAGCAGGTAAGATGAAATGGAGAAGTGCAACAAAAATATTATGTAATCATAAAATATCTATCAAATTGAAAAAAATTAATAAGATAGCCATAAGACTGATAATGCTTTATCGTATAGAATATTGGATAATTATAAAATTATATATACATAAAATGAATACGGCTAAAATGAGAATGTTGAGATGGATATGCGGTGATACAAGAAAATATAGAATAAAAAATAAAGTTATTCATAAAAGGATGGAGGTAGCATTAATTAGGGATAAATTGAGAAAATGATAGCTTAAATGGTTTGAATATTAACAATGTAGATTTAGTGATGCACTAATAATAAGGTATTTGATATATATAGAAAGTAAAAGAAGTAGAGGTAGACTGAAAATTATATATGAGGAAATGATAAAGAAAAATTTGAAATCTTTGCAACTTATTGAAGTTCAAAATCAAATGAAATAGAGAAAAAATATTTCTACAGTCGATCTTAATTAGTTTGGAAGCAAAGCTTTACTATTGTTGTACTAATGTTTCCCTATATAACCTTAGAACCATATAGGTGGTTCGATATTTGACCCGCTTTTCCTGCAAGGTGAACTGGATTGGGTCCGAAGTTTAGGCACTAAAATCAAGGCATATTTAGGTTGGATGGAGTTCAAGGGAACTTACACAGATTCGTTCATAACAATGAATTTGGATGGCCCAAAGCATGCTCCAAAACTATCCATAAAAGAGCTGCTCCGAGTCACAAGTAAAATCAAAACTTTGGAACCAACTCAATTAACGAAGAACCATACGATGCCCAGTTTAGCAGAACCATGGAACGAGTCGCAACTGAAAGTTATCCAAAGCAGAGTTGCTGATACGAGAAAAGTCATGGGTGAGGTTACACCTCAAATTCCTGCCAATGAATGCTTCTTTTTTTTTTGTGATCCCTAGCTCGCCTTATTTGTAATCAAAGGCATAACGACATAATTATTTATTTATACATTTCTGTTAGAAAATTTTGGTGTTGCTTTCCTTCATTTCTTTCCCAAGATTGCAAGTGATCACATGACACAAGCACTTCGCTTTGCAGCAGAACTTGCTCTGGAGCTGAGTAAAGAGACATGAGGAAGGGCTTATAACACTTTTTTTCAGAAGGCTTGCAGAGTAACCAAACGTTTCATCTTTTAGATCAAGTTTCAGGTC
Source organism: Metroxylon sagu (assembly GCA_017589505.3). Taxonomy (NCBI): domain Eukaryota; kingdom Viridiplantae; phylum Streptophyta; class Magnoliopsida; order Arecales; family Arecaceae; genus Metroxylon; species Metroxylon sagu. Next base: position 569,680 of record JACVBY030000645.1, on the reverse strand, counting down.
AGTGGGTCATCCCCTCTGGCGTCGCTATAGGTTGCTATCCAAGTATCCGGATGGGACTGCTCACCTATCATTTATTGAGTTTTAATAAACGGTCCAGCGGAAGCCCAGAACAGGAAAGAGGAAAAAAGAGAAAATAAGAGAAGGTGAACCTATGCAGGCCTTAACAAGACCAACTCAATCACATCTTTAAGAACCGACGGTACTAGAGTTGTTGCCAGTTGGTCCTGGATCCACGTAAAAAATATAACAAGATTCTTTACCTAGACTGTCAAATGTTAGTAGGAACATTTCTGGTCAAAACTTTGAGCTCCCATTGAAGCGCATAAAAAACTCAATGATTTGCATCTATAAGCAGATGGATTTTAAGCGAACAAGAGCCACAGGGAAGAAGAACCGAGGATGGTGATAGCCCAGCAGACGTCTGCATTTCTACTACTCCATTCTCACGCAATGAGATGCCCATCTCCCCCAGCTCCAGTGATGTGATTGAGAAATAATCACCACACCTGCACTGATAGAAGAACTCTCGAACATCACCCAGAGCCTCCATTGCCATGTCCGCCAACTTGACTTCATCGTCCACAACCTCCACTACCTGCCTGGAAGCTTGCAGCTCCCTGTCATAGTCTGCTTTGGACTTGGAATCAGAAAGAACTTCCCATGCCTTCTGTACGTCCAGGAATTTTTCTTCTTGCTTGTGTTGAAGATCAGATTCATCTAGTTTCCCATGCAATTTATCAGGATGAGATTTAAGAATAGCAGCCTTGTAACCAGCTCGGATTTCATCATAGCTCGCATCTTCCCTCACTGACAAAACATCATAATGTGTCCTTCGGATGGAGCTCATGCCAACAAGAAGCATGCTAGAAGGCAAGCTTATTCTACCGACCTTTCACTGGATATATAGGAAAATGATGAGACAAAGAAGCGTAAATAATGAACTACCAAAGATTCTTAAAAAAAAGCGGCAGAGCAAGAGGACCACTTGGTTTTGATAGGTATTCGATATCATGTTATATTAATGATAGCACCTCATGTTCATGCCTGTAAGCCAGCAAACTTCCAATAATACGATACAAAATGACATTATAAGGGACTCAGGTAGCATCCCACCAAGATGGCAAAATCACACAATAAATATAAAAAAAGGTAGCTCAAGAACTGAATAAACAAATAAAAATAGGCAAACAATACTTGTTGGTAAATAGGCAGCATTAAATCATAAGAGGAGAGGATGCCATCATGGGATTACGTTTCAACTCTTTACCCTTATTATAGTGCTCTGAAAATGGATAAAGTTAAATATAAAATCTTGCTTTCTTTTTCTTTTTCTTTTTAAAGATGAGGCAAATCTTAAATCTGACTAGATGAAATTAAATTGCACAAGCAACAGTGGAGGAAGAACATAAGAAAAACAAAATGGAAGTTAATTTGATAGGGGAATAGGTAGGCTAAAATAGTAGGACGATGTGAAGAAGCACAAGTGGTAATGAATCTTTGGGAAAATCCAAAAAGCCCTGAAAGCTTGTGATTTACATATTTCTATTTACTTTCTACTTTTGTTGCACGACAAATAGATTTCAGCATCACTGTGAGTTAGAGTGGATTGGCATGTATTACCGTGGATGACAAAAGACTTCCCTTAGGGTCTGATCTCGTAGGCCTGCATGATCAATAAACCAAGGTTTTCATCTTGATTGAGGTCTTGGCTCGTCTTGATATCAAGCACCCCCTGGTAATGAAAATCTCAGCCGATATAAACTGGTAGAAACAGAGATATTGGCCGATATGATATTCATATCAACCAATATTTTTCAATCTTTTTTTTAATTTCTTCAATAAGCTTTTTTTGAAAATAAACCTTGAAATTACTGCTTAAATATAGTTGATAAACTTGGAATAAATATATCAGCCAGGATCTCGTTTTCTTGGTCCTTAAATATTGGCCAAGATCTTGAAAATATCAGTTCCCTGCAAATTACCACACCTATCATACATGCTAAGATAAATTGAGATCTTGGTTCATCTCAATCTTGGTAACTCGCTCAGATAATTCATAATTGATATGTTGGGATTTTAAAAACCTTCAACAAACTAGCAATCGGTACTTCATGTCACCCTTAGTTGGTTAGACGTAATTCCCATGATGCAGACTATGATGGTTAGACTTAATTCCCATGATGCAGACTATGTGGTGGAGAAATTAGCTAATAGAGGGGGGAGGGTGGTGAAGTAGGATATTTTTCTTTGGTGGGAGAATTCCCAACTTAAAAGCAATGATAGATCCATGGTATCTTCATAATCAAGTTCCTGCTTTATAGACGTAGAATGCTGAGAAGGAAGGAAAGTTAAGGACATGAATAGAATCCTCTTGGAATAGTTCACTGGATATCAGTTAACAAGGAAAATGCAAGCCAAGATGTGTTGCACAATATTACAAAAGGAGAGTTAATTGCAAATAGAACCATGAATTATAGGTTGAAGTGTAAGCTGATGCAGTTAAACCGCGAAAAGGGAGAGGTGCAAGCTTCATGCATTTTTTCTCTTTATCTAAGACTAGCGTACTACAGAACTTTGTGAAACAAAATAAAGAGAAAGGGTTCAGTCTCATGTTTGGAACTAGCTATCATGTTTAACTTTGTAGCGATCTCACATTTCATGCACCAACAACGCACAAGTCCAAGCAAATATAGCAAGAGTGGCCTGCTTGTTCTCTATGTTTAGCAACTGAATAGAGTTTAAATTTCACAATGACGTATGATGTATCATACCATACCCAAAGTTTGGTACAGGAGTACGAAGATAGCAAGAGTGCCCTGCTTGTTCTCTATGTTTAGCAACTGAATAGAGTTTAAATTTCACAATGACGTATGATGTATCATACCATACCCAAAGTTTGGCACATGAATACAAATGCAATGAAATCAAGAGATATACGAAAGGCTTTCTCAAGGATTAGACTAAGATGCATGTCCTGTCACATGTGTCACACATTAACTGGCTTGCAATATTTATGCCTCCCTCAAGACACTACAAGTTTATTACAAAGCAAATCTAACATGCATGCCTTTTAAGAGGCATAAAATAAGAAGAAAAGCATGCATCACACATTAACCACCCAAGTAATGCATATAAATCCCCTATTTAATATATAGTTTCATCAAGGGCCTCAAGGCATTTGTCAAGGGCCAAGTGTGAGTCCTTTTTTTTTTTTAAAAAAAAAAATGAGGATTGAAGTCATAAGGCAATGTTAGAATATTATATGCAAGGCCTCACTTGAGAGACCCATATATGCAAGGCGATATTTATGCCTCCCTCATATAGCCTCACTCAAGAGACCCTACAAGTTTATTACAAAGCAAATCTAACATGCAAGCCTTTTAAGAGGCATAAAATAAGGAGAAAAACATGCATGACACATTAACCACCCGAGTGATGCATATAATAGTTTCATCATGAGCCTCAAGGCATTTGTCAAGGGCCAAGTGCGTGTCCTTTTTTTTTTTTTTTCTTAAAAAAAGATGAGGATTGAAGTCATAAGGCAATGTTGGAATATTATATGCAAGGCCGTGAACTCAAGTGCGAGAGGTTAGGAAGGATTTTAGAATTATAATTTTTTGAGAGGGCACCAAAGAATAACTTTCACCAAAGCTTTTAATTCATGAAAATATTCAATTCTCGCTTAAGGACAATATGAGTGAGGAAGTGAGGAGACTATGAAATCAAGTTTTATAAGATATCTTTGTGAAAGAAAAAACTGAAGAGGAAATGACATTCTATCCAAACTTATTGTAATTTAGATGGAAAACAACTTCAAGCACTGAAGGTTCCCTTTTGCACGCACAACTTAATCAAAGAAAACAACCTGATAAATTATATGTTGCTACAATTTGAATGAAAACCTATGCTATAATGGCACCATAATGGTTTGAAATGTTTTTTCATGTTGAAGTCAAATGTACCCGCCAAGGATCATGAAAGGAATATAGGATTTATCCAACTATATTTATCAAAGAATCCCACCAAATGCCCACCAAATTTATTGTCAAAAAACTTTACAATTATAACAGCTTTTTAACTAGAGAAAAACACATCAAACCAAACCATTAGTTAATCAATCTTTCACCTCTCTTACAGAGATAAAGTGACCCTGCAAAATGTCCCACCAAAAAGAAAAAGAAAAAGAACTTTTGATATAACAAGCTCATCATTGCATAGGATAAGTGGCTTCATATGGACTTAGAAACCAAACAAAACCTAACCCATATAAAATTTCAGCATCTTGATCTATGATTTAATGATTAATCCAATAATCAATATGCAAAGTGACCAGCTTAGGATCTATCAAGGTATACCGAATCCTACCAAACTGGTACGGTTCACCGTTTTGAAACAATATGGGGCCGGTACTGTCCCATACTGCCCTATATAGTGCAGAACGTCCCATACTAACCTCATATCAATCTTGTATGGTACCAAATTGCCTCATACCATATCAAACCACCAAATATGGCTCGGTATGAGGCAATTTATAGGTTGGAACCTTCCAGTTCACTTAATTGGTATACTATTGGTTCGGTACGATGTACCCTTTACCGAGCTATACGAGTCCGGTATCGAAACATTACTGATTCTCAATACAACGAACCTTGGGATCTATAAATATTAAAATAATGTCCTCTCACAAGCACTTCCATCCATTAACCCATAACCTATAATATGATAAACAACCACAAACCTATTACCATAAACTAGACCTTACATAACTTAGAATAACTCAGCTTTCGATATAATACTCAACCAAAAACCAATTCAGTTTGACTACAGGACTCAGTAATCTACCTCCCCACCTAGGCTCATCCATATCCACAGGCTCATCCCCGCAAGAAGCAATTATCCTTCATATGGTTCTTCAAATTGCTCAATAATTTGAAGCCAAAACCAATGAAAGGCTTCTTTGGACTTCTACCAAAGGTTAAAAAGTTAGGAGCCTTCAAGATGTTATGAGCTATGGGCAACAGCAAGGAGAAGCCAGTTACATGACAATGCAATGCTTGAATACTTAAAACCAAAATTCAATTGCAGTAACAATTATGAAATAGAAAAAATTCGGTAAGAGATTTTGTTTCTTGCAAGGATAACATTCTTGTTAAATGGAAAAGCTCTCTTGAATTATAAAATTATATATTTTTAATTGCCCATCAGCTGCCCACTCAAAACCAAAAACTCATCTCCACCACAATCATGAGTTTTATTTCTCGGGTCATGCAAAATTTGCTGCTTTACTCATCAAAATTACGTGTCTTTATTGTTTCAAATTCTGAGAAGTCTGATCAGAAAATATCACACATGTTAACATCATGTTCATATTGGAAAGACACAAAAGTACTTATCTAGTGACAATATACAACAAATACGTAAATGAGGAAAGTATTTACTGACTCTACTAAAGCATTATAAAATGAGAGGTATGCTTCATCATAGTTTCTAACCCAAATTACTATACTAATAATGGAAGTCATAAATTAGTGTTGAACATGAAAATAATTTGTATCACTTAGCATCAAGCTGGAAGACACAAATGAAATGCATCTAGCATTTAAATCTTATTAATAATATTGATAGAAACAGCAAACATAGGTTGAGGCTAGCTATAGTTCATAAAAGCTGAAAGCTCACAACTCCAATGGAAATGGAATTCCAATTCCATAGTTTTAATTATTTTCATCAGAATTGGAATTCCAATTCTTGTGTCTATAGAATAAAGTGTAAGACTATGGAACTGAATTTAAATTTTTTTGTTTGGAACCAAGATGAAAATGGAATTTATAAAATAATTTTACCATAATCCCCTTAATATAAGAAAACAATAATTTTGAAAGATAAAAGACTTATAAGATAAAGAACTTAAGCTTTGATGAGCCCAAACAAAATCCAAAGAAATAACAAAGACCAATCAAAAATTCATGTGAAGATCTAGCTTTTGTTTTTTTTCAACCTCTACAAGAACATGAAGAGAACTAAATGCAACTATAGTATGTTTGAGAGACAGCACATCAAAGCCTTGAATCTTTTACTCATAAAACATGCATGTGTGATAGAATCAATGAACATCAAAATAAAATGGAAAATCAGGGACATAGACTTGGCTAGGATATAAAGCACATTTCAAAGCTCAACAAAGTAGCTTAAAGCACCAAAGTAACACTAGAAAGCAATAGCACGCCAGACCTTAAACTTAGGTAACTAACAAGAACACACAGTAGTTCCAAATCCACCAGCCTTACTGCTCCCTTTCTCCTCCCATGGATGGTTCATTGCATGGATACCATAAGACCTAATACTACTTCCAACATACCAAACATATAAGTCACACATTATGACAAAAGATTGAAATCACAAAATAAGTAGTATTTTTAGATACTCCCACATTCAATAAACATCAATTTTATTAAGCTAATTTCCTTAATAGCCAATCTTTGCGAACATTCTTAGAAAATGAAAAAAAAATGTGTTCACTCGAATTGGATCAGCCGTGAGAAAATCAGTTGCATCCAATAGAAGAGTGCCATCAAAGCCCAGTCTCATCAACTCAGTAACTATCATCTTCAGATTTGATACAACGGTTTGTACTCTTTATGGCATATGCAATGTCTTTTATTGCTTCTTTAACCTCTTTCATCCCTTCAGCAATTGCATCTACCATTTCAGATTTTCTTTTCATACTCCTAGATCAAGATTTGGATACCGATGGAGTAGTTGAAGACATTTCTGTAGTTGGAAAGTCAAGAGTAGTTGGAGCATTTGTGCAAGCAAATACATCATTGTTCTCAAGTTGAATTTCATTTTGGGCTTGAAGCTCATCAATGTTCTTAGTGCTTAATTCCCTTGCTTCGGTTGGACAACTTTGAATTTTTTCCTTTACACTTGCAGCTGCCTCACCAGTTGACATGCATAGATGTTGACAACACCTACTTTTACTCATTAGCTCAAACATTATCTCTTGTCGAGCAAGTTTTCTTCTCATTTTTGTTGGTGGATTTATTGGTCTCTCTACATAACTTTCATTATCCTCATCCTTGCATAAATAATGATATAAGCGGACTAATATACAAAAGTAACCTACAGTACAAAAGTACCCTACATATGTTGCCAAGGCTGCAATAAGATTTCGTTCATAATCTCTCATGTTTCCTACACAAATAGTCAAATAAAAATGACTAAATAAGCAATATTGTACAGTATTAACAATCCATAATAACATTAACAAGATTAACAGCCCACCATTCAGTGGTTAACAAGTGGGAAGAAATCAGCCTTATGAGATGTTCAACCATGCAAGATCCAGCTACTAAACCTAATCCCATTAGATGATGCATCCTCATCAATCCCCATCAAACTCAACCATGGCAGGGCAATAACAAACCATCAAATGATGTATCCTCAATATAACCAATATGACTTTAGGCCTGCTCATAGAATTTCATAGAGAATATTGAAAAAAAAATCAGTGCAAAGATTTTGCACTTTTTTTCCTCCACTATAGCAATTAAAAGTAAAGTTCTAGTTGGTGACATAGTTCAAACCATGAACACAAGTATAATGCATCAAAAACATGGGATGAAATGAGAAGTAATAAACAATGCAACAATAAACATAACCCTTTTCTATGCATGCAAACATGTAACAAGGTCAATAAACAAATTGCACAGGAGAATTAACCAGATCTAAACACTAAGGCATCAAATGCAAATCAAAGGGCATCAAATGCAAATCAAAGTGCATCAATCATCTTCTTTGATGTATAAGAATCAAAACTGGAATACAACAAATACAGATCCAACAGAACTTCTCTACACAAAGAATGACCAAAATAAATGACCCACAACCTAAACTGAAGACAATCATCTTAGGAGGATAAAACATGAGCAACACAGATCAAAATCAAATCATCCAAAACTCAAAACCATCCAAAAAATAAACCCAGATAGAAAGACATATAAGAAAATAAAACCATTTTCTTATACCCAAACAAATATATAACAATAATTAAAAAAAGTAATTTCATGAACTACAAGAGACAAAGAATCAGAGATCCAAATCTTAGCAGAGATTGATAGCCTAAGAGAGATGAGAGGATGAGTGTGGCATTGAATGAGCTTGAGATTGACTGCATAAGAGAGGTGAGAGGAACAAACGAAGTCGAAGCAGGGCGGAGAGATTGATAGATAGAAGCAGAGCGCATGAAGAGAGAGAGATTGAGAGAACAGTTTTGATTGGGGTTTTAGTTTGAAGGGTATTTTGGTGGATACAAAATATTTTATTGTGTGTCCCATGCATTCCAAATCAGCTCTCTCACAAATCCAACCATTTGGTCCATGGTTTTCAAAGATTTGGAATTCTAATTCTATAGTTCTATTTCATTCTAAATACTGGAATCATTAAAACTAGGGAACCAGGATTTCGATACCATATTTTTTAATGGTTTCAAATAGGTTGTTACTGTTCCCAATCAAGGCGAACCAATTGGTGTTGTTATATATATATATATATATATATATATATATGCATTATTGTTGATCACTTGCATATCTAATGAAGGCCGATAATTTTCTAGACCAACAGATCCAACTCATTCTGGAGTCCCAAAATTAAATACGCAACGAAAACAAACAGCATCGGATCAATAATGCAGTAAAATGATTCCGAATTCTTCTTTGGAACAAAACAACAAACACTTGCACGGCGTCAATGAGAGGCAAGTGCTAAACAACAAACAAGCATTCGATAGATCGGATCGTACCTTAGAGGAGAACCAAAGGGGCGAACTGGAGGAAGTAGGGGAAGGAAAGCGGTGTCGACTGGAGGCTGTGACGGCCAAAGGGGCTGTTCCCGCCGGTGGAAACTTCGGGGGAGGTGAAGCGCCGCGGAGTGCAGTGACGGAGAGAGATGGAGTCCAGACCGACAGGAGTTGTTTGAAGGCGGAGACGGCCACCGGAGAAGAGAGGGAACACGAGAAGGGAAGCAGTATGGAGAGAACGGACGATGAAACCGCCTCCGGAGGGAGTATCGACGATTGGTTAGATCGGGTCATACGAACCTTGCTCCCTATGCTACGCGAGCCGATTTCGGGTCAAGATCTTTCAATCCGTGTCCACTCATGAGATTGAATCTCGTGTCAATCGATTTGATCTATTTGATCAACCCAATTTATCTAAATCAATCTTTACAAGTCCTACTAACTTTATTTCTAAAATAAATTAAATAAAATTTTATTAAAACTATAAATCACTCATGAAATATTTATGCAATGATAAAATTTAGGTTTACATGAATGCTATCCCAACTTAAATATATCCTTATGACCTCGGTTTCAACTTAAACTGAAAAAATTAAGATCTACCGTATTGATATATACAGACCGTATCCTATCGCTAAGATGTTAATATAATATTTAATCTTAATTTAATATAAATTAAATCTATTCGAATCAGTCATATATTAATTCAAACTGTTCAATACTAAATGATTAAGAATTACATACGATATTGCACCCATCCATATTATAAAAAACTAATAAAATATCGGTAGGATTAATTTTGCACAGCTTAGAGAAAGAACCTTACTCGTACTCCTGGTTCAAACAAGGCAAGTACTAGAGTTGTGTTGCAGATGGCTTCAGGTCAGCCCATAACTTGACCCATCTCTATATCATATGATAAGAACTGTTTTAACTACACGAAGGTAATTTGATAATTTTGTAGGCATTTAAAGAGAGAGGACGGACCATATAGCATGCGGCAATGATAGCAATAAATGCATTTTTTTTAAAAAAATCTTTCATAGTCCAAAATAAAAGTTGGTACTACTGAAATTCGTGTAATAAAAAACACTTAATATTCAACAAATCATTGGAGGGGCCGAAACAAATAAAGTCAATTCCACCCAAAACCTTAAATACTTGCAACACAATTTCTAGCAACAATTGTATTTCTAGCAACATTTGTACAACAACAAACAAGAATAATTCAACCAAAAACACATCTTTCTACAAAATCGTATCACTTTCATTGAAATGGACGAAAGGTAAGAAAAGAGTGACTGTATTAAGAAATAAAGGGTGCGGAGACGAGGGAGACCTGAAAGGAGGCGTCTCCATGCTCGATGTACCCATCGCCCTTGCCTTTGTATTGTTGGATTGGTCCTACTTTCATACGGACATGATTCAGTAAAATAATAATATTTAATTTAATAAAATAATAAGGTTAAGTAATCTGTTAAAAAAAGAATGGAGAAATAAAAGAAGTATGAGAAAAAAATAATAAAAATAAAATTTTTTTTACTATCAACCTATTTTTTTATTGAAAAGTCGTACAATTTTAGATTAAAGTAAAATTTTAGAGAATAATTATTTATGAGATATTATTCACATCCAACGATCTGATACTGATTTTGTTTATCTTAATTAGCATTTTTTTATTCTAATTTGAGTATTTTTATTTTATTTTTCTATTGAAATTCATATACGTTGAATGGGCAAATATTTTTTTTTTTTAATGATCTCTACATTGCTAAAAGAATTTTTTTGTAACCTCATTATTGATTTGAACAGTAAAAAATTTTTTTGTTTGTCTTTTGATTTTTTCCTTCAAGTTGAAGGATTTTTACGTTTAATTTTAATGTCCTATGATTATATTTTTATAATTATGTGTGACCTATATAAATCAAAGGGACTTTAGATGCACAACACGGATGACCCTTCTCTCTCTCTCTTTTCTTTATGGTTCCATCGGAGGCTTCTTCTACTTGAGCCCTTTTTATTTCCCCACTGCCCTTGCTACAGGTCGCTCACAGCAGTAGCTCTAGGGCATGGAACAGGGGGCAACCTTGCTGCGTTGAGCAGGATGCAAGAAGAAAGCCAATAGTTATGGGCAAGGCAGGGGAAAAAATATAAAATATTAGAGGATATTTTGGAAATTATGTAAAGAAATGAGCTCGGTTTATGGTACAGCTTGCTCCTCTCACTGCGTCATTTGAGCTGGATCAAGGGAGGAGATTGTGGCAATTAAGAACCAATGCTTCCTCCACGTTTAATGCATTACAAGGCATAATTCTTTTATGTTCTGTTATCCGGGTGTTTCCGTGGTATATCCTACAGAATCTTTCACTTAGAAATTTCTTGATCGGAAGCCCAGACTGACTGTTCTCAAGCATCGCTCTGCTTCCATTGATGGATGCTGCTCATTCCCATCAAACTGGCACAATCAGGCACCGCAGATTTGATGCATGTTTATATTGTGGCATGGTTTTCACTCGAAATGCTAATCAGATGCAATCGTATGTTTAGATGGTCGCCATTTTTTTTTTTTTTTTTCTTAAACGAATCATATTTGCAGATGAGAATGGCGAATGCGACTGGACTGTGCCATATTTAAGAGCATTGTGACCGTCAATGGCAATTCCCAGGGCCTAAGATCGTTGCTAGAGAAGGAGAGAGAGTTGTGGTTAAGGTGGTTGACCACGTTCAGTATAATGTAACTCTATACTGGTACGTGGGCTAATGGAACAGTAACATGAACGTCGTGTGAACCAAATGATGCATGGAATGAACAGGCGTGGCATTCGCCAGATGGAGAGCAAATGGGAGAATGGTTTGGCATACGTGACCCAGTGCCCCATTTAGACGGGCCAGAGCTACGTGTAGAACTTCACCATTAACGTGGGCCATGAAGGAACACTTCTAGCACGCCCTCGGCCCATCATCATCCCATTTCTCTCTTAAGAGTTTGATGTGCGCCGCTCAACGGCCGGTCGTCACCCTTGAGCCCCACTCAGCATTGACGTCAATTTTTCTCAGCTAAAGAAGGGGAGCCGTTCGCCAAAAGCGACGTGAGATGGCTGTAACCAAAAACCGGTGTCAATAGCTGCTCCCAAAAAGGTCTGAAATAAAGATATTTTGGTTTCTTCCATCTAAAATATGTCCATCCAATTCATCCACTGTTCAAAGGAAGTCTGGCACATGGTTGAAGTTTCTACCTTCATTGGAGGAGATGGTTACCCGAACGAGGGAAGATGGTACTGTTGCAATCATATTAATTGAACTCAAAAATAGGGAACATCGAAATCTATTAATGTTCTGCAGTAATTAATGCTCAAATCCTTCAAAAATTGTTACCATGCTCAATCTTCTATAGTCATTAAACAGTCCTGCATGGGATACTGTAAAAGCTTAGTAGATGCTTCCATCATTATATTTATGCTTTCTTCATAGAAACTATGATTGAAGCTTCTGCTACATCTCCCGAGAAATAGAATATAGTGAAATAGAGCTACACATTCTTTTTCAAAGAATTTAAACTTGTGTAGGCCAGTTATTGGTGATGTAATGCATTGCTATTGTCTAACACTTTACTATAAAACTTAAATATTTTAAATATTTCAAGTATGTTCTACTATTATCTCTTTCTAACAGAAAATACTATAGCCTAAGATGGTATAGCCCAAATGGCAAGTGTTGGTTTTATGCTAGTAAAATAGTGTAGCACACGCGAAGAGAGAGAGAGAGAGAGTAGCGACTAAGGCTAAAGGAACCCATTTTTCTTCTTTTTTTTTTTCTCAACCTAATTTACCTTATTTTAAAGGAACCCACCTTCTTCATTGGCCCCTTTTCTATCTCATAGAGTCCATGGAGGGGCTATAGAGGAGTGGAGAAATGGAGGCAAGATCAAGCTCTTCAGCGGTCTTTGGGATTGGTGACCCTAATGACTCCCTCCATGGACTCAATTTCGAAAAAAATCTACTTTGAGGATGAGGCCGGTGACCCTTGTTTTGACAAGAAGGGAGGCCTTTTGTTACTAAAGAATAGAGAGAGAAATTAAGGGAAGGATAGGAAGTTGAGCCTTGGTCCTTATGGGCCATCCGACCCATATCCTTGGTTGATGGCAACAACACAAAGAGAAAAAGAAAAGCAGAGTCATTATCAGAAAATAAGATCAGACATTTGGTCTTCTCGACTGTCGGTTATACTTCATAGGCATCTGGCAACTACAGCGTTGATGGGAGAGGCAAAACAACCAATGGCTTAGTCAAGAGATAGCAGTAAATCGGAGGAGATGGGACTTAGAAATAGAGAAAATGGTAATGCTACAAATATTGATGGAGCTTGAAAATATGAAGCATCGAAATCCATTAATGTTCCATGATAATTAATACTCGAACCCTTTTAAGATCGTTGCCATGTTCGATCTTACATAGTCATTAAATGATCACATGTAGTATACTCTATAAAACTTTGATAGGTGCTTCCATCACCACCACCACCATATTTATATTTCCTCTACGAAAACTATGATCGAGGCTATTCCTACATCTAGGGATGGGCATGATCTGGATCGGCTCGAGCTCAACCTTGAAAATTTTAGGGCTTGGGCCAAGGTTTTTAGCTCATAAGGCTAAGCCATGCTTGATTTTTTAAGCCCATTCAAATTTAGGGTTGGGCCTAGGCTTAAAAAAATAGGATTGGCTCTACTCGGCCAAAGAATTTTTATATAATTATAATATATATAGTATTGGATATAGATTAAGATTTAAAAGCTTCAACAGGTCTAGCCCAATACCAACTTCTCTAGGGCTATTCTTTCCATTATAATAGTTAAAAAAAAGAAATCAAACATAAGTCATAGGCTAATATACTACATTAATTTTTTGTAAAAATTGCAGGCTGGGCTCCAACCCTAAAAGATTCTCATAGGGCAAGGCTTGTGCTAGCAATACTTGACTCGAGTTCGAACTAAGCCCATCCTAACTTAATGACTTTGATTATTCTTTTTACCATTGGCTCGGTCCAAGCCTGACCCGTGCCCATCCCTAATTACGTCTCCCAAGTAATAGGTTACGACAAAATAGAGTTAAGACATTTTTTATCTCCCAAAGAGCTCGGACACTTATAGGTAAGTTATTGATGGTGTAATATACTATTATAGCATAACACTTTACGATCTATAAAAATTAAATATTTTAAATATTTCAAGTATGTTCTACTATTATCTCTCTCTATCAAAAGGTACTATAGCCCAATATGGCATGGCCCTGATGGTAGGTGTTAGCTTTATACTAGTAAAATATTATCATGCACACTGAAAGAGAGAGATCATTAGCAAAGGCTAAAGAAACCCATCTTTCTCCTTTTTTTTTTTTTTTTTCAACCTTATTTACCTTATTTTAAAAGAACCTACCTTGTTCGTTGGCCCCTCTAACTCATAGAGATCATGGAGGGGCTGCAGAGGAATGGAGAAATGGAGTCAATATGAGCTCTCCAACGGTTCTTGGGGTTGGTGGTTTCGGCCACTCCCTCAATGAGCTCAAGTTTGAAAATAAGATCTACTTTGAGATGGGGTTGATGACTTTCTTGTTTTGATAACAAAGAAGACCTTTTGTTGCCTAAGAATATATATGTATATATAGAGAGAGAGTTGCCCAAGAATATACATACATACAAATATATATATATATATATATATATATATATATATATATAGAGAGAGAGAGAGAGAGAGAGAGAGAGAGAGAGAGGGAGGGAGGGAGGGATGACTCAGGCCTTAGTTCTCATGGAAAAATAGAGAAGATGGTAGTGCTGCAATTATAATAATGAAACTTGGAAACGGGGAATGTTGAAATCCATTAATGTTCCATGATAACTAATGTTCAAACCCTTTAAGAATTATTGCCATGCATGATCTTCTATGGTCATTAAATGATCATGTGTGAGATACTCTATGGAAGCTTGGTAAGCGCTTCTATCATCATATTTATGCCTCCTTTATGGAAACTACGATCGAGGCTATTGTTGTGTCTCTCAAATAACAAGTTACAGTGAAATAGAGCTGGACATCTTTTTTCCAAAGAGTTCAAACACATATTAGTAAATTACTGATGAAGAAGTTTCTTTGATATTATTAGGACTGCATTCGAACTACTTTGGTTTCCATCATGTGAAAAATCGAAGGCTGTCCCAGTTATGGCTCACGTGGATTGCAACGTGAGAGGGAATGAAGCTTCATAAAATATGACAAGTGACTAAAGCTCTTGCCATAGGAATTCATGAATTATGTGGATTTAAAGATGGAGAAGGTGATCGGATATGACATTAGCTACATTTGAATGTAGCCAAGTCTACTTCCATCTTTTTCTCTCTCTCTACATATATTTATATATAATTTCATATATTATAAAGATATGTATGTGCAAAAAAAAAAAAAAAAAAATTAATGACCTATCACACATCCTCAAATTTGAAACATTATTTCTAGTAGTACAACATATATGAGATTTAGTCCGATCCATATTGATCAAACCTCTCTCAATCCATTCCTGTGGGGAGAAAAAAAGACCTGTTAAGAAGCGTAAAATTTGGCCCAACCCACCTTAAAGGTATTTTTGCATAGGGTTCAACTACTATACCTTTTTATCATTTTTTTAAACTAAAATTCCAATTCCAACCATTTAACCCTACCATACAACACCGTTTTATTCTTATATAGTGTCTATATGCCCTTAGAGTTGCCATTATTTACGGTACCACCCATAAACAGTTCAAAGCATCATATAATTTATCTTTTGCATAACTTATAAATAAATATTTAATTCCATTTATGCCTTTATATATATATTGACTATCCAAATAGATTCTAAATAAAAATATTATCTTCTAAGAGTGAATTTTATAAAAAAATCACTCAAAACTAATTTTGCAAACATATTCTTCAATTTTGAAATTTAGTCTATAAGCAGTCTTTTCCAAACCATATTATTTGATCATATATCTAACAACATATTTCTCTCACACGGCGGCTAAAACATATACAGCGGCAAGTATAAGGACCAACCCCGCAAGGCGCGTGAGGTCAGCGACTAGAACGTATACAGCGGCAAACCACCACGGAGGGGAGTGGATTCATGAAAATTTTTATCGGCCATTACGCCCAGGTCCCAAAATTTTCTTATGATCCAAGACAAATCCAAGAGCCTAAACTTTCTCGGGAAATAGGAGCCTTCTTATTGGAACTTGGATTCCAACAAAACCCTCCTGCCTATTCTACCTACAAACAAGCAAACAAAGAGAGAGAGACAAGCTAATTTGGATTACTTTCTCAACGCCATTTTTCCAATCAAACGTCCCAGACGACCTTCTCCAGAACAGCTGCTTGCCCATGGCTTAGCCGTTGCTCCTGCTGAAACGGGTGCAATCCCTGCAACCTATTTTGATTAACTCCGAACTCCATCCCTCCCATCGCTGCCACTGATCTCGCTCCGCTGACCCCCAAGAAATCCAAAGTCGGCACGTCCCCGCCTCCCCCTCCTCCATATCTCAGCCCTGACCGCATCAAACCACCGCCGCCGCCGCCGCCTACGAACATTCCGGCGGTCGAGGACAACACCCCGGCATCACCCATCGCCGAGCCCCCGCTCATTGAAGCATCGAAGAAAGGATTCGCAAACGCTCCCCCATCGACTCCCATCCCATGCGCCTGCACCCCGTCGTGCGGCCCGAAAGGCCTCATGGTGGACTGCTGATCGGGCCCGGCCATCCCCGCGACGAAGCCCCCCTGCATGGCGCCTGCGCTGCCACCGCTGGCGGTTGCACCCAGTTGTGCTGCCTTCTGGAGCAATGCAGTTGCCGACATGTGGGCCGACCCAACGGCCGGCTGGCCTGCCTCGGTGCCGTCGACAAACCCGCTATAAGCCGACGAGAAGGGCGCCCTTGTGCTGAAGAGGTTGGTGGCGGAGGTTGTCGACAGCATGCTTCCGGCCATGGTGTGGGAACGCAGTGAAGTAGGCATGAGGTCGTAGGGGAGGCCCTTGAGGGAGTTCTTGATGTCATGGTTATTGAAGTCGGCGAGTCCAACGGGCGAGTTGGTGCTGGTGCCGATGGGCATCATGAGCTCAGGGAGTTGGACATGGAGGTTTGGGCTCATGGTGGGCATCACGTCGTTCTTGGCCCTGTTGTTCTCTTCAGTTAGAGCATCGCAGAAGGCTCTGTGGGTGATGAAGCTATCTCTCCTGTGGTAAGAGAAAGTCTCAGTATTATGTTAATAGGAAGAGATCTCCATGTTGAGGAGTTTTTGGGATTGAAGAGAACAAGGTACAAGGAAATTTGATACCAAAAAGTTTACTTCTCATGGCTAATCATTAAATGGCTGTTAAACAAAAAAATTGGGTGTTTAGTTTTCTTTTTTTTTTAAAAAAAAAAAAGGAAAAGAAAGAAAGAAGTGGTCAATGTGCGAGGTTTATATGGCAAAGAAGAACATTTAGTTTTCTTGAGCAAAGTGAGACTGAGACCCTAAGGGAGTGATTTATGATCTTTGGCCTAGGGTTTGAAGCTTTTGCCTTCCCTTATTGAGGTTCCCTCTACTCTCTTCTAGCCATAGTAGTAGGACTACAGTGGAGCACTTTTTTCTAGAGCAACTTGACCACCTAACTTTTAGCCCTTCTGAACACATTCATCCTATCATGGAACACGCTTACCTTGCTATCGAAGGGATTAAAAATTAAAGAAACTTAATAGTTTGGACCGAGTGTTAACTGGATGCACAACACTGGCTAAAGGTTTAAGTCCGGTCCACTGATGGCAGTGGGCCGGACGCCAACTAAGCCCTTCTTTCCTAAGTCAAGATGCTCAACTTTAATGTTATTCAAACAGACCTTCGAAACCAAAAGATTCTTTTTGCCCCTCTAAACATTGGAATTAACAATCATCATATTTGATCTCTCGATTTGTATTTCCCTTAAATCCAAGATCAAGTTCATCGGATAAGCCTGAATATTATCAGTCTCAAAGATTAGTTTGCATGTCGCTTTCTTAGTTTCACATGAAGTTGCAGCATAAGAATCACCAAGGGGTGAAAAATATATGTTATTCCAATTACATAAGAAAATTCAAAGAAAGGTGTTGTTGCGAAACAGTCTTTTTATGTTTCAAAGATCAAAGGCATTATATGTTAAATAACAAGTTGAAGAAAAGGATAGGAAACTTTTTAATGCAACCCAGCGGCTCATGTATAAATAATTCAAATTTTGGTGTCTAATAAATTATTTTTTTAATTTCACCAGAATATAAAACAGGTCTAACAGGATCTAACAAGGTATATTTCCTCGTCTGAGTCCACCACAACCTCAAGAATAATCTGATGCGCATCATGTTCATCTATTAATTTTAGTAGTTAGACATGATTGACTAACTACTTCGGGATCAGTACAACCTTGCAAGAGAATCAATCCTGATAGAAATAACCTTCAGGCTTCGAAAGGCTAAAAGTTTGTGGCTACTGGATCCACCTTGTGACCTCATTTTGCATTATATAACAAGATTAAACACCGCACTCCTAAGCTTTAAAAGGAATCCTAGGTATTCTGATCTTCAACAACTAAGATATATGAGACCCATTGATTAAACTTATTTTTCTATTCACATCATGGTTCTAAATATGAAGCAAAACCCAGATTACCTCTCATGTAAAGATATCCTAACACAGTTACTTTGTTCTTGCAGGCTGTTATATGCTGTTGTAACGCTTAAACATGGCTTTTAAAATGCATGGTTAAATAATTTAAGGTTCATGAATGGTTGTGCCAAATTTAGTGATTCACTATAAGGTCATGACATTATAACAACTTCTAGGCCAGGTCATTGGATAGCAATTGTGGTGTTATAAAACCATGGTTCATGCTTATTATAGAGCATCTCTTTATCACAATGCTCCTTCTTGTTCTGGACATGAAAACTAGTATAAGATCAGCAGAAGAAGTGAACCTGGAGAAGATGGCACCACAGTCACACTTGTACTCCCTCGTGCCGCAGGTCTTGGTGTGGGCCTTCCAGTCGGACTGCACTGCATACTTCTTTGAGCACTTGTCACACTTCCATTTTTTCTCTCCATGCTTGCGGCAGAAGTGCTTCTTGATCCCGGTGAGGTCCCCCAGAGCTCGGCTCGGGTGGTGGTGCACGCAAGAGGTCTCAGGGCAGATGTACACCTTCTTCCGAACCTCCGTGCTTGTTCGCTGCCTTAACTTCCATGGGAGGTTGTGGCCTCTGCGGTGCAGTTGGAGGTTTTGGTCCCTCTGGAAGCCCTTGTTGCAGATCTCACACACAAAGCGGTTTGTTGCCATTAGGGTTGTTGGTGATAGTGCAATCACTTCTGCTGCAGGGTCTGCGAAGATTAACCAAATGACATTTATTATCCTGACAGCAGCACTTACTTTACTAGTTGCTCAATTTTTCTCTCTCTCTCTCTCCTTTTTTTTTTTTTTGAGAAGACAGCTATCTAATCTTGATTTGAGTAGGTTACTTAAACTAGATTTCTATTGTTTCTATCACTCAGAAGAATTTATGAAATCTTCATGCGCTTTATGACCTAGCGAACTGAAATCTTTTGACAAATATGATTACTAAACAATGATAACAATTAAGTCTTAAAACTAGTTAGGTCAGCTTGATGAACCTATTTTTTCATATAAATTTGAATAATGATTGTCAGAGAAATTTTTTTTAAAAAAAAAATACTTAAAAAAGATTTCTTAGATAAGATCAGTGACAAAATGATAAGGAAAAAAAGAATTTTGAAAGGATCCTCGTAAACAGCTTGCTCATCAGAAGATTTTTCTTTTTTTCCCCTTGAAATTGTTAAATATGATGGTCTCACCTATAGAATTTATTTTTATTAAAAAGAGAATTACTAATACATATGGGATATTGACAAGAAGGATTATTATTGATTGGAATATGCAGGCATGGATCTGGTGTATCAAAATTCAAAATGGAACTACTTTGCTTATATTATTTGTAAATTTGTTTGGATTCCCCATTTTTCTCACAAAAAAATAACTAGAAGCATCGCCAAATTCTTATAGTCTTCTAGGAGTTAAGAGCTTTAGTGTGCTGATAAAATAAATAACAAAATTATCATTATGCATATTTAAAGTTAAACATATCCCTCTAGCACTAGCTATGCACATTCAAATTGAACTAGATTAGCAAATAGCTCTTCCACGGAGCTAATTAAGGACTCTTAAAAAGTAGTGCTATATTGAAATCCAATTATGACCTAGTTCAAGTATCATGGGGAGAAGGAAACAAAAGAAACTTGACAGTCAAACAGCTAAAATCATTCATACAAAACAGATTTAGTAATCAGGAAATAATCAAGAAAAGATTATTCCTTTTTTTTTTTTTGAACAGATAATTGACGAGCTGATCCATTGACTGCAGTGAGAATCCTCCTACACAAGTTGCTTCTCAGTTGAGTTTGAGATCTAATCTGTTCCTTTCCTTAAAATAGATGGTTAAGGCTTACTACTTACTCCCTCAGTTTTTATTATTTGTGCACACAGCAAGTGAAGTTCACAGTTATTCTAATACTAATTACCAACTGCTGCTATTGAAATAGTAGTGATCAACCACTACAAAAGCTTGTTATTACTCTTTTATTTGATTTGAGCCTTGAAAAAAAAAACATGGAGAAGCAAACAAACAAGCTTTCACCAATAATTGAACCTTACAACCACCCCAAAAACAAAACCACATGTTCCCATACATGTTCCCATCATCATCATTGTCTGTTTCTCTTCTTAAATGAGTTCCAATTTAAAGTGGATAATTTTTTTTTAAAAAAAAAGCAAAAAAAATCCATATACCTGGAGTCCCGGGGAGGTTGCGTTTCTTCTTGACTGGCTGTGGCGGTTGTTGTGATGATTTTGAGCCGTTGCCATTAGTTGTGGCAGCGATGGTTCCATTGAATGGATGCTGTTGCTGCTGGCTGTGGTGGACATCCTCCTCTCCCGTGTGGTTCTCAGAGGAAAAGCTCCCACCATCTCCTGTTATATTTGACATTTGGTAGCTGCAAACTCTATTTCAATCACTCCTTTCTTCTCTCTTTTCTTGCTATGTTGTATATCTTTTGTTTCCTTGCCTTCTTTCTCCTTTATTTCTCTCTCTTTTCCTTCTTGTTGGTGGTGATGTTGGGGTGGTGGTGTTGAGGAAGGGGGAGAAGAAAGGGGGAGGCTATGGGGTGGCGATCCATTTCTTTTATGGTTGGAGGGGAGGGCATTGGTGGAATAAAATATAGGGGTCATAGTTTTCATGTTTTAAAAGCGATATTTTTATTATTTTAATTAAGAGTGGTGATTATGTGGGCTTGGGATCAGCCAAAGACAGCAGGCAGAGAATTCTCCTCCATATTTGCGGTGGACGAATTCTGGTAGCAACTCTTGCTCCAACCGTGGAACCGGGCCTCCTGTCCTCTCTTCTCACCTCCCCTTATTTTATTGGGAATATTAATTTATCTGGAATAGATTTTTGACCATAGCCTTCCTTTTTGTTACCTTCCGGTTGAGTAAAGCTGGCCTACTAAAACTTGGTTCAGGTTTGAGTTGACTCCACTCTTAATTCACAATCATCCAGCTAGCTGCAAGTTAAATCATATTGCTTCAGATCTGAAGAGGACAATGGCAAACTTGTCGCTTTGAACGCTAGATTGAAATCCCACAATACCTTAACAAGATCTGAATCACTGCATCCTTCAGGCTGAGGCTTGTTGGTTAATTATGATGGCTTTTATTTCTATTACTGCGTTTGTTGGTTTTTAGCTATTAAAAATGATATGACATGCAACAAGTATAAATGATGGAAAAGAGAAGTATAAATTCATAAAAAACAAAAAATTGACCTTCTCACAAAAATAGAGAAAAAAAAAAAAAAGCTTGTCAAGTATGCATTGCATGCTAAGCAATACAAAATAATCTCGCTAATCATAATTATCAGGTTCAAATTAGGCTATTCAGCGCCTGGCTAATAAACCAATGAATCGGATCATTCGTCGATCTGATTCTTTAGCTAGATCGATTGCATTATTGTCATGGCTAAAATTGGATGAACCAATCAATTTTTATTAGTTTGTTGATCTAATATGAATTAGTAAAATTAAACTATTTTTTTAAGTATCTTTTAAACTTATTTTTTAAATTAACATAATTTAAATATCAATGCTATTTTTGAAGCTTTTTCATTCTTCAGAAGCCAACCACTTTTTTCCTCTTTTTTAACTAATTTCTCTCTCTCTCTCTCTCTCTCTCTCTCTCTCTCTCTTATCTCTCTTTTTCTCTTACAAATATAAAGGATTTCAAATTTTTTTAAAAATTTGAGGTTAATTTTAAGCAGTAATATAAACATTATATTCTATCAACTTAATTAAATTTTATAGATAAATTATTTTTATTTATCATTATTGATCATATTTTTAATTTTAATTATGTTTTAATTATGCATGTAGTTTGATTATTGATTCATCGGTGGGATCATTAAATCTATGACTTGGTTTTCTAACTGAGTTAGCATTTGGTTCGCTTCTGATAACTATCTTACAAATATTTATGCAAAGCCAATAAAAAAGAAAATAAGGTGGTTCGGTTCAGCATCGGGTGGTGAGCTTACCTCCATATATTAATCTTTGCCTCCTCTATCAGTTCACTATATGGACGTGTTCGTGATTGATGACAACGTTCTTTAATCATAACCCTGGTCCAATGGCCACACACCACGTATAAAACCTTTGCCATAAAAGTTATCACCAAGCCCACCGAGGATTTAGTCATTTTTCAGAAGATCAAGGATAAATTCATATCTTTATCCATATTAATCTTTGAAGAGTTTTGTGCGATGATGATAGGAGGCTTGGGGTGTGACAAAAATAACGGAATGTTGTACTTCAAAAAAAAAAAAAGAAAAATTACATCTTTGTTCAAAAAATCATCAAAAATTTTTAAACTCTCACCTTGACGGCAACCTCACGACAAAGGCCGGCAGTCTCATATCATTCGCCCCTCACCATTGTTTCTTTCTTGGTGAGACCACAAGAGTCCATGAGAGCTATTAGCATTTTTATTTATATAAACAAATGACGAAAGAGAGGAAGGGCTGTGGGGGCGACTTTGTTTACTTATAGTCTTCAGGAAAGTGGCTTTAAGAATGACGTGCCTTGTATGGTCGATAACGTCGTGGTCTGTGCATGAATATTATATAATGCATAGACTAAGAAAGTTACAAGGAAGAGATGGATGTTTTCTTTAACATCTATGCCAGTTTGGCCGGCAATGCTTCCTTATTTTAAAAGCCAAATCCCTTTCCATGCTCTTATCGATGCCTCCAATCCTTATCTACGCTCCTCTCTCTCTCTCTCTCTCTCTCTCTCTCTCTCTAATAATAGGACAATTTTTTTCTAAGAAAATGACGAAGTCTGCAGCGATCACCCCCGTGGTTCCATCCATGTGTCTCCCATTCTGACGTGATAATAAATAACTCCATCTTGGATAGACTAAATCTACGGTCATGGTATTTGATAGCCTAATTATATTTTTTTAATAAAAATATAGTTTGAAATCTCAAAATTTTACTTAAAATTTAATATAATTCTTAAATTTTTATTATTATAATTTAGTCTTTTATATTTTAAAAATATTATATTCTTAAGGTTTTAAAATTAATAAAATAGCTGATATATTATCATATCAATTAATTTATATGTTCGCACCAAGATGATGTAACGATTATTCTATTAAGTTGAACTAATCCATATTCACAAATGCAACATTCTTAAGATATGAGGGACTAAACTGTAACAGCTGAAAGTTTAAGAACCAAAATAAATTTTAAGTAAAAAGTTTGAATACCAAAACTATATTTTAATTTTTTAAAATGATTAATTTCATTTAGCCTCCTAAAGTATTGGAATATTTGCACTTTTTTCTAAACTAAAAAAAACTTTCAATTGACATCTTAATTGTAATTTAATTTCTAATTTATTAAGTCATTTGAATAAATGTTAAAAGTGATGAAAAAGTGATCACATGGCTATTTTTAGTGATTCTAAAAGGATTTTAATTAAATTAATTTTAATTAAATTTGTATATATTATTTTATGATTGTTTTTGAAAACTATTAATCCACACTATAATGATTATGCGGCAGTCATATGAAAACTTTTTTTTTGGGTTACTTTTACTACTTATTTAAACAATTATAGTGAATTATAAATTAAATTAATATTAATGGGTTAATTGAGGGATTTTTTTTAGTTTAGAAAGAAGTATAATTATCTCGCTAAATGAAATTATTTTATTTTATTATTGGGGAAAGGGTGAGGAAGGGGAATAGTTAAATGACGATTTATATATATATATATATATAATTAGGCACCGGTTGGTGCCACAGAGAACTTTAGATGAGCCTGTTAATGGTGATAGAATGAAAGAGTAGTTTCCACGTGCAGCTCATCAAGGGTTGAAGGAGGGTTCCTTAGCTGGAACAGCATTAATCTAAGCCCGTCCTATTTCCACCCCCCTAGATTCTTCAAATCCAAGAGTCAATAAAATCTCCAGCCCATTGTCAGTGAAGTCCTTGAAATTAAACTATCTTTTGCGTCACAGCTGGAAAACGCGGCATCTGAAGTCAAAATAATATAATCTTAATCCTAAAACGCCCCCTTTTTTTTTTAATCCTTCTAGCAAACAATTTCAACGCGTAACCACAAGATTAGCTCATTATTTCATGCATGGAATCATCCCAAGATTGATTCATCCGAAATGAAGGTGATGTAATCTTAATTCTTAAAAGGCCTTAACTGCAAACAATTTCAATGTGTACTCAGATAATTAGCTCATTTTTTCATGCATGGAATGACACCAAGTTTATCTTAGCAAAAGGACAAAGTGACGGTTTTTTTTTTTTTTTTTGAGGGGTCACTGTTGATTCGAACAATCCAATTACCACATTGGATCTTGCTTGCCAAATGGGACAAGAAGATTAATTGTTGCAATTCCCACCTATGGTCCACTAATAAAGGTTACACTTGAATAGCCATATTAAAATAGTCTTCATTGTTTAAGCAGTGGGTCTTGGCCTCTCTAAGGATCCAAACCTAATCAAATTGATGTAGGATCCAAGAAACACCGAAACTGGTTCTCATAAATTTCCTCTATATAATCTTTAAGAAGGAATTGTTGTGTGAACACACGCTTGTCTCTTGAACAGGTCCTTTCATAGTTCTTGCCTATGGTGTGTATAAAATATTTCACTAACACGTGTGCAAAGACGTGCATGAAATAATATTTGTTTTTTTGTGTTGCCATGATGACCTTTTATTGACAAGAAGAGGTAGCCAGATTGCCAGATGGTGTTAGATATGGTTATCACTTTCCTTCTTGGCTCTGGGCTGTAAAATGGTTTAAAGATCTTGATGTTTTGCTTCCTGCTTTGTTATTAGGTGGTCAGGTGTGTCCATATAGGTCCTGGGTTTCTATTTAGCCACCTTAAAATTTTCTCTTTCAAACTCAGATAGTCTTGCTTTTATTTTGGTTTTTAGATATTTCTTGCACTGGCAAATCCCATCCTCTTGATGGATTTCTTATTAAAAAAAGTTTTATATATATATATATATATATATATATATATATATATATATATATATGTGTGTGTGTGTATGTATATGTATGTATATATGTATGTATTAAAAAAGTTAATACTTTAGAAATATGCCATTCTTATATCATGGTTCATAACAACAACAACAATAAAAAAACCATTGAAAAGTTTGTGAAAGGTTGAATAATTCAAATAACTATTTAACTATAACTTGATGGTTCAATAATTTGAAAAAATTATAACATAATGAAGGTGGCATATATAGATTTGCTAGCTTGTAATCAATAGCAAACATTGACAGCTATTGAAGCATATGATATGGTAGCAAATAAATCTCTAAGTAAAACTTGTGGATGGTCTTGTCTTAGGATATATTCAAAAAAAAAAAGATTGCGAGGGAAAAAAGAAAAAGATCTTCATTTCTTATAATAGCAAGAAAAAGATCTATTTATAATAACACCTTACAATAACACCGTTGCTGATTTGTTTAAAATAACTGATTAATTCTATAAGCATAAAGAAAAGTCGAAGCACATGATAGAACTCCTCTTAAACCTGCTAGATTAAAAACAATTCTTTGATACTAACCCCTAAACATACTTATGCTAAATAGTCACTCTAGCTTTAATGAAATGTATCTATTCCTATAATTGGCTTTTGCATCAGCATGAAATGTGAGGCAACTTGTCAAATTGTATGTTTATTAATAAGTTGAGAATGACTCATTCCTTAGAATTTGTTACCATGCATCTGTCAAGAATTCAAGAAATCCCTAAAATATAGAAGTGGAAATATATACCATTTAGATTTTAAAATTCAAGATTCTCCCTTCCACGGTCCTCAAAGCATGCAAACCCTTTTCAACTACCCAGCAATAGTATCAATTCTATAAGGGTCCAAATAGGGTGCATTTTTAAATTTCTTTTTTTCAAATTCAGACTCAAATCTCACCGGTCCAAAATCTTTATTTCAAGCCTGGAGCCCTATACGGGCCTCTTTGTTCTTAATCTTCTCTTTATTTACGATACTAGCCGCTAATAGATAAAAGCATTGTAAAAAAAGTTATTCTCTAATCTTTCTCGATATTAATTTTAAATGAAAAAGGTGGAACCCATAAAATTTCTCTACCTTTTGTTTTTAACACCAACCTCCACACATACAAAGATACAAAGATTTCAGATTTCCAGCTTTGTTGTTTTGGATCTATTAATAACAAAGTATAAACTCACCTTCTAAGTTCAAAGTTCAAACTCCTTTAAATGTTATATGCCAAAATTAAATAAAAAATAAAACAAGTAGCAGTGGAAACTTGGTAGTGTGAACATAGAATAGAAATCACCATTATTCTATCAACCTAGTCATCAAATAATACTCAAATTCGTCATTCGCATCGAAAAGAAGTCAGTGGAATTTAGGTAGGAAACACCTACCAAACTCTGAAAAGGCAAACCATGACTCAATTTTTATTGTCAATGAAAGAATTTTGGTCTCTAGAGAGAATATTACATGGTCCAATTATACTTCTCAATTGAGACAAACACTTGGTGATGTGAGCAAAACAACCCATGAATGAATCCACCGAAAGGAGTCGGCCAAAGATTGCGTTCTCCTTTCTTCATTCATGCATTGCATATTATATCATCTGATATATAGTTTTAAATGATGTAAACTGCTGCTTGAAAAATGAAAGGGGGGAGAAAAATCAATCAAAAGACAAGGACATCATCAGAAAAAGACATCAGATCGTTCGGATCTAGGTGTTGCCGCGTGGAATTTGTCATCTTGATGTTGGACCCATGAAAGCTGCCTCTTTAAATAGGGTTTATTTGAAAGTGAAGTTTGGTATACTTGTGGACGCAATTGTGAAATAAACTTGAAGTTGAGGCTTACCCGGTGCCGTTGAGGACCCTAGTTTTGGAGGGAAGGTTTGGAATCAAACAAAGATGTTGTTGGTGGTAAGTTCCCTGCAAGTAGAACCTTTCTGTAAACAAACACTCCAGCCAAACTGCATGCAAGACTTTCCTAGTTGACATGCTTAATGGATTCAGGAAAATAGTTGAATAAATTCATGCAAGGAGTTGATTGCCAAGCAACTACAATTTAAGACAAATTCTACGATATCTCTGGCAGTACGTAGGCGCTCCCATGAATAAAGAAAAGTTCATAAGAGGATGGTATAAAAGGCTGAAGGCATTAAATGGAGCTCTTGAATTGTTGGAATTGAAATCCAATTTTTCAAAAAAATTATAAAAAAGTATCTTAGTTGAATGCAAGGTTTAATTAGCTGAAGCCTTAACGATTCTTTTTAGGCTAAAAATATACTGTTGGTCCTCAAACTTGCACTCAAAATTTATTTTGGTCCTCAAATGTTTAGTTATTATAATTTAATCCCTTATGTTTTAAGAATGTTACATTCCTGACATCTTGTTATATAAAGTCTGTTAAAATTGATGAAATAGCTGACGTGTTACCCTGATGTGAATACATCGATGCTTTCCTACTGACATGCCAACTATTCCATTAGTTTCAACGGACCCCATGTAGCAAAACGTTAGAAATGCAATATTCTCAAAAAAATAAGGGCCTAAAATATAACAATTAAAAGTTGGAGGACCAAAATAAATTTTGGATGAAAGTTTGAGGGCCAAAAGTATAATTTCACCTTCTTCTTAATAAACAATTAGTTAACAAATTTTAAATTTTTGAATGAAGTTCTTACTTTTAGTTTCATTCCTACTCTCATATTCTTTAGATCTACATAAGATTTGCTGGACTGCACAACTTGAACTCCATGGAAACCCCTAATCAATAGAGGCCATGTTTGCAGGCATTCCGTGCTAGCAAATGACACCACTAGATGGAGCTGAGTCACTGGCAATCCCTTATAATTGAGCTCTAAAATGATGTTAAAATTTAACAGGTTTGGTAGACTCATCTGTGCTACGAGGAGCACCATAAACCAAGCTGCAAGTTGAAATTTTTAAAGATATTTTGACCTCTGGAAAATCTCATCCTTCAAGAAGTTGACCTAAAGTCACCCCCATGTAGCCAAGTAGACTAGGGTTCCATGGATCCTATGATCCAGAGAAGAAAAATTAAAACCAGGAAGAATGATAACTAAGTATAAATTAAGAAAGTCTCACCCTAGGAAGCAGCATGGTTGGAGTCTACAAATCTACAACTCTTGTTTCTAGTAACCTAGAAAGAATGACCACTCAAAATTTCTCCTAAACTTCATGGATCCCAAGATCTCCGCCGCATGATCTTTTGTCAAACCCTTCGATTTCCTATATCACCTATCTGTTAATTTATTTGAACCAAGGGTAAGCAAGGTGTGATTAAGTAATAGCAAACCTACCTACCATGTTATAGGAGTGACTATTAAATTGTTAGTCTCTATGTCATGGCCCATGCAAGGGGCATCCTAGACCTTAATTTGAATGCTTTGATAGTTTCTACTTTGGTCTGATATGACTGGTTTATGAGTGACCTATCTGTTGGACAAGTTAAATCACAGGGCACAGTCTTAAGCTCTGCAATGAGATGCTATAATTTGTATTGAAGTGTCTAATCAAAGCATAAATATGTTTACAGTTTCAGCAGGATCAAGTGAGTTCAAAGCTAACTCAAGTCCAACAGCCAACAAAATAAATGATTGAATCCAGCCAAACTTGACAATTCCAAACCTCAAAATATCACTCCAGAATATTGAGTTAGTTTGGCTTGGTCCAACTAGAATATCACCCCAAATGGTGGTCCAGAGGTTTCTTGGTTTGGAAGCCCCACCTTAATCCCATCAGAAAGTGAAGCCCATAAAACCAAATTGATTGGTGATGGATACTGAGCTAATTGAGGGCCCCTTTGCAATGGGATATGGAGCCGTAACTTGTTCGGGTTTGGGTGGGTGGAAGGGTACCCTACCTCAATACCTTAACCCCCCAAACTTTAGTGAAGGTGAGATTCAAATTTAGATTAACTTGGGCCCACTGCAAAGATCTGTACCAGCTTAATAAGTTAGCAATTTTTTTGTTTTTTTTTGTTTTTAGCCATAAGGAGAGGCATTACACTCTCAGAAAGAGTTTGCCCTGAGCATCTGCCTCTACAATGAGGTTGAGCTGGATGAAAAATTATTAGTCCATAAAAAAAATTTCCTTATAGATGATAGTAAGTCCTGCAAGAAAACTATAGCATGGTTGCCCTCTCTCAATACATGATGACAACTAAATTTACCTGAAGATAAGAGGAGAACCTTCAAATTGCATAACAGTGGATTATGCATCTAGAGTCCTGAATTAATTAAGCAATCACTATAGTTGAATCCCCTTCCAAAATATAAATTGAAGTCAGAAAGAATTCAACAACTTTAATTGCTCCCCACTAAGTAGCCAACAACTCTGTAGTTAGCATCAAAGCTACTTGGATAGGAATTGCTCTGGCCATAAGAGTTCTCCCAGAATCATCCCTAATCATCCCTAATCAAAAATCTAGCACATGCACTTTGAGGTCAGACTGATTCATCAAAATTAATATTCAGCACTTCTGACTGAGGGGGTTGCCAATAAATAAGAGGCTGGTAAGAGTTAATCGCAAAAGATCGTGAGAAATAACTCCAAAGGTTAGAAGTGGAAGATACTTTCTAATATTGCACAAAAAAGATCTAATATAGGTTTATAGCTTCATGGATCATAGATATTGGCTTAAAGATAACATTCTCAAAGATAAAGTTAATTTTGGCCTTCCAATATATGTATAAAATATAAATTAAGGTAGTTTGGGCTAGACTCATACCAACATCTTTTGGAGGAGTAGTTTTGAAGTTCAATGCCTGCTGAACTGACTGAAAATATATTATACCTGAACTGCTAGCCAACTCACACAACTATTTGGATTGTGAATAATTAAAAAATAGATGACCTTCAATCTTTTCTTTTGGATTGTATTTGTTGTATGTGAGCTGAATAGTAACGATTCATCCAAAGAGCCTTACAGCTATTAGGAGATCACCTTTATGTAATTTCTACATCAAGCACCCAAAGATGAGCTCTCTTCTTCCAAATCCTTTAATTGACTGAGTTGGCTGATCCACAAGTACCAAAAAGAATTGAAATGTAGGCCTCTTTAATAGAAATCTCAGAGAGAGAATTCTCCCCCCAAGCCAGCCTATTTGCTTGTTTGGGTCCCCTAACTAGAACATTTAAAATTCACCTAGTAATGTTTGAGGAAAAACTTGATGAATGATATGAACATTCCAAGCCCCAGTTCCATTCAGCAAACACGACACTCTAAGATAATGTTGAATAAACTGAATATTATATGATAACATCATTTTAGTTATTGCCATAAAATCAAACCAAGGCCAAGATTCAGAAGATATTAGAGTGGCGTCACCTACTGACCAGATAAACTTATTGGAGATATATCCAGCAACTCTATGAATCTCCTTCCATATGCTAAAAGAACTTCTAGGTGGAGAATCATCCAACCAACTTCCACAAAAATTATATTTGATTGAACAGACTTGAGAAAGCAAATAGGGGCAGTTTAAGACCATCATACTTGCAATCTTGCATAGGAAGGCCTGTTGCCATACTTTTAGATTTGAAATCCTAAGGCCTCCCCATACCTTTGGATAATAAAACTTATCTCAAGCAATAGCATGAATTGATCTGCTGTTGTACTCGTGTCTCCAAATAAAGTTTCTAATTATACAGTCCAGCTACTTTATGAAACTGACAAAAATAACTATATTAGCCATAATATGGATAGGCATGAAATATAGGACTAATTTAACTAAGATACACCTCTTTACAACAGCCCAGGACTTTCACTTCCAAGTAGTCAAATGGTTATTGATTTTATCCTTTAAGAACTAAATATCACTCACTTTAAGCTTAATGCCATGAAGGGGAATGATCACATAAAAATTTTATTTATCCACCATTTTCTTGTCAATTGGCTGGAAAAGCTTTGGACACATAAAACGAGCATTTGCCATGCATGAGGAATATTATTGATTAAAGCTGAATAAAAATTCATAATTATCTTCTCTTTTAGCTTGTCATAGAAATCTTAAAAACAATTACTTTCTCTCAACTAGAAATGAAAAAAATAGAATTACCCTCTTTCTCTCTCGCACACGCAACAATAATAATAATTAAGTCTTAACTCAAAGTGGTTAGGCTAGTTACATGTAACTTTTAGTTCTATTTCTTCTTATATAATCTTGTAATAAACCTCTACTTCTTTCTTTTGCACATTATCAAATCATTTCTTCATACTGATATATCTCTTGGCCTATGTTGTACATGCTCAATCACTTAAATTATCTTTTTCTCAATTCATCCTTGATTAATGCTATCACCATCTTTTTATGAATGATTTTATTTCTTATTATATCTTGTATTATTTTACATTTATCTCAATAATCTCATTATGATCATATTTATTTTATGCAAATATTATTTTCTAATTACTAACAACCTAGGCAATAAAGTATAACTGATTTTATAGTCATTCTATAAAATTTTTTCTTCAACATATTAAGTATTCTATGAATATATAATATCTCACTTGGACTTATTTATTTTACCTACCCTCCTTTAATTTTATGGATAATGTCATTTTCAATCCCCTTTTACAAATAATCAATTTTAAATATAAAAAAGGATCATTCTTACAAACTTCATAATCCTGAATTTTTATTTTATCTTGATCTTTATTTTTAATTTTAATATAATGATAATTCATATATTCTATCTTAGTTGTACTTAACCTAAAATACTTATATTCCAATGCACTTTTTAATAATTCCAACTTATAATTAATCCTTAGTTTCATCCACTAGAACAATATCATCCATAAATAATATGTAATAAAAAATATTATCTTTAATATGTCTAATAAGCTCATCCATAACTATTGCAAATAGATAAGAACTTAGAATAGATCCTTGGTGTAAACTTATTGTATTAAAAATTCACTAGCATTACTATTAGTAGTTCTCACATTAATAACCACTCCATTATATATACTGTTCCTTCATAGCATATTCATATATCTAACAAAAATTTCTTTCCTTCTAATTCCCATAATAAAGTCTTTCTAAGAATTTTATCAAGTGCTTTTTCTAAATTAATAAAAATTATATGAAGTTCTAGGGATAGTAAATCGTGTCAATGGATAATAAATAAATCGTGCCAACTTAAAAGTATAAGGGCAAATGTATCAATCCGAATATGACCTCTTTATTAATCATGTCAAAAATCTAGACACGGATACAACCTATGTATTATATGGATTATACGACATAATCAGTTTAACCTTTTTAACAAATAAGTTGTATTCAGATTGAAGCGAATGCATAATTAGTCTTTAATCGGTATAACAAAAAATCAGATTTACTCCATCTAACCTGTATAACCCATCTATATTAATTCAATCATAAAATAATTATGTATTCACAATCATTACTGAAGTATAAATAAAAATACTTCCATTCATGATGAAAAAAAAGATAAACATAAAATCCTTACATAAATATATGGCCACCATTTTCCTCTATAATAAATTGTTCAAAATGTGTGTTTGACTAAAAATGAAAGTATGTTTTAGGTTTTATCTAATGGAGTGCTGCAATACCCAAAAATCCTCTATTTCTTTTTTTCTTCTATTTTGCTTATTTTATATATTAAACAAAGATATACAAGTAATTTTTTAATATAAGTTAAGCAAATTTAACGAGTCATACCTAGCTTTATGGGTTGTATTAAACAAGATGATCCATTTAATAGTCTCTCAATTGTAGGTCAATTTTGAATTAGCAGCTCAAGTTGCCTCATTAGATTTTTTTGGTATTTAAGATCTTATTAAATAAATTAGTTCACCAAGTCACTTTCATATCACTTAAATATTTCTAAATCTCGATAGAAATTTCGTCAGATATAATTATATTTTTTTATAATCTTTTTTATCTTAAATATTTTAATTGTATGTATATACTGCGGTCATTTGGTACCTTCACGGTAAAGGAAAAGTTGGTAAAATATAAATACGTTTATGTCTGCTTGCAATTCCAACACCATCATATGGTGAAAATATAAGATAAGAATGATCATCATTGTATGTTAGTGACATATCTACCAAGCTTATGTCATTCTTTTAGCTCTAAATGTCAGTGTGAAAAGAAAGGAGATATGAAGAGGATTTCTGATAAAATGAGAAGACTTGCCATTTTAATCTCTCTCATGAGGCATTAACAACCAAGAAAGCAAACCATCGTTTATTTCCATGGAAAGCAAAATTTTACAGTGGCACAACAAGCAATGATACATCAGTAAAATCATTTATTTTTAAAATGGATTGGAAGTATTTTCAATAAAGATGAGAAGGTGTTTTTTATTTTATTTGAAACAAGACCTCTACCTATTAAGATTTTTTATTAGCTCAACAAGCATGCAATCCTGAAAAATTAAAGAAGGGAAAAAAATATTCATCAATTAACATGTTTAAACTAATAATTGGATTTTTTTAAAAAATATACAGATACATACCATATCTTACTCAATTTTTTGTTTTGCACTTTATAGCTCTTCCACTTTCTAAATATACAACATCAAAGGGTGACTCACGCATTAGGATCTTGCCATTATGGCCTGTTATGGTCTAATAAGAGCTTGTACTAGTAAGTATAGTTTTATATTAATTATATACTAAATAGATTTTAGATACTTAGATAAAATTAAGGAGCCAAAATAACACATTCTTGGTTAGCCTTTCAAGTCAAGTCCTTGATTGTTACAAACGAAATCAGAGTGGACCCAATCCATGGTTTATGTGGAATAGAGAAAATTGCAAATGAGCTTTTTTGAGACTCTTTACGGTCAATCATATTGTTTGTGATTATGATTGGATTGATCGAATTTAAATTTAGACTTTTAACCTAATGAGGACGCCAAGGCTTAAATGCAAAGAGTATATAAAAACTCATGCCGATAAGTATTTAGTTGTATATCAGCTATACATTAAATTGATCTTAAATCTTTACACAAGATCAAGGAGCTATATAATACCTTTTTAGCTAGCGTTTTGGTTGAGATTCCTGATTGTTACGACCTCCATATACAAAGATGTGGTTTTCATATTTTTAAACTTATATAACTTCCAAATGATAATAGAACAATCTTTATGACCAACCTTACAAGGCTCATCCTCTTCTAAATGTATGACACCATACAACTGGTGCCGCAAACAACTGGCTAAAAATCTGGTACAGAATCAGAAAGAACAAGCACATCTCGAGTGCCTCAAACAACTCTCTTGAGCTTGTTTAGGTTTGTTCTCGATCAGTTCTACAATCATATGAACCTGGAACCAACTGAAAACACATAGGTCAGTAAAGAAAAGAGTCCTATAAATTGCGAAATAGGAATTAAAGTCATTCATAAAGCTCAGATATGTAGTGCACACGGGAGTCTTCAACCAATCCCACGAGGCACTGATTGAAGGCCAGCTGTAAAAGAGCATCCACTCCCATGTTTGGAGGCTTAAACATGACACAAACATGAAGATTTAGCCCCTCTGCTGAAAGGAGGTGACCCAGCTCTGGTAATATAATCAAATCATCCAAATAAGAATGTTGCCACCTTACATTAATTAAACATTAACACATGGTTGGATCCATGCAATTGAGAACTTGTAAAGTAGAGCATAGTATCATAAAATTTCTGCAGTCATATAATCTATTAAGTCACCAAGTTGACAAGTTTCTTCAGGGTTTTTTTTATTTTTATTTTTATTTTTATTTTTATTTTTTTTTAGCCCTTCTCAGGAAGGGACACTTTATAGCTTGCTATCACAGGAGTGCATAAGTTTCCTCAGAAAGTTTGTCACCATTGCCCTGCGATTTATTCGATGAAGACTCACGATCATGAACAGATGAATTTCACTGCAAGTCAGCTGAAAAATCTCTCTAGCGCACAGATGAAGACTTGTGGATGATCTACAGACCTTCGGAACAGGGAATCTGCGAAGGTGAACCAGATTACCTCGAAACTGAAGTGATGAACAGAATATCCTTGTGATCTCACCAATGGCTTGCTGTATAATATCAGAACTGCAGCTCAAAAAGGTTTGCCATGATTCAAGACCTTAACTTGCTTCAAGCGAGCAGTTGACCATTCTGACAACCAACCCCATCACCCCCTCCCACCAAAAAAAAAAAGAGAAAAAAACCACCACCACCTCAACCTCCGCCTCAGCATTTACAGACTCAAAGTATGCCAAGTAATTCCTGAATCTCTTTCCTCTCAGGCTGAATAAAATTCCTACCAAAAATGCTCGCATGGCTTTCATGAATGCTATACTCTCCACCATTTCCTTCATTAGAGGCTGTAACGTTAGGGGTAATGGTATTTAGATTAGAAGCAGACAGAGGAGCTCCAACAGATTTTTGTGTTTGGTGTGACAGTCTGGATGCCAAATTACTTGATGCAGAGGCCTTTGCACCCCTCCCCTTGCGCTTTGTGTTGAGGAATCCACAAGCAAGAGCTTCTAGTGCTTTTGTAGTAGGTGGCCTGTTTCTAGTGCTCTGCCTCCGGGAGCTCAAAGTAGGATCCTGCTTGTTAGACTCGCCATTAATCTCCAATGTCCAGGAATCACCACCCTGCTGCTTCTCTTCTGGTGGAAGTGATGATTCCTTTGGATTCAAATCCCCCTGGCGGCAGATAACCGCTTCTTGGGAGGGCTCAGTTTCAAAATCTGGAGGGAAATGAGGTAGGTTCAGGTCAATGACAGTTCGTGGCTGAGGATCTTCCTGAGAGAGGCCTTCCATGCTAACAGCACCGGAACCAGCATGGTTTCCCTTCAAAATGCACTCACTGTTATCCTCTAGGCTAGCATTTACTGAAGAAATAGCAGGTATCCTCCCCTGGCTTATGCCAATCTCAGCATGGATGGTTTCACCTGCGTCAAGTGATTTCAGCTTGCCATGATGCTCCTCCTTTGACTGAGGGCCTTTTGGAAAACAGTCAAGGCCAAAACCAGTGTCTACGTGATCACAGGGAGTCAACTTCTGTCGCTTTGAAGCGTAGCTTGGTTGGCCAGATTTTACCCTGCGATTGTACTGACGCTTGATATCCTTCACTGGATTCTTATCACTAAATGGAACGCGACACCCATCATTAATATTGTATCCATCTGCTGAAATCTTTTGCTTTGAGACAGCAAGCAAACCATCAGATAGGTCAGAAAGCATTCCACCTTCAAAGTTGCATCCTCCATTCCCCGAATCCTTATCATTAGATGATACGCCTTGATTGAGACCCTCTTGATCTTTAGATGATGTATCAGATGAATCCGACTGCTCTGTTGAGCTATCACTATATGTTTCTCCTGTCTGATTGATAGGACTGTAACCAGAAACAGCATCCACAGGCAAGCTCCGCAGTTCTCGCACCTTGGATTGTGCCTCACCTTCAATGAGACTGGTATCCACGACAGTGAACTTCATAAGTTCTGAATTGATATCTGGGAGTCTCGGATGCAGACAACATGGACGCTGATGATCAGTCATACAATTTTGGTCCAATTTGTTATTCAAATCACATTGAATTTTGTCTTCAGTGCTGTCACTTCCTTTAGCTCCTTCAGCCTCTAGCTCAAGAAGCCTTGGATCTGCTGCCACTTTATTCAAGACATCAGTGACAGAATCAAAATAGTGATCTCCCTTCACAAGTTTTCTCCTTGAGAACTTCTTGATACCAGGGACAAGAAATACCAATGCATTCTTAGAACCAACAGATCTGCGACCCTTGGGCTGCTCAGAGTGCCACCCTCTTGCGAGTAAACGGGGCCAAACAGCTTCCCAGAAGATATCATTGGACCTTGCTTTGCTTAGCCTGAAACCTCCTGTTAGTAACTTGATGATGTCTCCATTTGTAAGAGAGGAGCAAGCTTTGCCAATTGGCAGGACAGGGTTAACTGGATTTGCTCTCACCGGATCTGATACAAATCCAGTCAAGTCATGCTTCCCTTTACCAATTCCTATAGCTTCTACTAGAACTTCCATACCAACCAAGGCCTTTAAATTTAAGACAAATTCCTCCAAAGAAACTCGTCCCTCACTGAAGGACTTGATGACCTGCCACAGGAAATACAGTTAATTGAATAGGAGGGACATTGTTATAATAAACAAGATAAATAATTCAATCATATACATCAGCTCAGGATAGCTACACAAATAGCAAACCTTAACTCATTTATTGAATATTGGATTTTCGGAACCGAGCACAACTTTTCCTAGTTTAAGCAAGGCAGCTTTTAGACATATATGCTAACCTTTGTGAGTGCCAAATTGCTGGTTAAAGCAACATAAGGGAAAAGAAGTATTTACCATGTTACTTGGGAGATCATCCAGCAGGAAGGAATCCTACTTTGTTGGTTATGTAGTTTGAAGTCACAATCAAAGGCAAGGAAGATGTTACTTATTGCGTGAAAACCAAGGTTAAAAGTTAAAGTGCAACAAGATGCAGTGCAGAAGCTTTCACAGCAGATGCCAGATAAAAATATGAAACTCATCCCAAACAAAAGAAAGAATTGAGTCTAGTTGAAAAAAGGAAAGTTCAGACTGCCTTCTATTTCAACTAATCACATATATGTCTCAAAAGGTTTTTAGGTTTTGTATAGCAAGGTTTTACATCTCAATACCATGTGCCATACTGGTACTAGTGTATGGTATGCCATTGTAACAATACATGGTAAAGGTGCTGTTGGCACAACATCATTCCAGGTGTTGGTAAAGATTTTAGGTTTTCTATAGTAGAGTTTTACATCTTGATACCATGAGCCATATTGGTACATTACCAGTATGGCATAGTATGCCACTAGAACAATACATGGTAAAGGTGATATAGGTACAATACCCATGCTGTGAGTTGGTACGGTACTTTATCAAGTCTCTACACCTGCTGTGAAGCTGCATTGTAGTAGCAAAGAACTTACCAGTTTGGTATAGTATGACCAATTCGAACTGGTATGGTCTTGTGTAGTGATTTAAGTTTCGGTGGGACAGGAGCCATCTTGGCCATCTTGTTTCATCCCATCCAAAAGAGATTTCGAGGCCCGTGTTGGCCATTCTGTCCTATCTCGGTCATAATACATGGATACTATAATTTTAAATAGATTTAATTTATCAAAAAAACATAACTTTTGAAGTTCAAATATATTTAAAAGTCAAATAAAATATTAAAGCTTCACAATAATTATTTTTAATAAAAAGCATCCCAAGTACTGAGATGTTTGATCGGATCGGGGATCAAGATGGGATGGGATGCGGGGTATCTCGTTTTCATGAAAAAATTGAGACATCACTGTCTCACGAGATTTAAAACCTTGGTCTGGTGTATAAAAACTTGTTGATAGTGCCCAACAACTATGTAAGCACAGTGAGATTTACTATATAAAATACAACAAAGGGCCTTGAGGCACTTTTATATGGTGAATAATATAATTTTTTTGGAAAAAAACTTCATAAAACATTTTTTTGCATAGGATATTCTAAAGCATATGGAAACCAAGCATTTGGATATCCAACATATCCAATTCACTACATACCACATAGGCTGTTAGCCATTTGAAATATTCATCAACCTTTTCTTAGACAAGGATAGGGGAGAGGAAAAAGAAAGAAGGGTGGACAAGAATAATTTTTATCCCCCTAGTATTTGAAATTTTGAACACTACTAGAGGGGGTAACAATCAACAAGTGATTTCTTTCGGACACTGTACAAGAAAGCATGTTTCTTAATCCTTATGAAGTACGGTGCGCAAGAAATTTGACTGAGAGTTGTATAAAGCTAAGTAATAAATGAGAAACATAAAAATCATTATTTCCCAAACCGAACCAAACTGACTGGTTATCGGTTTATTTTGTCACATCAATTCAGTTCGGCTAAAAAACCATGAAAAATCTGGACCAAAACTGAAAAATTATGAAAAAATAAAAATATTTAGAAAGGGGCAGTATGGTCTAGTACCGGTTCGCAGTTTTGCGGACCATGATAAAAATGAATTCTAAGATAAAAGAATCAAAGAAAACATGAGTAGGTTATTTGTGTTCCAACTCCTGTACTATGATTGTAAGTAGCTTTTGAATAACTACAAAAAGGAAGTACATATAAATCATACTGAGACATCATTGTTCAAGTCTCCAAGCAACAACATTAAGAATTTGAGAAAGATATTTTCTAAGGCTTTATTTTAATATGCAGCTGTCTCCACCAAAACTTGCTACTTTGAGTCCTTTGCTTATTCCATTATGACCAGAAGGAAAAATTTATTAACCCTACTCTTAATGCTTAATTACAATAATATTGGCTTGATCAATAGGTTTTAAAAATTACAGGAAAGCAGGAAATTGAGGAGGAGATTTTTCAAAATATGCTAAAAATCAAAAGACTATCATAGTTAAAAATAGCCAGAAACAAACTCAACCAGTACATTCTGAAGGAGGAACATGATATACTTCTAACATAATGAAGACATCTCACTGTAATCAGAAAGGGGACATTCATGCAGGGAAAACATACAGAAAGAATCACATGACTAATAAAAAAAAAAGGAAGGTCTGAACCAGTATTTCTTTCCTGGCACCCATTTTACTAGATATTCCGCAACACCAGTGGCCAGTCCATTTGTTTCATTAAAACCTCCAAAGCTACACATACATCCCATAGTTCTTGAGAGATTAAGTAATCTCTAATTGGGATCATCAACTTTTTGTTCATTAAATATGTATAGGCATTCCTCTTTCATAATAAATGCAAACAAGCGCTTATCTTCTAGGTTTCTTGAAATGTAAGTTTACTACACAATGATATCAATATATCTTTCAGCAAAGTTAAATATATGATTTTCTTTATAAATAATTGATGATAAACCTCCCACAAGACAAAGGGATTGATCCAATAATTTGGGTATTGTTTGTTCATCACATCTAGAAAATCAAATCATCTGTAAAACAGACATCTGCTAGTGATTTCGGTGAGATAACTCATTAACCTTTGATTGAAAAAAGAGACTAATTTAATCCTAAGAATTTGCTTTTGACAGACTTGCTTCGGGGTCCTTCAGAAGGCACAAGTGCTTGATCCATAAATTATAAACACTCCTGAGTGCTCCCATCCAGAATCGTTGTATAATTTCTGCTTGCACATATACTTGTTTAGAAAATTTTATTTCTTTTAGGATGATATTTTAAGGTTTTTCTAAAATGGGATTGTTGACTAACCAATTGACCCCAAAAGTGTGCAGCCTAGACCATGCATATGA
This sequence comes from Metroxylon sagu, assembly GCA_017589505.3. Taxonomy (NCBI): domain Eukaryota; kingdom Viridiplantae; phylum Streptophyta; class Magnoliopsida; order Arecales; family Arecaceae; genus Metroxylon; species Metroxylon sagu. The sequence goes on along the minus strand of JACVBY030000645.1, from coordinate 528,888 downwards.
AGAGCAACAAATGATAAGACAAGACTATAACTAGAGTAATTAGATACATAATTAGCATGAAGGTGATTCAAACTTGCAACCACCAGAATTCTGAAAACATGTTAACCAGCCAATTGACTCCAAGAGCTTAAGCTGATAGGGACAGTCAAAAATATATATCAGTCTTAAGAAGATTAACAAAATTTATATTAACTTTCATGTAAACACTGCTTGTTTGGTTTTGATGAATCATATAGGAAAAACCAACTATTAAGAAGCTGTAAAACCTACAAAAAGATTTTTAATGGAACAAAGGGCACCCATCATGTATCATTATGGAACTTGTTGCATGCAATCAGTGTTTGCCATTATCTTCCTTAATAATACATACTGTAAGACTCATGAAAGAGGTAGGCAAGCTTCCGAACAAGTGTACAGGTTTGAAATGAAAATTTTGATCTGATAGTAGAAGAAACATGATATCAAGAGCTAATATCAAAGAGTAACATGGTAATGGTGAAATTCTTTAGTCTAAGCAAAACATGTAACATATAAGTGTTAATGCATTGGGGAATAAAGAAAGTATACAAGGGCCAGAAATGATTGAGCAGGAAACTTCTTCCTGCTATCATGATAAAATTTGAAGGGTCCATATCATTTGAAGAGTCGATATCATTGACTCTGGACTAGGAAGAATAGAAAAGGAAGTTGCAATTATTTTTTCTTTTCTATCATACATGGGAAACACTGGAAGATGATTTTCTTTTTTATTCTCTTTTTTTTTTTTTTTTGAATTTTTTATATGAAGACAGTACCTCATTCATTTTAAATGTTCTTCTGTTCGTTTCTTTTATCTATTGTATACATAGTGATAGATAAAGAAACAGCAGAACTAGTCATGCCAAAAGGGCAGGAGTTCTATGCTATTATCATTTGTCAGCTAAACTACCAAAATTTGACAACACAAATCTTCTTCATTGCACATTTTAACTTAACAAAGTAATCAGAAGCCAAGTATATTTAACCAAAGTAAGCAAACTACAAGTTACATGCTACAACATATGAGCTTGCACTTTGTTTGTAGGGAATATTGGCATGAAAATTAAACGAATTTTAATTTGACATTTTGCATAAATCTGAAACAAATTTGAGATTTATAAAAGTAACTCAGATCTGCATTAAATTTCAGATCTAACCTACTAGTCAACCTGGTATTCTAGATGATGTCTACATGTTAGAACATGAAACAAGATAACTAGTAATGTTGCGAACATTATTCCCTTAATTAAGGACTGGAGACCCAGAAGAGTTTTATTTTGGCAGCATCAAAATTCACTGTATCCTCACATCAGATCTTATCCAAAAATAATGCATATATTCTGCCAATCTTAGGGACAAATTTCTCAAAATTATTGGAAAGATTCTCCAGCTACTTTCAAAACAGAAAACACACACACACACCCACCCACCCACAAAGTATTGGCTATATTTACAAATAATCTTTTATGTGCATAATTGATGAATTATCTTTTGGGTTTGTGGAAGTCTGTATGTTTAATCTTTAATACTTCCATCTCCTGGATATTTTCTCATGACAAAGTTTTACCCCTGGTAAATCAACTATGAATCTGTCTTCTAAATACTTCCAACTCCTGAACATTTGTTGAAATACCTATGTTACCTCTTGTAAATCAACTTTTGAATCTGAAAATTGTGACTGAAACCATATATTGGACTGAATATGGCTCCAATTTGATGTTCCTAAGAAGCCAAGAAGTATTTAGTTGCAGAGGTCCCATGTATTGTTGATTCTAATTACTTGTTTTCAAAGGATTGATCTATTTTCCCTCTTTCTGCAAATTAATTTTGAAATAGTACAAATGTTCCTATGGTCTGTTACTCATTTACTTTGCTTGAAACTACTGTAAGGCATTTAGTTGTTTCACTTTCACCACATCCACCAAGAAACTGTGTCACTTTCATGAATGCATGTTGTGAAAGCTTTCTTTCCAGCCTTAAAAGGAATATCTTAAACTGAAAGTGCATGTGTTTGTATAACCAACAAAAAATAAACTAATTAAATTGATTTTCAAGTAAAAATTGAATGTCGAATACAGTCTAACAAAGGAAAAAACTAGGATCAAATTTTTAGCAACTAACAAAATATCAGAAAATCATCACAAAAAATAGTTTAACAATCAGCAATGCATGTCAAAGTAATTAAATACCTCCAGCAAATTCTGTCGAACTTCCTCAGATATGACTGGCAGCAAACGTGATAATAGTTCTTGTTGTCTCCAACTTGTGAAAATACGTTGTCCACATATATACCGCCTGCTTCTCATCTTTCTGCACTCTGACCATCTACGGTATGCATTGGACCTATAAAATTTTCCATAATAGAATGATAATATCTCGCCCATACTTTTGCTCTCCATGAATTTCTTCACCTGAACAAGATTTTTCCCAAAAATGTAGAGACCAAGGAGAAAACTCTGCACTTCAGCATCAGTCCAAGAGATCAATGGTAAATCAGGCACTGGATTGCAATCTTTGCCCAGCCAACATGAACCAATACATGTCTCCTGGCTTGTGGCTCTAAAAGGTTCTTTACCATGTTCTAAACACTTATCTAGATGCTCAGGTTTTGTTCCATGAGGAAGTGTACTATAAATGTTTGAACTGCCAGGTGGAAATTCACTTTTTATGCTGCATTTGGGATCAATTGCACTGTCAACATTATATAGCAACTCCACTGGCCCAGCTCTTTTGCTACAACTTGCAGTGCCCGGATACTCCTGCTGCTCATGTTTGACATCATCACCTCCATAACTAACCCACACAATTGGGATGGCTAAGCCATTTGGACTAGAACGGTCTACACCAAGGATGTCATTACTTTTTATTGGTCTATCTTGCAGCTGATCATGTTTATACTCTGTGACTAGGGGTGGAATTTGAACCTGATATTGATCTCCCAAACGAGGAAGAATTAGTGGATTTCCATAGACATCATCTTTATGAGGGGAGCCTGGAGAAGTTATTTGATCATCACATATCTCTGCAGTACACTCTTTATTACAATTCAAAAACTTCTCATGGTGAATAAGTTCAATAGGGTCCATCTTCCAAAATGTTAGTCAGGAAGCATAAGGTCTCCTCACACTCCGGCAAATCTGGAAGCCATTTTACAATGACAAATCAAATGAAATGAGTAACCATAGTGTGAAACCAGCTATTTAGCTCCAAAAACAATGATCAGCAAAAAAAAAAAAACAGTTTGAATACGATGGAATATAATTTGGACAGGCTGATTTAAAATCAAATGGAGGTGATCACCAAATCAACCAAAATAATGATCACTACACTACTGTAATAAACTGACAATATATTGACAATACATTGACAATGATGATCAACCAAAATAGGATGCATTGAAATTTAAAATTTGATAAAATTAAGCTGCTGGAGTATTCAAGCAGATGCTTGTGCTAGGAGTAACCTTGCCTATTATTCCATATAGGAGGGAATAATATTTAACATAATTCTTGTCTATTTTCATACATAAACATATGATACATTTCAGTATGTGGGTCCACTTAAAATGCAACCATATTGCAGTTCATAAAATCATAAGGCCAGGGGATTCAACATCAAGAGATATAGACATGTTCTTACAGGAAAACAGCCAAAGACCTTCAATATTCAATTCGCCTCAATGATCTTAGGAATTCTCAAAGAACAGTACAAACAGATTGGCACCCTTAGTATCCAGATGTGACTATATAAATGATAAAAGCAACCCAACAAGATAATCAACCAAGAAAATAAAAATTTAAAGTTATGTATTAGATCAACAAACTTTTTGAAGTTGTAGATTCTAAGCATATTGCCCAATTAATCTGCACTTGGAAGTAACAATTACTTTACTTTCTATCTTACAAATGAATCATGAGGAAAGTAGGAATAAATAACCACAGCGTACCTCAACAGCCAGAAAGCAAAGCAGCATTCTTACATAAAGTAACGCACAACAAGAAACCAAGACCGCCCTGGCCCCGGCCACCACCCCCCACCCCCACCACCACCAAAAAAAAAAAAAAAAAAAAAAAGAAAAACTAAAGGGTAATTGCCATACCCTAAGATTGACTGCATTAAACCAAAGACAATTGATACTGACCCTAAACTAAATGAAAAAAGCAAAAAATTTGACAGAATGGAAGCCAAACATTAGAAAAAATAGACTCAAACAATGACAATAGATTTCGCCAATTCTAAAATGCTACGTAAGAAAAATATTGTATGAAGCGATAATTTAAGTTTCGGCGAGGCAGAGGCTGAGATGGCCAAGACATCTCATCCTAAAGAGACTTCAGGATAGACCTCGGCCATCCCGTTCCATTCCATTTAGGCTATAATACACTATAGTATCAATTCTAAATCGATCTTATTTATTATAAAGATATCACTTTTATAGTTTAAATATGTTTAAAAATTGAATAAAAATATTAAAGCTTCACAAATATTTTTTTTTTAAAAAAAAAAAAGTATACCAAGCAAGTATCGAAACATTTGATCGAGTCGGTGATCGAGACAGAATGGAATGCAGGGCGTCTCTTTCCGTAAAAAAATTGGGACACCTCTGTCCCACAAGATTTAAAACCTTGGCATGAAAAATAGAGGTAGACCTTAATAGAAACAAATTACAAGGTAGGATGGACAAAGCCAAATAGTTGGCATAATGCATTACTTGAAGTATAGCTTTTACAGAATCTATGAGACTTAATTTTTCTTACAACAGAAAACACATATTCGCAGCCAACAACCAAACAACCAGCTATTCTTGAAAGCATATACGCTGTCCTGCAAGAGATCCCATGACACAGTTTTGCATCTCTCTCTCTCTCTCTCACTGTGAGTGCGTATGGCTCAAGAGAAAGATGCAAGCATGCACTATCATCAAAGCACAATAAAATGAAGAAAACAGGTCGTTGATAAAATTATCCACAAAATAGATCCTGAACAACTTAAATAATGATCATTTAAGCATCCAAGCAAAAGAAATTGTCTCGAAATGTGTTGCATGTGGCCGCAAATGCAGTCCCCTAACCATAGCATATTTCCTATATACAATTACTATATGCAATCATATTGTATACAGGCCAAAAAAGCAGTCCACTTCGCACTATGCTGCTACATACGTAGATCAATTAGCACGGTATGACTGCACATCTGACCTACTTTGCATTGTGGGGCTAAGGACATAGCCCACTCTTACATGAGCCTGTGCCGATGGAGCATATATTCAAACAGATGATGAGGCTACGTATGAGTTTCAATTAACTATTGCTATCAGCATCAAGTACTCTGTAATAAACACTAACTGATAATTATTACTTCTATTGTATCTAATATAATTTATTTATTTTACATAATTTGAAGATACTAACCACAAATGCGCCATGCGGTCCCTTAACCGCTAGCATATATGGCCTCTTCTAAAACACCGGCAAAAGAGTAATGAAAAAGATGATTTACAATCTTGAAAGACCCATGGGTACCGAGTTGCAAACAAACTAAATGGGCCAATGAAACCTCATGCCAAGTATATCCCAAGGAGAGGAGTCACAACACAATATGAGGGGAACATGATGATTGGCCATATTCAAACATTAAAAGGAAACCACCAATACCTATAAGCACAAGACAATCACAGAACCAAACAATACATTCCCAAAACTAGAATTAGATATAGAACCATGTTCTACCCTATATACTAGACATCCTTAATGTTTACCCCCTCCAAATATCCCAACTCCAACATCTAGCCGATCATCAAACCTACCTAGATACCAAACTAGCAAGCAATTAGTATATTTCAAGTGTTATTTGTCTATTAGACCACAAACCCCACTACAATCTACCCAGAATGAATAAATTTGTTTCCTTTAAATATCTCACACCAAGGGCTGAAATATTGGTAGAACTACCAATATAGTTCCCTTGCTAGTATGGTATCAATTAGTGCAGCATGGTACCATATTGACATATGTTATGCATCCTGGTGCTGGCACCAAGACAGAAGTGAAATAACGTGTATCAGTATGGCACTATTATGAAAAGGCATACTGATACCAACGCCTTACCACTATAATCCAGTATTGGTGGTACATAATGGTACTTAAATCCTGGTCTTGTTATATCACATAACCGATTTGTCAGAAAACCACAATTCAAGTTCAGATCCTATTATATCTGTACTTCAAGGGAGATTGAACAGAGGCCACCCCAAAAAAGTTTCCCATTATCATAATTCCATCCTTCTAAGTATCATCATAGCTATCAAAATTCAAGACATCTTTGTTTTCAGCGTATTTGAATCTAACTTTCTTAGTCACACACCTCATTATTTCTTACTACATTCATATCCTTTCGCTAAACAAGATTTCTCAGATCTCTTGTAGTGTACTTCATCTAAAGGAGTCATTGATCAACATTAACTCATCCTCTTGCAAGCTGTTATTAAACTTGGATTTGTTCCTACAAGAATTAGAATGAAATCATAAGCTATAGGCTTAAAGATATCCATGTTACTAACATTGAACTTTCCAAACAATGGAGGTGATATTTGATAGTCCAGTGTTTGTGTCACTACCATGGTAAACTAAAATGAATTGACAATCATATACCAACTAGAAAGATGCAGAACTTGTTCATATTTCTATCCATCTCATCTTGATTGAAATTAAACAAATTCAAGTAGTTAATAAGGGAAAAAATTAGAAATGAAGCTACAAGTAAAGAAGTCGAATCCATCAAGATCCAAATAAAGAATTATGTACAGCTGGAAGTACCACATGAAACTGCGGCACTTAATTGCCTCAGGCAACTCCAGTCTATTATCTCCACTGGTGTACTACTAACATAACCATCAGCATCAGAAGTATATGAAAGTGTGAGACTGTGAGTGAGTGTTTTTCTTTAATTTTCTCATTGTTAACAAAGACGTTTCATCTCCAAGCATCATAAGCTCAAGATATCTCAACATATTACCTCTGCCATAGTGAAAAAATAGCGCTTCTATCTGAGGGCCTCAAGTACAATGTGGCAACTATATGGAGGAACAAGCCAACTTGCCCTTGAGTTGGAATTTTTTTATGATTCCATAATCATGTATATGCTAAAGTATAGATGAAAAGCAAGTTTTACGCACTATGTACATCTATAATTAGATCCTATGCAACACGAAACACTGAAAATTGAGGTTGAAGTACCAGCCTTCATAGTTACATATTGATGATCCACAATCAACCATTTGGTGCTACAAACACTCTATAGAGTTTGAAGATGGTTAAGCTACTAAGTGCTTATGGATCGCTATGTTCCATAAATGCAATCAGATCAAGGATCACCATCAAGTGCTGATTAGACACATTCCCTCATGATAGAAAGTTGAACATCCACTAGACATGTGATGATAAGCATCGAAAGTAGTGGTGGCCATACAAAATGGGAATATAAAGATCACACTCTAAACATAATATTGTTATGAATGATCAGCTATCTTAGATACGATTGAGACCATTTGACTTGTTGCTAATGATACAGTACAAACATGAATGAGAGCTCACTCAAATATTTCAAGATTGAAATTGTTGCTAAGGACTATCTTCCAAAAGTTAAAGAACATTCATGCATCTGACCATAGAGACCAAAAGTATTAAAAAAACTTACGAATTTCCAAAATAAGATAAGTTAAAGAAAAATGATATGATCTGCTCCTCAAAAGCAGAAAAAAAAATTATAAATCATCATTAATCCAAGAAAACTGAAAAAAGCTAGTAAGAACAAGGATCCAGAACAGACACTTGTTATAAACATGAAATGAACTCTGATCAACGAAAGAAGTGAAAAGATGGATTCAGGATCTGAAAACTAGCAAAGCAAAAGAAATCATGAACAAAATCAGGCATTTCACCTATATTATAAACCACATATATATTATAGGGAAAGCAGTTGCTGGCAATAATCTGATGAAGACCAAAGTTCTAAGGGAGTTCATGCAAGTGATCACCAGGCCCAATGAAAATCCAAGAATTTTCAACTAGAAAAGAAAAGACAATCAGTTTAGATCCACAGTTCAAGCAAAAAGCAGTAGCTGATTGCGATTAACATTAACCAAAGAGAGAGAGGCTACTAATCACAAAGAACCCACAGAAAAACTCGTCCACTCCCATTAGATATCCTTTATATAAACAAGAAACTAGTTCCCTTCGATGATAAAATGAGATCATAAGTAGAGGGCCTCTTAATCAGCAAAACCAAACAACGCAAGCAAGGGCACAAGAATTTTCATAGATTCATACCATTGCAAACAATCCTCGATGATCACCACAAGACCTATACTAAGAGAAAAGATTTATAAGATTTATATCAACCAAACTATAACTATCAAGAACAACGACAACACACCAATAAAGCGAGACAAGGAGTCAAAAAAAAAAAAAAACTAGCAATCGATTCACCCAACAGAACCACAGCAAAAAGGAAAAATTCAATCCACAAGAACGCACGAACATCATAGAATCTACATTCGATACGAACGACATTAAAGATCCTTGTTAAGATCTACAAAATCAAACACATAACCACAAAGTAAACAGCGACAGCAACACTTAACAAAGAAGTAACAGCATATAGATAACAAGAATTTCGATTGCTATAAGAGCCAACAGAGAGATGGAGGAAGGAGAGAATAACAACGTGAATGGGTATCAATCTTCGATCGTGCCGAGAGTGGAATCGATGGCTGTAACTTTTCAGACGAGAAAGAGCCGAACTCGAGCGTACCTTTTGAACGGCAACAACAAGAGAGAAAAAAAAAAAAAAAAATGGTACATAGAAGCGAAGCCAAAAGGCCAAACGCTTATATACACACACACATTTATATATATTTTATTAATAATAAATTTATAGAATAAAAAAGTTATAATATAAATATATATTTATAGAGAGAGAGTTTTGACCTCCGTTTAGGGAGATGGTTTCGTTCTTTCTTGGCTTGGATGGTGGGGAATTCTGGGAGCGATTAGAGAGAGAGAGAGAGAGAGAGAGAGATGGAGAACGAGGGAAGAAAAGTAAAAGTAAATAAATAAAAAAAAAAGACCAACAAAATAAAAAAATTATTAAAAAAGAAAGTTTATAATAATATAATACGAGTTTTTTCGGAGATAGAGAGGGGGAGGGCATCGGGAGCGAGATGAGATGAAGCACGGTACGGAAGGAATCTGCTGCAGAGTCCCCAACAGCGAAAACCTTGGTGATCGCACCGATCTGCGCCACGTAACCTGCTACCTGATCTCAGGACGCGTGTCAATGGGAAACGGTTGAGTCGATCCGCTGGCATGAGTTCCCTCTGCCCTCGTCGCATTAAGACAGAATTATAAGTTAAATTACCAAACTGCCATTTCTTTCTTAAATTTATATATATATATATATATATATATAAGGGCAAGATTAGAAAGGGAAGAAGCGTGTGAGACCGATACATGGAAGAAATCCCGTGGAGAAGTCGGCGGACGCGATGAGACGGCGACCATGAAACCCTTTTGACGTTGACCACAAGGTCCCGGTCAAATAAACCGACGGGTGGTTTGATGTGGACCGTTGGATCGGTGCTGACTGCTGATGCCCAAATTCTGATGGGAGAAAACACCGGCACTGAGTGTATAAACCCGCCGTCGTAAAGCCGGCACGTAGTTTTTTAACAGCCATTGAATGGATTCAAACCGATGGGCAGTTTTAGGCTTTTAGAGGTATAACACCGCTTGGAGTCCACGTGGCAAGCGGTGGAAATTTGGACGATAAAGGCGTGAAATATCCATACACGTCGTTTCAGTGCATAGCCACCTCACCAATGGTCGAAAAAAATTATTTTTTTAATCAATTTTTTACCCCTCAAAATACCCTCCACTTAACTGAGAATATCTCAAAATATTGACTATAACTCTTCACCTTTCTGGAGAGTAAGATGTTATTATTTTTTTTAATAAGATCATTGTGATCAATTTACTTTCTATGTACTAAAGGATTCTCAGCTATAGCATTCCTTTTCTTCTCCTATCAAATTTATAATTGAGTGGCAAAATCTTAATCAAATCTTATTCAAGATTCTCTGAGATCTTTCATGTTTATCAAATAAGTTTGGTTTGGTATTAGTATTTGTAAAACTAATTTAAAATTTCATTATTTTCTATTTTTGAAATAAATGTTAAAAATATTTTTAATTCATTTTTCTGTAATTTGATATTATTATCTATTTTATAACTTGAATTACACTTCCTCCCTTGCTTGTAAAATTAATATTATTTAATTAGAAATGATATTACTAGCCAATAAAATAAAATGTTGTTTATAAAATCCATAATTACAAAAAAAAAAAAGTAGACAGAATTAAAAGTGAAATATTTCCATATGAAAATGGATAATTTTGCCTTACTCTAACCATTAAAGAAATATTAATGGATCCACGGTGATTTAATTGGTTTTTAATTGGAGAGAGATAAAGGAGTCAAATAATCAAAACAAAAGAGAAAAAGAAAATAAAATCGATGCACGACCTTACTATTTCAAAAAATATTTTTTTTGGTAAATTAGTCCTCAAAAACTTTCATAATTTGAATTAATTCTCATATTTTGTGCATTCATATAAAAATGATTATAAAATTTTTATTTGTACAACTTAGTGTTTTCACTAGTTTCTATTGATGAATGCTAGTATAAGGATAAAAATATCCTTAGCTTAAGGGTGAATGAGGCTTGAGACCCAATTTCTTTTTGATTACTTCACCTTCTTCAATACTTCATCCTCTTTTTACTCAGGCTTAGCTATTAGAAAACCAATAGTTGAGGGATATGAGCTAAAGCTTGGTTAAGTGAGAGGACTAACAATGCATATGCCTAGAAAATATGAAATTAATATAATTGGAAACAAAATATGTTATTGTTATCCAGTTAACCCAAAAGATGTATAAACAATAAATTATGAGATTTTATTTATTAAGGTATAAATATTGAAAGGATGGGGATTAATATATAAATATAAAAGATTTTAGAGACTAGTTTACAAGATATCTAAAAATAAAATTATTTCTTTATTAGCTATATCTCTATTTTTGCCTAAGAGAGGTTAACTACGGATAGAGTTAATTTTAACCTTTTTTATACAAAGTGATTGCCCTAAAATTTGAGCCATGTATGTGATTGTACTAGTCAATCCAAGCCTTTACTCTTGTGTTAAGCAATAGCCCCTGTATAGCCTCTTCTTATACTGTGTTTGAGAATTAGAGGGAAAAGGAAAGAAAGGATTTTTAAGTAAAAAAGGCAAAGGAAAGAAAGATAAAGATGAGGTTGAAACCTTTCCGTTGTTTGAAAGTCTCATAGAATATATAAAGAAAAAGATGGTTTTGTACCTTACTTTTGTTGGACTAATCGGATGAAAGTAAAATAAAACCTTACAGACCTCTCGATTTAGGGATTAAAAATGATTGCTATCAAGGGGTTTGGGAGGATATTGGAAACCATCTTAAATCCCTTCTTTTCTTACCTTAAAACTCCCAATCTGAGATAAGGGGTTTGGGAGGATATTGGAAACCATCTTAAATCCCTTCTTTTCTTACCTTAAAACTCCCAATCTGAGATATCTTAATATCCTTTCTTTACTTTTCCCTCAAAACCCCTCTCTCAAATAGGCCCTTAAGGGTGGCAAAAATTTATCGTAACCTAAATTTCTCACCAAATCCCACACTATTTGGGCTGAGTTTGGGTCAAAGATACTTTAGTTAGGTTCTAGTTTGGTTCAATTATACTAACACAAACTTTAAATCCATCAAATATATTACATTACTTTGATCCAATTGGCATTATAAGGTTAGTTATATTAGGTCAAAATCTTATAAATTATGTTGTATAATCATCTAGGAGATTTTTTTCCTAAATCATCTATGTTTTAGTTATAATTATTTAAATCCTTGTGGAAATGGGTTGGTAAGAATTGTAAGGATTAGATTTGACATATTAAGTTAGATCCATGAAGGAATGAACCTTGCAAAATAGATTAACTTAAGGTTAAATGGGTATTATATATTATTGTCCTTACTTGACCCAACCCAAACCATCAGCTCTCTTACTCCTCACAAGTTGATTCTCATGATTGAGCTTGTTATAATTTGACTAGGTTATATAATCTTATAATTTGTATTCTAATTGCATATAAGGGTTTAATTCAACTATTTGGGAATCATATCTGAGATCATAATCCATAAAGATAATATTAAGCAACATCTTCCTTTACCATTGTATGTTTTGTATAAGATTTTTATGCATTTTCTTTTTTAATAAAAAGGCCCATAGGCAATAAGCTACATAATTAGGGATAGCCCTCTCTCAAAATATCTATAATGTTCGAATTCCTAAAGTGAATATACGATTAAATCTTAGGTCACTCGATCCAATTGCTAAGAACTTTACTAGCTTGATAAGCTGGTGCCTTCAATACCTCCTTTCATACCTTTCATAAGGCTCATACTATTGCTACTTAGTCATTACATATAGAATGGCTTGTGAGGAGTGGAGAAGTAGAATACTAACTCAATATCAATAGTTGGTCAATGGTCATGTATACATAAAAATGGGTCGACGAGATCCTACCCTATCATTTTTTCATAGGGGAAAAAAAAGAAAAACACTTAAAGAATATAGTATTAGATGATTAGAGATTGCTTGGTGTAGGACTTATATATAGGAAGAAGAGAAAGCCTTATTTATTACGTGTTATTTTTTTTTGCAAAATAATCTTATTCTAAGCCATTTATATCCAAAGGCAAACAGGGCATTGAAGTTGAAACCATGATTATCTTATATGCTAGTTTATACATTTTGAGTTCATAATTTTTAAAATATTCTTTCTTAGTGAATTATGTTTTTCTAAGATAAAATGAGAAAAAAAAAAATCAATCTCATTGATTTACACACTTAATTCTAAATTTTATTTTGACTTATTGAAAGTTTATTTTTTATATTATTATCCAATTCAATTTTAGCCAACACAAATCTCTCATAATTTCATGAATTAAATACTTCTAAATAAAATCATCATATTCTTTGACTAATCTAAATGCATCAAAATAAAGCTACTACACCAATAAAGTAATAGAATTCTAATCTAACTTGGAGTCATGATTAATTTATTTTGAGCAAATCCACTTCATCTCATTCCCATTATTATGCAACAAAATAGGGCTATATTTCTAACTTATAGTTAAAAGCCTCAAATTTTCCCCTTACATACTTTTCTTCAAATGATTCATTTTATTAATCTTTCATCTTGAGTAGAGCTTTTGCATGAGGGGGCAATCCCTATATCTAGTTTATAAAATCATACTACTTTGGATAATCTTCCATATACTAAATATAATAGCACCTATGCTTACCAAACCCACACACAAAAGCATCTACATGAAATTTTTCTCTCTTAAGATCATCTTCATGAAAATTCATGCTAGGCCATTGCAAGTTTTTGGATAGTATTAATTTGCATTATCAAAAAGAATCTTCAAAAGAAATTGAATGATATAAACTCAAGGAATAAAGATCATAGTTTATTTGAATTTTAGTCCCTAGTTTGTATGTTATACACACTCCTGACTTGTATTATACATGCTGAGAACTACAAGTTTAATGCATATCAAAATGAGGTGATGAGGAATCAAAAATGTTTTTTCTAAGTAAAAGGACTCAATTATTAGATAGAGATTGAAAGTTAGGTTTTCTTGAGTTAATTCAAGTTAACATTGAGTTATTGTTGTATACTCATTAGTAAAAAACATGAATTTTCTTTTCTAGAAAGTAGAACATTGAAATAATTTAATCAAAGAAATAGCATAGTTAGATCATTGTTTTAAAGAATGATATAGTATTTTGATATGGAGGCAATTTGATACCGGCAAAATACAATCTCTTTTATATAATTTTGAATCAATATAATGCAAGCTCTTTTAAATATTTTGGAACAATTAGAATCCTCTAAATGTTTAAAAAAGAAAAAAAGGGAATTACAGATTGATTGCCAAGTGCTTATAACATAATTATTATCTTAAACGAATAAAATTCAATATAGGAGCACAACCATTCATAGTTGTCCCATAATACATTGCTTGTGTTTAATGCTAAATCAAGAAAAAAGTTTTTTAAAAAAATTGTAAAGATAGGTATCAGAATTTAATGAGTTGACAGCAAGCTTTTATTATTACTTAGTGCTTGCTCCTCTAGCAACTTTAGCAAGAGGATAAGCGTTCATTTTCAATAAAAAATGACCCTTAATTTCTTCCAAAAAAAAACTCATTTGTGGTTCACCTAATCTATCACTCAAAAGCTAAATCCAAACTTATAAACTATCTACACCAAGTTATGCAATTTACTGGTTATGTTTAGACAGGTCAAGAATTAAGTCTTTTTGTGAATCGAGAGAATTTGAGTATTTGAAATGTACATCGTATTGATTATTAAATTTATTTTATTTCTACGATATAAGTTTTATTTATATTTTTTTCATCTAATTAGGTTTGTCTAGAAACTAGACTTGCAATTGGAAGGATTGTAAATAGGTTACTTTATTCAAATTCACTCAAATTAGGCCATGTTTGGGTTGCATATTCATAATTTAACCCAACTTTAATTTCTATCCTCAAATAACCAAAGAAATTACAACAAAAAGGAAAGAAAGAAGAAAACCGAACTTTGAGTCCTAATTACATTTTGTAAAATCTTTTTGATACACTCCATCTATAGCATAATATTTATAATTCCAAATGCATCTTGACCAATTTGCCCTCAAACCTTATCGTATTGTCTACTTCTCTTCTTTTAAATTTCTCTCTCTTTCTCGAGAAAACTCTAATACCCATCAAAAAGCCACTTCTTTGAAAGCACCTACTATTTCTGCCCTTCACACTATTCCTCGCCCTCTTCTCCTCCTACTTTGCCTCTCCTGAAGCTCTCTAAGGTTCGGGTTAGTGTTTGATTCAGGTATGCACTCTCCTCTCTTTTAAATCCTCTTCTTCGATGTCCACTGTTTCTTCCACAATTTTCGATGCTTCAAGATTGTTCTTGAACAAAGGATTTTAGCTTTGAAATGATACGAGTAGCTAATCGCTTTTATTGATACGGACTCTACAAGAAATAAGGTTTGGGGTTTTAATTTAAGGATAGATCACATTCGATTAGGCCTTACGACATAATTTCTTTTCTTTTGTTCAATTTTTTATGGATCTAGGGTTTTCGATTTTAGTTTTTAATTTTCAGCATCGGATTTTATGTGAAAAAGAGGAATTTTAAGTTTGAAGGCTACCAATGGAAGCGACAAAGATCATATATATGGAGGAGGGGTGGGAGTTCTTACAAAAGGGCGTTATGAAGGTTAAAAATCTCTTAGACGGATTTTCTGAGACGCAATTCAGCTCAGAGGAATATATGATGCTTTATACGTATGCTTTCTCTCCTTCCAATTTATTAATTCTTTGAATCTTTCTTCTTAAAAGAAAGAAAGAAAGATCTATAATCTATTTTTAATTTGTTTATCATATTTGGTTTTGGATCAGGACTACCTATAATATGTGCACTCAGAAACCTCCTCATGATTATTCGCAGCAATTGTATGACAAGTTCAAAGAGTCTTTGGAGGAGTACATCACTTCAATGGTGGGATTGACTAATGAATCTTACTTGCTCAAATTAATATTATTATCATATATTAGTATATTCATTTGTGCTAGATCTAAATTTTGTTTTGTGTTGGATAAATTTGTGATTGAGCTTTAACAATCAGATGACTTAGGCTGAAAGTTTCTAAGATCATGATTAACCAATGAGTTGATAATATAAGTTTGAGTTTCCATCCATTATTATTTCTTGAACGATTTATTTTATATTATATTTTGCATAATCATTTGAAGAGACCATAATATGTTTGGTAGCATTTACATGTTTATGCATCAAACAATAACACATTTAGCAAGATATGAGATGGAACTTGAGGTGGCCAAAATAAAACTAGTGTTGATCACATGAAATTTGATGGAGATATTACAATGAATTTTGTAGCTTCACTATTCAAAATGAATTATAATCTCATTTAATTGTTTGGCAAATTTTAATAATGTTCATCATGATAAATAATTATAGGCTTTTACTAAGTGAAGCCAAATACATAGCTATTTGAGATAGGGGCAATCTATTGGGTAATTTTACTTTCAACCTTAAAAAAGAAGTTAAACCTTGCCATGTCTAACATACAAATTGTCAATCTTTAAATGTGATGGCCTTAAGCTTTATAAGCTTAACATTAGCTATAGTCCTTTAAATTATGCAAGTAACATTGTTCACTAAATTAGCATCAAAGTGTGGCATGAAAGTCGTCTATGTTATGTTTATTTAGATAATTTTAATAATGTATGCTTATTTTTCATGTCTAATACATGAGTTTACAAGACAAGTTTAGCTTTACATAGTTTTTTTCAAAAGTAAGTGATAAAAGAGAAATCAAAGAAGGTAAAGGGAAAGAAAATTATGAAGTTTCATAATAACATTTCATAGCAACATGCTTAAAATATAGGAAAGCTAATGTATTATTAATTATGTAATAGTTTTACTGCTATGGTTTTTTTGGTAATTTTTATTGGCCCTTTTATCAAACTATGTATAAGCTGCTCAATGTTCTATATTTATATATTGTTTAGTTTACTTTGATTTGCACATCTATTATCAAAATATCAACATTGTCCTCATTCAATAATTGTAATGATGTTAGTGATAAACAAATTATATCTTATTTGTTACATGCAAATAGAATAATAATTCTGATGAGATTAAATTTATGGTATTATTGAAAGTAGTTATTTTTACAAATAAAAAGTTGCTTTTTTTCAAAATTAAAAGCTATCTTCTTTTAACAACTTTATCTATAACATCATATATTTTTTAGGCTCTAGGTTTCTTTAATTTTACTGATAGCCATGTTAGGGCACATATTATGCATATCAATAAAAGCATGTTGTAATACTTTTGAAAATAGAGTAACAATTATGTTTTTTAGAAAAATATTTTTTATAATTTTTGGAGTATTTCTGAAATTGGAGCCCTCATCTTTGTATTTTAAAGATTTCTAACTCCTTAAATTAAAATCTTAGAAGCTCTTTTAAGATTAAGATTCTGGAGACTTCCTTCTTTTCTCCATTTTAATAGTATCAATATTCTAGAAAGAATAATTTAGTCTTTAAATGGCTTGGTTACAAATAATTATACAATTACAAAAGAAGTGTCTGATCATGAAAATTGTTCCTGCTAAATTATAGTAATATTATTGTCCTCTAATTTTAAATGATACTATTAATAGACTTCAAAAGTATGTTTCTCATGATTTTGGATTATTAACTATTCCCTATGAATTGCTTATTTACTATTTTATAACTATATGTAAAAAGTACTAAAATTTTAAAAGTGATTATTAAGAGTTGTAGCTAGGATATCTTTTTGAAATAACTCCCAATTTAATAAAGCTTTTGATATTTTGAGATTTTTAAGGATAAAATTTTAACATACTAAAATTATGACTAAACTATAATAACATTAAGGTTCTTATATTGCTAAATTGTTAGCAAAGAAAAATATATATCTAAGTAATTAATATGATCATGAGCTTGCCATATCCTTATGTGATGAAATATATTAAAGGAACCATAAAAGAGTTAGGGCAAAAAAAAGTATAAAAATTTATGTCCACAAAAAAAGAGAAGAAAGGGATGTCTTAGAGCCCAAGCTTATTACCATTTAAGGAGATGTTAGAGGTATTTGAAGGAGGAAAAGATAAGGATAGAGAAGAGAAAGAGGAAGAGAGAAGGGAAAGTAAAAGAAAGGAAGGTTTTAGTTATCCTGTCATAAAATAATATGTTCTACAATTATAAATTTTTGATGTTCAAAGAGTTTTATAATTTATGACTCTAAAAGTATATAAAAATTTAGTCACAACAATATTAGAATTTTCTCAATCTAATTCATAGCTAAAAATTAGTTAAACTTTTTCATTATGTGTTAGCCCTAATAGATTAGGAGCCCTAAAAATGTTGAAGCTCTATTATATTTGTAGACATAAAGAAAATTAACTATTAATGACAGAGGTTCTAGCATTTTAAGGTATTACGTTCTGTATGCTTAGCCATTTATCTTAAATTTTATTATTCCAATGGTTTAATACTAGGAATTCATATTAGAAAAAGAGAAAATAATGTACTTAAACTAAAATCTAGCGAAGATGTGCAACTTGGAAAGGATTGCTTGAAGTCATGGTGATTTTCTTGATTTCATTGTGTCATCATTTTAAGCTCTTTTAGAACCATAGATAAATATAAATCTAGAATTTCATTTACTAGTATCAAAGAAGCAAAATTAATGACTAACGATCTCTAAAGATACTCTAAAAGTAGGAAAAGATAGATTTTGGCCATCAAATAGAGTCTTGAAGATAAAAATATATCAATAATGCTGATAGAAGAGCTTGAAGTTGATAATTTGAAGATTTTATAGGTGACATAAGTGGAAGGAAGCTAATAGAAGATAAAGTTCTTGATAATGGTACTAGAGATATGGAGGTGAAGAAGCTGATTTTGCTATTAGCAATGTTTAAAAGGAAATAAACTGCTTTGTCTTTTATATTCAATCACAAATTAACTTAGAAGCACAAGATGTTTTTTTTTTTTTTGTGATGAGACTAGAAATATGTATGGCTTGAAATAAGATAAAAAATGACTAATTTTATATGTTCTAATCAGTTAGCATACTGACATATTTAATTGACTACAATAGGATTATTGTAGAAGTTATTAATTAGAAAAGAAAGCCTCACTTCTCTTTATATAGTTTGTCCAACTTGTTTCTTAACTTAAAAAGTTGAGCAAAAGATTCAATATATAAGTTTAGCTTTTATTTTTACTCTTTAATTTGGAACATAATATTTTGTTGCCCTCTCTTTTCTAACTTAATTAGAAAATCTCATATAGTATTCTATTAGCAATACGAAGAAACTTTTTACTATAATAATTAATAGCTTATGATAAATAAAGTGTCAGTCATACTACATTTTTTTGAGCATTTGATTGAAACACTTTTAAATTATATATCATCTTCCATATGTGGAATGACTTTCAACTTTGTCAGTTTTAGCCAAATAATCAAAAAAAGGTGTAGGATAAAATAAAAACCATTAAGAAAAAAATATATTAAGAAATTTTATTGGATGTCATATGAAAATTTATTGGTAACTTTTATTTAACTGCGTTGGTGGTTTCTAGCTAATACTTTCTAAAAGTTTATTAACAACAATCTTCCAAAATCATGTTTTATATTGTTTTAAATTAGTATATACCACTTTGCATATGCAATAACAATACAATTCATAAAAGTCTAATTATCTAAAATTTGAGCTCAAATTTTGTAAATTTTAGCTAAAATTTTGTGAACCTGCTCCTTGGGGCCTAACTTACTCTACAAATCACTCTCTTTTCTCACCTCAAAAAATTCTCAAATCTGGATGTAGTTTATTCAAACTTAAGTTTCAAATGCTTTTAATTTTCTTAGAAAGTTAATATTCATTAATGATTCCATTGATCATGATAAGTATACTTCCGCTCAACTTCAAGAACTATAACAATGTAACCAAGTTTTATAAGAAAAATAGAACTCTATGATGTTTATTATTCAAATGAAATCCAATGTAGCCTCTTTAGTCAAATTCACTCGGTGATAGGAATAAGTGGTTGAATCTCCATATCCAACTAATAATGATTAGTTTCTATTGTAATTCACCAAGTTGATCTAAATTCTTCTCCTTAATTACAACTAAAATTTTTTATTATAGATTAGACTTAAACTTTGGTATTTGCCAATGCATTAAAGGCACTTTTTTCATTGCCACCACTATCATTAAGAATGTATGAGTTTGCTGCCATTAAAAACTAGTAAGAATGCAACCCATGAGAATTATATAAAGGATGAAGTTGTAATCACTAGTAATCTAATATTATCTCAAGGAAGTGAAGGTATAATATTACTAAAAAAACTTTCTATGATTGCTAGGATTAATTTTCTTTGGCTAATTTATTGGAGCTTGTTACTTTGTATATATTATAACCATCAATTTATGTTACATGGTTGAACACTTATCCATTATAACCTTGTGTTTTTATTAAAAAGCCTAATCAATTTTTCTAATAAGAAAGAAATTTATTTGACTAGTATTGTATCTACTTTTAAAAGTTATGAGATAAGAGTTCTTTTTAAAATATGTATTGGCTAGTAGTAAATCATATGTCATGGCAAACTCTAAAATAGCATTTCTTCTTTATTTCTATCTTTAAATCCATAACCTCCACATACTCTTTTAAAACTTATATTATATCTTCCTACATATCCATTCAAATCTCTTCTAATAAATATCACTAAAAATCTCTTGAATTAATTCATTTATCTCTTCTCAAAAACTTTGTATTGTAGAATTATCTAAACCTACTTGAAAAACATTAGTACTAATAATATTAATTGATTCCTCACCTAATACCAATTTAATTAAAATTATTTTATCTCCTATCCTTTTCATATCTATAACCTTATCTTTTAAACTCTTATCTACAATAATTCTTATTCCATTTTTATTTCTATATTTATTTGTATAACAAAGTTTAAAACCATCAATCTCTTTTACTTTTTCTCTTATCCACTTAATCTTTTGCAAGCAAGCTACATTAATTATCTTTCTAATTATTGTATCTGTTAGTTTTATTAATTTTCCTATCAATAACCCTATATTTCAAGTTGCTAGATATATTTTATTTTTTATTTTATTTTCTTAGATTAGATGTAAGAATCCATGCTAACTTTCTACCACACTCAGGTGCTAATATGATGCATTGCTAACAAAGACTGCCCTAACTACTTTTGTAAACCTTTCTACTACACCCGGGGTTTGATGTAGTGTATCACTTTTATAGTCTATGTTAGTCTCGATGATTTTCTCTATTAAATTCATGTTCATTGGGTGTAACTATAGTTTTGTACTTTGGCTGTTAACCTGCTATAATCCTTATCCTTTATTTAGGCTTGGGATTGGCAATGTATAAAAAAAACTTTATGCATAGGCAGAGTTACTAGATTATTAATAGTTTAAAGCATTGAAAATTTATAGTTGTTTTTCATACTTGATGATTCATTTATGCATCCATAATTTATTATTTGGGTTTACATTCAATAAAAGTTCATTATTATGAGTAATGATGAATTTTCAAAACTCTAGTATCAAGAAAAAAAATCTGCACAATATTATTTCCTTGACATGTTCGATTTACAAACTTCGTTCTTTCCTCATGCAGGTAGTACCTTCTTTGAGAGAGAAGCATGGTGAATTTATGTTGAAGGAACTAGAAAAAAGATGGTCAAATCATAAAGTCATGATCAGATGGCTTTGTCGGTTCTTCCAATATCTTGATCGTTACTTTGTTATTCGAAGTTCTATTCCTGCACTCAATGAAGCCGGACTGATTTCCTTCCATGATCTGGTATATAGCATCTTTATTTTTTGCCATATTTTCTAATATATATGAGATGAAACTACAAATTCTTTTGTATTATATGAATATTATGCATTCATAGTTTAGGCTTGGTAAGTTTATATTTGATCTTTGACCTTTTGCGCTTGCTAAGGCTCCATTGCTTCTTTGGAATACAATTTGATCTGTTTTGGTTCTTGATTCTAGGTCTTTCAGGAAATCAGTGGCCAAGTGACAGGCATAATAATCTCTTTGGTATGTGGATGCTTCTTCTTCTCCAATTTTCGATCAGGTTTCCAATAACTATTAGAATATGTTTGTTGACTTGTGTGCTGAAGCAGATTAACCAAGAGCGTGAAGGGGAGCAGATTGATAGATCTCTGCTGAAGAATGTCCTGAATATATTTGTCGAGCTTGGATTGGGAAGAATGGAGTTCTATGAAAATCAATTTGAAGTAGCTTTGCTTGCAAATACTGGATCTTATTATTCGCGAAAGGCTTCAATTTGGATCTTGGAGGACTCATGTCCACAATACATGTTAAAGGTATTTCCTCTCAAGTTTTGCATAGATACATGACTTTCTTTTACTAGTGAGAAAGATGCATTGAAGACATGTTGATTATTGATAGGCTGAGGAGTGCATAAAGAGGGAGAAAGATAGGGTTGCCCATTACTTACATTATAGCAGTGAACAAAAACTATTGGAGGTTTGTCTCTCTTGATTGATTTGACTTTTCTTTTCATTTCATTAATAATTGTTGCCTTTTAAAGATATATCAAGATAAATATTGCATCATATTAACATATCATAGTTTTAACCAGCGCAATCAATGATAAGCATAATTTATTTGGTTCATATGTTTAAGTTTTGGCCTATGTTTATGATGTTGGTAGAGAGTGCGACATGAGCTACTGCTCACATATGCTTACCAGCTTCTGGAAAAAGAGCATTCTGGATGTCACGCCTTATTAGGAGATTATAAGGTATGAATTAATGTCATGTTTATGAATTTAATTCTCCTGAAGGAAACTTAGTCACACTTTGCACTTCATCATAGCATCTTATTTGTATGTTATAGGTGGATGATCTCTTGAGAATGTATAGGCTATTTTGTCAAATACCTCGTGGCCTAGAACCGATAGTTCAGATATTTAAACAGGTTTCCATGATGATCTTGTGTTTATGCATTATATACAAAGGTTTGAATTTAATTTTATTTTGTGGATTCTAAGTCACCATTTGGATGCAGTATGTCATCACTGAGGGTGCAGCTTTACTCAAACAAATTGAAGATGCTGAGAGTAATAAGGAGGTGAAATAATATCTATTTGCTTGTGTCTTTCATTTCTGACTTCCATTCTATAGACAGATTATATAATTGGCGCTTTTTCAAAGATAAGCTCGAACCACTGTGCTAGAATTTTCTTGTTGTTTCTTGGTACATAATGGATAATAAGGTATTTGATCCAAGTACCCTTGTCTTCTGCTTGTTATTCCATAACATAATTTCTACTATCTGCTTGTTGACAACAAAAGGATTGTGTTATGAAGTAGATGAAAATGTGAATATTATAACTGCTACAGGGTTTGCTCTGTTCTGTCATTATATTAGCCTTCTAGTAGCCAATAAAAGGTTTTTCTTTTAAAAAAAAAAACAAATACTACATAGATGGAACAAATTGTGAATGAAATGAGACATGTTGTCCTCTAAAGTTGGAATAAGCAAATTGCTACCAATTCCTCCATATTGCATCAGCATTTATTTAATTATGACTAAAATATGCCAACTTGCCAATGGACTTGATTGAACCTGTTGTTTTAAGTGTACCACTAGAAGTATCTTGAAGCAATGAATAATGAAAGTGAAATGTGCTTAGAAGAAGAAAAATGATTTTCCACTACAATCATAGACATGATTTTTCCTGTAGTTGGTCTTGTTTCCAACATTTTCATCAAGTCCTTGTGTGTTCATGCACAAGGAGGCAAGGATATATCCTTAGTTAGTCATGGTCTTAATAATTCTTTCAGAAGTCAAGCAGATATTTGCCCCTAAAGAAGAGTTGTATTGAGGCTTGAATGCTTTATATTAAGATTATAAGAGGAATTCAGTTGCATTGGTTTCCTTGGCTAGGTTATTAAATAAGATATGAGAGTCTGCTAGTATTTTTAGTGGAACTAGGAATGACTTAGCAAGTTATATATGGCACTTATCTATCTTGGAAAAAAATATAAGCCTAATGGCTAGGCCAGGGCATCAACATCGAGCCTAGCAGCCAGGGTGTGGCCCAACCTAAGCCCGGACCAACCCAACATTTTATCAGCTCTAAGATAGAAGCCCTATTAAAGTATTTAATAGGGAACTAGTCTTGCCTAATGAGTTGGGATATGTTTTTTTCTATGAAAAGGTATGCCATTGAAACCTCAGTAAATGAAGCAAGAATCTAGTCCGCATGTTTATTCATAATATGTAACTAAAGGATTTCACATTTTCTCCAATTTTATCAGGGTCTAAAAGGAGCTATGAAAAGCATTTAAGTGTTTTGTCAATGTGGTATAAATCTTTAAATTTAGTTGTGCTAATCATAAACATTTAGCATATAATAGCCTTGAGAATGTATGGTTGCATGAAGTTATAATGTCAAGATGGTCCTATCTTACATGACCAACATATATGATGGAGAATGCCTTTTATATTTCACCCAATTAAGTGACTCATACTGTAAGATCTGTGTGCTTCATGAGAATAGGCTATATAGCATGTTGCTCAAGAGTCTACTTGCTTTTTTGCATTGTAGATGTTTTGTTTTTTAATAACTTATCTGCATGCAGAATATGCTTTGCTATTCTGCATTGTAGATGTTCTTCATATTTTTTTGGTGAAAAACTCCTGTTGATAATTATAAATTTCACAGGCAGGGAAAAGAGATTTGGTTGGCATGCAAGAACAGGTACAACTCTTAAACATATCTTTGTTGCAAACTAACAGATTGATTAACTCCTAATTTTGTTGAACTAATTGATGTGTGAATTTTAGGCTTTTATTAGAAAAATTATGGAACTGCATGAAAGATATTTGGCATATGTGAAAGACTGCTTCCAGAACCATGGTCTTTTCCATAAGGTTTGTATTAAAAAGTAATATCGTTCAGGTTGCAGAATTGTGCCTTGCTGAAATGCTACATGCCTTGCTGTAGGCACTCAAAGAGGTCTTTGAGGTCTTCATCAACAAGAGTGCTATAGGGAGTACAAGTGCTGAATTGCTGGCTACATTTTGTGATAATATATTAAAGAAAGGTGGATATGAGAAGCTAAGTGATGAAGCAATCGAAGAGGCACTAGATAATGTATATTCTTTCCTTCTTTCTCTGAAGTAATTATTAGTTATTCTCTCTCTCTCTCTCTCTCTCTCTCTCTCTCTCTCTCTCTCCCTCTCCCACCCCCCCCACAAAATGAAACTTAAAAGAAAATAATACTTCTGTAGGCTGTAAAGTTGCTTGCATATGTTGGCGATAAAGACCTTTTTGCTGAGTTCCACAGGTAAACATTTTCTTTCAGTATACAGGCTTATGACATTTTGATATTAACTGAGTGTCTTTTAAGACCATATGGCATGTTTATCCATGATTTATCTTCTGTTCAAATTGCATGCTGAAATGAATACATAGGAAAAAGCTTGCAAGGAGACTGTTATTTGAAAGAAGTGCCAATGATGATCATGAGAGGAGTATTCTGACAAAGCTTAAGCAGCAATGTGGTCGGCAGTTTACCTCGAAGATGGAGGGCATGGTCTGTAGCTTTATTTTTTACATGATCATCTCAGTATGAATTAGAGCCATTCACTAATATTTGTTCCTTCAGTTGACTGATCTAGCACTAGCTCGAGAAAATCAGGTGACATTCGCCGAGTATCTTAATAGTAATCCTCATGCAAATCCGGGAATTGACTTAACAGTTAGAGTCCTGACAACTGGATTCTGGCCAAGTTATAGATCTTCTGGTCTTAACCTCCCTGCTGAGATGGTAAGATATTTTTATTTTTCTCCCTTGTTCTTCTACATTAACTGTTCAGTACTCAACTGCAATCTACTATTGCCTGACCTTGTGCCAGTCTTGAAGAAGAATAATTAGTAGGAAGACCTCAAAAGTGGCTTGCACTAGCCATTTTTTGTGGATATGATCTTGGTTATGAGTGACTAGAAGTGTTATTAAGATGGCCCTAGTGACCGAAATATAGTACCAGTTTTGGCTAATCACATAAGTTTGTAATATTTTATTTTTGCATCATTATTGTTCAGGTTAAATGTGTGGAAGTTTTCAAGGAGTTCTATCAAACAAAAACCAGGTATAAAAAGCTTACATGGATATATTCATTGGGCACTTGTAATATCATTGGCATGTTTGAACCAAATACCATGGAGCTCATTGTGACTACATATCAGGTCCATTCTCTCTTTTCTTTTTTTTTGTTTTCTTTTCTGATCCTGTCAAACAAACACAGATCCTAATTGTCTTTCACTTATCCATCTTTGTTGTTGACAGGCCTCAGCACTATTGCTATTTAATGCCTCAGATAGATTAAGTTATTCAGAAATCAAGGCACAGCTGAACCTGACAAATGATGATGTAGCCAGAATTCTGCACTCCCTTTCTTGTGCAAAATTCAAGATTCTGAATAAAGAACCAAATACAAAATCAATCTCCCGAGCAGACATATTTGAGTTCAATTCCAAATTCACCAACAAAATGAGAAGGATCAGGGCATGGCTATTTGTTTCAGCTACACCATATTGCAAATTTGTTGCTTTTGAATTTTTGTCCAAAATTAGTTGTTGCTCTTATTTCCTGCATTACTTAAGGTGAATGGGTTACTCCAACTGCAGGTGCCTCTCCCCCCAGTTGATGAGAAGAAGAAAGTGATTGAAGATGTTGATAAGGATCGAAGATATGCTATTGATGCCTCAATCGTGCGCATTATGAAGAGCCGTAGAGTCCTTGCTCACCGGCAACTGGTGATGGAATGTGTAAGGCAGCTTGGTCGCACGTTTAAGGTAAATTACAGCCTTCCAGTATCATGGAATACAATGTGAAGTTTTGAACTATCTTTTGCCTAATGGTATAAGATGTTATCTTTGAATGGATTTGCAAGCTGAAAACCTTTTTTTATTGATAATTCTTCAGTCTGGTATGAGATAGTGAAATTTTATTATGACTTAATTATGCAAAAGTTTGTCTAGTCACTAATTTTGTAAATAACAAAGGCACTCAGTTGTTATAAGAATCTTATAAATTTCCAATGCTTAATCTTCATGTCGTTGGCACTGCAGCCTGAATTTGTGGCGATCAAGAAGCGCATTGAAGACCTTATTGCAAGAGATTATTTGGAGAGGGACAAAAGCCATCCTAACTTGTACAGATACCTGGCCTGATTGAAGGCATGCCTGATTGAAGGCATGATCTCAAAAGGGATAGATTTACCCTGCCCT
The DNA here is from genome assembly GCA_017589505.3 of Metroxylon sagu. NCBI lineage: Eukaryota > Viridiplantae > Streptophyta > Magnoliopsida > Arecales > Arecaceae > Metroxylon > Metroxylon sagu. The sequence continues at coordinate 501,774 of JACVBY030000645.1, read as the reverse complement.
TTTGTCTGATGGCTGCCAGCAATGAATGCACTAACAAGTTTATCAGTCTGTCTGGAGAAGTAAACACCGATATTGGAAAGGATCTTCAATGTCTTTTTTTTTTTTCTTAAACTCATTGCAAGTTCATTTTGCTTCATTCTAGTATTGTGATGGAATTATAAGTCTTTCGCATATTTGAGATGGTTCAAATAACTGAGTGCTGTGGTTATATGAGTTCCAGCTCATATAAATGCTATCTAGGATTTATCTATTATGTTATCATCTTTGCATTGGTCTAACTGCAGGTTGGATGCCTTGAATGCTTGTAAGTTGATGTTCTGTGAGTATGCGATGGTTGCCATGGCGCTGTCATGATTTCGGGTTAGAGGTATAACAACGGTAGAGCTTCTATAATAGATCATACAAAAAGAGAACCTATTACTTCTCCAAAGTATGGCTTTAAAAGGGCTTTAAAATCATGAAGCAACTATGGTTTGCATAGGTGCATGACTTTTAAATTCAAATTCTTGTCAACGAAAATTTTAATTGCCAAAAAAATGGAAACTCACGGGTGATGCATGATAAAAACTGATATCCAAAAGTCCCCCCATACCCATGATCATTACTATTAAATGGCAAGAAGACAAAAGTATCAGGGATGGTGTCAGCCCAATTAAATCCATGTAAGTGTAAAAGGAAGTCCAACGTGTGATTCTTTTCATGACATCCACTTTCTCCCATTTTGACAAAGAACATCTTTGTTGAACAATTATAGAGTTTTGTAATTAATATAGGTCATGGAAAATCCAATTAATTGTTTCAGTACCAACTACAATGCAACAGCATCATATTTCTTGGAAGTGCAGGAAGTATCGATAGGATAAGAGATAGAATGCATTGCAAGAATAAGCAAAGCATGGATGTCTTTCCAAAGTTCATTTAGAAATGTTGTACCTAAATCCATACATCAGAAGATATCTAATCTATAGACGAGAATAAGATGACCAACCTTGCCATTTTAGATGTCTCCAACAATTATTTTGTATCACAATAAACCATTGTACTAGGTTGTCTTTATTCGGAGTTATGGTTGACCAAAGATAACAATCCAAAGTTGTTAAGATTCAATTAAAGAGTTGACATAGATAGGTGGTTTTAGATGAAGGTTTATAAAGAATTGTTCTTCCAGATGCATATTTCATTATAGCTCAAAGCTCAGCATTCTACTACTTGAAAAATTATCTAACATGTTCTCTATCCCAAAGAAGACTGTTAGTGGAGTATTTAGAGAATAAAAGAATGCAACACAGGACCTGAAGACAGGAAGCACAATAAGTAATCACTCAGACACACTTAAAAAGCCAATGAACAAATGACTTTGGGTTCTTGCATCAAGATGTTGGGTTCCATGCTGCACTCTTCTTCAAGGAAACTCTACGGTGCCATCAATCCCAATTGCTACGTTACTGAGCCAATCAAAGCTCCCAATAGTGCAGTCATCGAGGTGCTGATGTTTTGTCCACACCTAAATGGCCTCAGAACTGGTCCCTGGCAAATGGCCGATCAATTCACAACAAGGTAAAAGCTCAGACAGTTATGGTGACTACGTGACTCCCAAAGAAGCAGGAATGACTCTCCTTCCAATCGTTTGAATTCGCTACCAAGAATCCTAATGGCAGCGACAATGCCTTCAAACATAGCACTGTACAATCCCGAGGCAACTTCATTGGCAGTAAAGCCATGAATTGCCGGTCTCGGCAACACCGAGACTATAGTAAGTTCTTGACTTCATGCCCCGGGTATACGATCACGTGAACTGGCACAAGAGCAAAGTCAAAGCAAAGTCTTCGTAGTTAAATTTAACCAGGAAACAGGAGCAAGCGAAGAAGATCAACAGATTCTGAAATCTGATGTGAAGGGCAGTCTGTCCGTCTGCTTCACAAAATTATATATTTTTGTTTTTCACAAAGAATATATAGTATTTTTCACAAAGCATCGATCCATTCTCTCTCTCCTCTTTCTCATTATTCCCTCTCAGAATCTTCCTCTTTTTTCTCTCTATAAAAATTAAAACTTGGATCTTTCTTTCTTTCAGCTAATGCTTCTTTTCGGGCCTCAATTTCGATCATATTTTTTTTTCTATAATTTTTTAAATTAATTAATTGGTATACAATTGTTTAAATTATCTTTTTATGACTAAATAATTTTATGATTAAATATTACTTATTTTCTCCTGTGATCAGGACTTTACTATAATCTATAATTATTGATCAAGTTGTGATTGTGAGCAATCTTATCAAAAAAATTTTGTTGATCTAGATTTATAAGCATCTCTATTCTTAATATTTTATCATACAGGTCTTTGATAAAAAATAAAATAAAAAAAAGATTATATTACTTTAATCATTATACATATTATGAAAAATAGTATTAAAAATAAAAGGATTATTTATATTTTTTTATATATATTCAATAAATTACATGTCTCATATTAATAAAATATATTTCAAAATGAGGAAATCAAAAATAAAATATCTTACTCTTGGACGCGATAAGCATGAAAGAAACATGGACTCGTATCGCCGTTTTATCTATCAAGTTCTTTTACTTCGACGTGCATGTTCTAATACTATGTCGAGTACTTCCACGGCGTCTCAATCTCTCGATCTCCCAGCGAAAAAAGTTAGGTACTAGGAGAGAGGAAGAAGAAGAAGCCATGGCTTCCCCACGAGGTGATCATGAAACATCTTCCCTCGAATTCCTGGGAAATCTGAACTCAGATTGAGGTGCGCCTCCAAGCTCTGGTGCTCCCTCGCTCGCAACCCACACTTCAAGAACATGCACTTGGGTCATGCTCCAAATCAAACACCCACCAAGGATCGTGGCTGACCGTGGCCTGAGAAGAGATAATAATAATTCCATTATTGAGATATACTCTATTCATGGCGAGTCATGCACGCTCGATAACGTTATCGGCACGAATGGCGTCTCCCTCGGCTGGAGGCAGCACGTCGGTGCCGCCGACGGTACTGAATGGATCGGAATATAGAGTTGGAGAGTTGGGGTAGGATATCATCGGGTAATCACCGAGGAATGAAAGCTGGTGCATGTTCATAAGCTGCACGTCGATTACGATGATGGATGGGTTTGTAAGTATCTGGTCCAAGTGCTCATGCTGGGATCATCCATGTCCTTGAGATGCGTCGGTGAAATCAGCTGTCCTCAGCTCAGTCATCCGGCATGCGTGGATGGGGTCATGTACTCGATGACTGATTACTTGTCGCCGGCCGCAAAGTCCAGGAGAAGTGGATGGCTTGTAGTTCCACGAAGTCCCCTTGGAATGGATGTATGGGTGCTCGCGGATCGCATTGGCAAAGTCCGGAGCAAGACGTATAGCAGCTGCTTGCATGGCAAAACTCGTGCCCTTGGGAACGATGGAAAGTAGACTTCATTGCTAAGGGGTTCTTTTTTCCAGAGTGGCATGGATTACAAACCCAATGATTCAATTACTTGTATTAAAGTTTTGGACTGCTTTTTTTTAAAAAAAAAAATTATATACTATGCTTTCGTGGAAATTTTGTGAAGACAATACAAGGCAGAAAATAAGGCTTTTTAGCATACAATACATTAATGTTTGATTTTAGATGATCTATTTCCAAACTTAAAAAGAGAGAAGGTCATTATTATTATTATTATTATTTTGAGTAGAAATAAGGAAATGGAGATTTTTTCATAGAATTTTATTTTATTAGATCTATAAGAAATTACAAAATGAAAGAAAGAGTGAAGAAAGAAGAAGGCATATTATAAAAGTTTTGATGGGTGTTAATAGACTTGCCACTATAAAGGTTGTCCCGTATTGTTAAAGAGGTAATGATTTTGTAAAACATAAAGGCTATGAAAGAATTCTTCTTTAGAAAGATTCTAAAATTTTTCTTTTACCTTACATTTTACATAAATGTCAAGATCAATTGGTCCTAGTTTTTTTTTTTTTTTTAATTGACCTATACATGCTTTCTCTTCCGATCTGATTAGAGCGCAAAAGGAAGTCCACTTAGATCTATTGCTCCAACCAAGGTCTCAAGAATTCTTTGAAAAAATAGGTATATAGTGAAAAAGTAGTCTCTGCATAATATATACATATTGCTTATCCTTCAATTTTTTCTAGCCAAGACTTCACCTATGTGCAACTTATGGCAAAGAGTCAACAACTATAGAAAAACTTTAACTCTTTGTAGAGCGCATGCTTTTCATACAATAGAGTAGAAAGAGCACAATACTCCATAGTGATTGATAAATTTATAAAATAAGTCGGCACTGAACTGACCATCTTGCTTAAACTTCCAAAATGGAATATTAACTCGATAAAGAAAGACAGATAGAGGATAGGAGACACCAAAGCTTTGAACTGAAGGGATTCTGAGGCAGTCATGGAACCCTACAGTCACACCTTCCATCGCTGAGCTTTATGGTTCCCAATACGATGCGACTGAAAATTGCTTCTTCATGGCGAAATTATAGAGGTCCTTAAAAGAGACAAGCCAACGAGGTCAAAGTAAGCCACCGCTAATATTCCTAAAAATTGAAGAAAAGGTCGTTATCAAGCGGACATCTTTGCATCTTTATAATCTCAGATGTATCTTTCTGTTTTGAATTCTTGGTTGAATGCTGATTTTGCCTGTAGGATCAACAATTCTAGTGAAGGAGAGAAATGAATATTAGCTTCCTACCAACATTTCTTTAAATCCAATTGATTGATTGCTTCAATACTAAATGCAATGAGACTGCATCACATTTCTTGTGATGCTCTGTCTTATCAAGCAGAGCATCATGTTGCATTCAAGGCCAAGATCTGGAAGCGTCTTTCCTGAGAAGCCTCTTGAAGCCACGGCCATCATCCTCAACCTCCCACTCGTGGTTTCGGCCGCTACGGACTACCTCACCCTCATTTGAAACCATGCTCTTCCTTCCCTCACTTCTCTCTTCGTTTCTCTCTCTCTTGACCCTAACCTTGGCAAACCTTTGTCGGAGCTCAGATCATCATCATCGCCATTTTCTTTTAGTGCCGAAACTAGCAAGGATCATCAATAGGAGGGAATGAAGGTCATAGAGCTTCGTTGGAGATCTCTTCATCATTTCCCATCATCGACGACCATCGCTGTCACCTACCGGACAACCACCCGTGAGTCAAGAACTCTTGTTCTGTGTTCTCTATTTCAAGATAGCTAGAGATGAGTAGCTTCTTTAGAAGCCTTGGATCAGTGGTCGGGAAGCCACTGGAGTTGTCGACGATGTAGGGAGAAATCTCTGCGTGGAATCCTCACCGCCATCGATTGGCGGTTTGGAGTGGGATCGGCCATGGGCGAAGCTCAGTTGGATCAGCCATGGAGGCATCCATAGAGATCAGATCGAAGGAGGAAGAAGGTTCCCACCTTCTTAAAATAAGGAGCGATCAGGATTACCAAATCTATATTTATTCTAGAAGTTGGTTCAACCCAATAAGGCTTTGATATTTAAGTCTTTTTTATTTGACTCGTGGATCTAATCAATTGAACCCGGGTGATCACAAACCCAATCGAATCAGCTTGGTTTGGAACCCAGTTTGGGTAAATCAATTAATCTTAAACCTAATTTGATTGAATCCAAATAGGTTGAATCACTTGAAATAACTTAGGTTAGTCTCATGAGTTAATCTGTTTTGAGTCTGAACCTGAAGCTTGGTTCAGTGAACCAAAAATTGAATTCAGCCCAATTTGAGTGAAGAAGGATTGACTTTGATTCAAAATAATTGAATCAAGAACCAGATTTAAGTTTAATTTAGTGAACCAGCATCTGGACCAGCCCAAATCTATTGAGCCAGATTCTAATTTCCATTAAACCAGACCCTGTATTAGCTAGTTAGTGAACCAGGGTTCTGATTTTGAGTTCAATCATTGAACCAGATCCTGACTCAATTCAAATTGTGGATCAGAAGTGCAAATTAGTTCAAAATTAGATGAACCAGAACCTAACCCAATTTGATTTAGCTGAACTAGAAGTCAAATTAAGCCTAATTAGCGAACCAGAATTGAATTTGACCTAAAATTCTTGTGCCAGAATTCAATTTAAACCCTATCAGTGAACCCAATTGCCGAATTTGCATAATTTGAGTTGGGTATAAGTCAATTCATGTTAGGTTTAATCCAAGTAGACCCTAATTAGTCTAATTAAACTTCATTTAAGTTGCATAATCATCTAATTAAGCCATAATTGACCTAATTAAGCAAGGGTAGGTTTATTAGAGCCAATTAAATGGATTAAGTGATTGGATTAGAAGAGTATTGACCTAATGAAACCATGGTTAAACCCATTTAAGTCTAGATATGAGGGGTATAATGGTTATTTTTAAATATGTAGTTTAGGGGATTAAATCAATTATGTTGATAATTATAAGTGTTCACTCTAGTGACTGATTGACATTGAGCAAGATTGAGAACACGGAGTGGTGTATCGAAATGCATGCTAGAAGACTATGGTAATTTATGAGTATAGGATTTGGTTTTTATGATCAAGGTAAGAGCTTTACACCTACTTTTGTACAATATGTTACATGTCATGCAAAAGTAATGTACATCATGGATTTTTGTACAGACTTTTCAACATGTTTTAATTATTCACCTTTAATTTATATGTATTAGCCATGATATCATGATTCAAGGCTGATATATGCTTATGGTGTATCGATTATCTTGCTATAATGTGATTATGGCATTGATATGTGATGGGATGGTAAGATGCTGAGCATGTGGGTTAGTCACTATAATGTTATAGAGGTGGTATCTAAGGCAGGGCAGGTAACTATGGAAGCTTGATGTGGAATTAGTTATGGTCTGAAGTTATGGCCTGACTTGGTTTATGACAATTAGTATTTAGGCTATTGATATATAACACTAGTTCTGATAGACTTAGCAGGAATCTGGTCTAGCCTAGACATGTGGCATCAAGATAAGAGTGATGGCCATGAAAGCCAATGTATAACTAGTCTGAATTGACTAGATTTATGATGTATGGCACTAGTATAGGAATCAACCTGAATATGTAGGGATCACCATGTTAGGTTGTTAGATACGGATTACTGGTATGAAGTTTGTCAGTATGTATCTTCAGTGTACCGATATATTGATATCGCTGTGTGCTTGATGTTGATGAGGCTGTGTGCCTATTATTGATGAGGTTGTTTGCCTAATGTTATTGCATCCAGTAACGTAGTCTAATACCGTAAAAAAAAAATGATAAAAAGATTTATTTTATATTGATACTTAGTTTTATGCATAGCATTTACAGCAATATTTATCTTGACATATGTGTTATTATATTGTCATCCATTTTCATGGCATATTCATATTAGTATGCGTAAAATTTCTACGGAGCGTCTATCACTTTACCTTTTTCAGAGGAGGATAATCGCATGGCAGATCCTGACATGGGGCTGGGCGCTGAGAGTGAGGCATAGATATTTTTAGGATTTATTATGGTGATGGATCAGTAATTTCTTTTGTATTTGAGGATGATTATATAGAACTCTTTATGTTTCTGCATAGTTGATGTATGATTCATAATTGATATTCTAAGGTGCTACTGTTACTTTTTTATATGGAAATAGTTGATGATATTATGTGATTATAATTATTAGTAGGCCTTGCAGGCTCTTAGGGTTTATTCTAAGGGTATGCGGCCGTGTCGTGTTCGTTCCCTGGGTCAGATGTTGGTTTAGAGGCATGACATTTCTTAAAAGTTCAAGAATATCAATAAGATAAGAGACAAAATGCATTGCAAGAATAAGCAAAGCAGCTCATTTATAAATGTTATGTCTAAACCAATACACCAGTTGATGTCTAAGATATAGACGAGAGAATAAGATGCTTAACCTTACCCACTTTAGATGTCTCTTATGCAAACTTCAGCTTTTTATGACAGCTACATAGATTAAATAGTGATATGCTCTAATGGCTTAGGTGATAGCTCCTGCCAATGATCATGTGAATGACTTACCATCATTATGACTCATGCTCCAAGGCATCTTCAAAAAGGCATCAACATTGAGTCCTTGGTAAGCACATTGAGAGTCTAGAAGATCTCATCTACCTCAAGGTGTGACCTGTCTGCAGTAAGGAAGACATGGACCTAATTTTTACATTGATTAAATATGGATCTGCTTGAAAAGCTTAGTTGACAGCTTCTGCCAATGATCATGCGCATGACTTGATGTGCATGACTTGGCATCATATGTGCTTCAAGGTATCTTCAAAGAGGCAGGACTTATCCACACCCGTCATACATATCCACCAATGCATTTCTAAGGCATGAATTTGAATTCCTTGCTGTGTCGAGCCAAAGCAGTGCAAGCGTTGGCACAGATTGCATAAGAGAAGTCATCAGGCCTTGCTCCCCTTCAAACTTTTGCCTTTTAGAGCCCCAAAGCTTCTCCAGCTCGTTGGCAATAAAGGCAGCCCTGACATCGCTGCATTCCAAGCGAAAGCAGCCATAGCATTATTTGGGACAGCTGATGGCTCAGCTCCAGCTGTTGAGAAGCAACTACATCAGATAGCTGGTAGTGAACAAGACTAATAATACTATCTTTTTCTTATCATTATTATTAGGGTGAGGATCTATAATATTGTCATGCAAACTGTTCTGCATGGCAAATTTCATAATATTTTTTTTTCTCTGCTTGGGCATGCATTAATTTGCCTATCATGCTTCAAACCACTAACTAAACTAAACTAAACACATGATAGAGCCATATAGCCGCTAGAAGTTGCCCTAAAGATTATGCAAAATCTAAATTTATTATTATTATTTATTAATTATAAGTACATTAAAATTCTGTTAAACATGGTTTATGTTGCAAAGAATATAAATTAATTAGAATGTCAAAAAAATTCAGCCATAATTTAATTATCATCCAACAAGAATATCTAGAATTTAATCATTTTATTTCGTGAGACATGGGTGTTAGATGATCTGATCTGTCTTTAGCTACTTATACTTTATTTTACAATCCAGCCATAGAAATTGTGACTAAGCACCCTAGTTCTAGGGAAAAAAAATATAAAGAAATATAATAAGCCTTAGCGCAATAAAAATCTCCTATCCATACATGCAAACATGCAATGATATCATGAACACGGATGAGGATATTCTAGAATAATCATTGAAGTGCAACTAAATGTAGTGATGTCATCGCCTTCATTTGATTCATAGCAGTGATGCCATTACTTTCATCTAAATCATTGCTGATCCATTCGAATCTCCTATACTAAGCACCCCTATATTCTATTTCTCAAGATCCATGCCCACTCTCGTAGGTTATTTTGGTAGTATAATCATAAAAATCATAGATGATATGTCCATGTGGGTTATATGATAATGATCTATAAAACTTTTATCATGTGGGTTGTTTTGTTATGATTATCCATTCTTTAATAGGTCAACAAATATTTGAAAATTTCAAAAAAATGTTATTGACAACAAAACATTAAGAGTAACTTTTCCTTCAAATTATAAAATGCAAATGCATAAGTTAGTAGAATGATAGGTGTCAGATGTCCATACTCAAGGACTAATATGGGATCGCTGAGTTGGATGATGATTTTAGAAGTAAAGGTAATTTAGGATCACCGTTGCGTAGGATCATTAGATTGCAACCAAACACAGTGATTCTATTACCTTCATTTGAATCATTAGTGATCTTAAGTGGATCATCTTATGCTAAATGTCCCCTATATTTTATTTCTCTTGATTCATGCCCACTCTCAGGAGTTATATTGAGAAAATCATGTGGGTTATATATTAATGATCCACGAAACCTATATCATATGAGTTATATGCTAATAATCCATAATATTCATATGCATGTGGCGATGCTATTAAATTTCATCATGATTGTTCATTCTTTAGTCAACAGATACTTGAATATCCTTAGAAATTTGCTGTTGACAATGAAACATTAATCCTTTTTTTTCATGTTTTTCTATTTTTTTAGTACAAAAAGAAAACATGCAAAAAAAAAGTATGTTTGACAGCCTTATTTTTACTTGCAACCTTATTTTTACTTTTTATTAAAAAAAATAAATGTCATACATCTGGAAATGAGAAATTCTCACTGTTTTTTATAAAAAAAATAACTTTTGTACTTTAACTTATTTTTCCTAGGCCTCAATTAACTTTTCTCAAGCCTAACTTTTCCATCCCTGTCAATCTCTCAAGCAGTCCTACTGGTAGGTGGATCCTTGTTTTCTCTCCCTAAGCTTGATCTCCGTCACCTCCTCCTAGCAAACGAATTTACGAAGAAAAAACTTTGAGAAGGCAAGCGTTTCTGTTCCCATCTCTTTTATTTTTTAAAAATATTGATTTCTTTCTATAAATAAAAGGAAAAAAATTGGACGACCATATTATGATGGATGAATATATCTTAGAGACGGAAAATACATAAATACTACTTACCAAATATTTTTTTTTCCTATTATTAAAAATAAGCGAGGTGACTATCAAACTTGTTCCTCTTGTGAGGAATATAGAAAAAAATGAAAATAAATTTTTTATCTTTATTTTAAAAAAATGGTAAGGAAAAGGAAGAGTAGCTTTTTCTTCTTGGTTGTGAGGTAGGCAAGCATAAGTTGGTGAAAAGGAAGTAACTTGCCATTTTTTTAAGATATATCATAACTTGCCATGATATATAACACAATATTGCATCAGCACACTGCTAAAGTAGGCTCTGTCATGGTTTGTCCTCAACTGCAGAGAGGAAGTAAATGTAAGGAGAAAAATCTTGCCAAATAGATTATTCTATCTCTGGCAGCCGGTAAACAATAAAGAGGCTATTTGTTATGGGATAATTTTTATAAGATCACTAGTAATCTTTGAATGATGATAAAATTATCCCATTTAATATCCTTAGTTGAATAGTGATGCATCATCATAATAAAATTAGAATCATTATTTAGAGGAATGATCCTAATCTTATTTAAGGAATGAAAATATCTGAATCACTGTAGTGATAGTGATCTTCATAAAAAAATAAGAATAACTTTATGCTTATATTTTTCTATCTCTTCCCGCATATTATAATATTATAACATATTATTTATAATATATAAATATTATATTTATATGCTATATTATTATGTATTATAATATTAATATATAATTAATATATTAAGAATATATAATATTAATAATAAAATTATATTAACAATATTATGTCCATATATAAATGTTATTATATTATTATAATATAACATATAATATTACTATAGTAATTAATATTATATTATTTAAAATAACATATAATAAATATATATATATAATATTATTATATTATTAATTATTATTATAGCATAATATTATAATATACTATATTATATAGTATACTATTATTATATAATATATAAAATATATTATATAAATAAATTTTTAAGGGTATTATTGGTATTGTATGCATGATGTCCTTTCATTTTAATGGTATATCAAATATAGTAATTTTTTATCATTGATGATCTTTGATTATTGAAATATTTCTTGTTAAACAAGGTGAAGTTGGATCACTGGCAATTTTATCACTCATGATCCTAACCTTAATGATCCCATTGCTGATGATCAATCATAGGGCCCTAAACTTTTGTTTTTTAAGCTTTTACTACTAGCTAATAACTATTCAACATATATGTAAAATTATATGTATTAAATATTACAAAACAATTTTTACAGAAAGCTTTAAGGTTCTAAAATAAAATTTCATTTTTAAGAGTAACTATTCAAATAAAAAAATTTAAAAATTTAAAAATTTGAAAATATTATATTTTAAATTTTTTTGAAATATCTCGTCCAAATAACATTAAAGCATTGTATTAATACATTTCTTTTGTGTTACGCCAAGAGGTGGGGGAGGAGAATAGATCGGCGGAGCTTAATGTGGGCCGGAATGGGTCTACTATTCTTTAATACTAGACATCATAAGCGGGATCTAGTTGTTACGGACGGCGTAGGCATGGTAATTTGTGAAATAAGTTGAGTTCTAGTTTTCTAGTTTAGGCCGTAAGCCTCTTTAATCTATTTCAATTTATTTAATAATTAGGTAGCTTCCCGATTTGATTCATTTAATCCCTTTAAAAACTTGTTTATTTTGTTTAAAATTTACTTAATTTATTTGAACCTATTTAATCCAACCTTCTCAGCCCAATTAATCTATTTGAATTCATCTAACCTATTAACTTAACTTTTTAATCTGATTTGATCTATTTTATTTAATAAATGACTCATACAAGTTGGCATGGTTACCTATGTAATAAAAACTAAAAGATCTCCATGGATATAAATTTTTAACTAGCTTATTAAGCAAGTTAAAGTTTTGTTAACAAATTTTTAGCATTTAATCTTGCCTCTTATCTGTTCTGACCCAATTAAACTCAATTTCATGGCTACAACTTGATGCTGTCTGTCAATCGACCATAATTCTCTTCCTTTATCCAAATTTAAAATAAGTTATGTATAAAAACTTTATATATAGATGGAGTTCCCCTAAAATTATACCTATGATTCGGAAAATTTTTGATCCATAGATTTTTAATGTGAGAAATCTTTCTCTCAATTTAATTTTGTGGTTCCAAAATATGACCTTAAATCAAAGAAAAAAAAAAAGGAAAAAAAAAAATCCACACAATGTTGGGCCGTTAATGGGCCGGGCCATCAAACCGGAAACTGGTCAGCCCCTTTCGGTCAACTACCCGTGAGTTTGTGATCCGCGGTGCTCACAGAGAATACGGTACCTCAACCGTACGATTCGATATCCCCGTTCTCGATCTCCTTAGCCGCGGCCGCGGTCCACGCCCCCTAATTTATTCCTCCCGATCCTTTTCCGTAGAAAAACTCATATAAAAAAAGTCGGGAATTTTGTTTGGTTAAAGCTTTCTTTTATTATTCTCTCAGTTGTAATTTTCCTCGCTTATTCTCTCTCTTCCCCTTTTATTCTGCCTGCGTCTGGATTCCATTCTCATCTCCTCTCTCTCTTTCTCTCTCTCTCTTCGTTTTCCCGAACTCGGATCCGAGAGGAGCGAACATTATATACTGTAAGATCTCTGTTCTTGCCTTTTTCCCTGGGGTTTGGGTTTTCGATTCGGCGTCTGACCGTTCCCGGAATCTCTCGTACTGCCATGGTGTTTTTAGATTATTCTTCTGGTTCTTTGTCTTCGCTAGGGGTTTAAATTGCTTTCGGTTGTTTATTTTGGTGTTTTTGGATTGATTGTGGGCGATTTGCAGGGTCTGCTGACGGAGATTTTGGGCCAGCGTTGTTTTGGGATCTGAGGAAGACGTGGAGATTCGAGGATTTGGAGGTGGTGATTCTGGAGTTCTTGTAGAACTTGAGAATTTTTTTTTTTTTTTTTTTTTTTTTTTTTTTTTTTTTTTTTTGTAAACTGGTCGGGGGAGTGAGATTTTAGTGGAGAGAAGATACCTTCTTGATCGGAGCTTGTGGTGATTTCGTTCTTCGTGAGGATGTTTACTACCTCCTGGCTCGCAATGTGTGACCACTGAGGGGTCCTCGGCGCGTGCTGTGGAGGATCCCGTTGCAGGAAGATTCCTAAATTTAGGGTAGGGTTTTTTTTTTTTTTTTTTGCCTTTTTTGTTGGTGGTGTGTTCTTGGTGTAAAGGGGCGTGCTCTCTTCTTCTCACGACTTGCTTGAGGTTTGTGGTGAAGGGAAATATTGGAGTAGAAGGTCGTCATTTAATTCAAGGTTAGAGATTGCAGTCTTGGGCTGGGGTTGGAAGTCACAAAAAAAACAAAAGAAAAAATTGTCAGGAAATTTTTTTTTGGGTAGCTTCTTCGGAAGGATTTGAAGAAAATAAAATGTTTTCTTCGGGGATGGATCCTCCGCAAGAGCCCAGTGGACTTACAGGTGCTGTGCTATATCCGACACGGTTTATGTGGCGGTATGGTGGGAAAAGGGTCTTCCTTACTGGTTCTTTTACAAGGTATATTCAGTAGTTTCTTGTTGTTTTTCTTTTTCTTTATTTTCCTTTCCTCCATGTTCTATTCCTTCGTCTATGACAGTGCTGTTGATTTGTTTTACATATTTCTGTTTTCTCTTTCATTCAATGGTTATAGGTTCCCTCGTATTTTGTGTATCTTTCAATTGCATATAGCTGTAGCTCCATTTTCGGCAAGAGTCATGCTTAAAAATGTGATACCATTTCTAGATACATTTTTCGAGATCATTTGAAAATTTTGTTATGAGATAAATGCTATAATGTGAAATAATCTGAGCTAAAACTTAACTACCATACGTGTGCATGACAAATGATTGATTAATGTAGAGACATGCATCCTTGAAGCTCTCTCACTAATAAAACCACAATATATTAGAAAATTTATTGTAAACATCTTGCCGGTACTGCTGGCTACCATCCATCTTTTGCATATGCAGTTCACAAAATTTGCTTATTCCTAAAGTGTCTGCCAAGGCTTGATAGTGATGATTGATAGTTGTATGTATTGAACCAGCAGGGAATTATTTGAATAGGCTGCATATGGAAATTTACGGTTCACCGATATTTACAATTCATTGCATTTTGGGACAGCTAGGTTGATGATTTTGTCATCCCCATGCTAGTGTGAGCAGTAACTAGTGTGAGCAGTAACCATTGTTTTTAAAAGCATTAGGTGCACTTAAATGCAAAGAGCTCTTGGAGCCTAGGTGCAAGGCACAGAACACAGGCACTTGCTTGAGTGAATTGAGGAGTATATTTTTAAAATAAATAAAATAATTTATATAAGTAAGATTTATAATATATAATAAAAAAATAAAAATTTATAATAATAATATATTTAGCCTATTAGCTCAATGGAAAGCATTCTTTTTCTCAGTTGAAATTTGTAGTTCCTTAATATTTTTCTTTTTTTCTCAAATGATAGCATAATTTTTTATGTTCAATTTCTTTGTTTATCAATTTTTAGCTTTTTTAAAGGATGAAAAATAATTGTATATGAGATGATAGATCATAAAGTTAACATAGTCTAATAAATATAAAGAAAAAATATAGATTGGTACTTCGTGGTTTAAGCATTATCGAACTAGACTCCTGTGGTTTGAAATATTACAGTTAACTATCATGTGCTTTAAGTTTTATTAAATTACATTCACGTGGTTTGATAGTTACACTTAACTACTTTGTGTTTTAAAACATTATCAAATTACACCCATATGAAAGCTTGATTAGGTTAAAAACATATGGATGCTTAAGTATAACATGTCAAACCACATAAATGTAATTTGACAAAACTTAAAACATATGCTAGTTAAGTATAACATTTCAAACCACGAAGATCTAATTTAATAATACTTAAACCACATGATGCTTTTCTATGTTTTACCCTAAATATAATAGATTTAAAAAAATATTACAAATAGAGCTTATGAAAAAAGGCATACCTTTCTTGCGTCTCAAATTAGATTAAATTTGTATGTGTTTTCACCTTATGTGCGCTAAGATAAAGGTATCTCGCTTAAGGTATAAGAAGTGCTTAATCCGCCTTAAATGTGTTTTGCGCCTTAAGTGTACCTTAGGATATAAGAAGCATCTAAACCTTGGTGTCTTACGCCTTGTGCCTTAGGCGCGCCTTTGACAATACTGTTAGTAACATTTGTCTTTTACCCCTCTAGAAGCCAATTGGTCATAAAAATGTGAAGATTCTTTCAGCTAAAAGAATCTTTCAGCTGGGTGGTTCCTGAAGACCCCTTCGAGGATTAGAATGTTTGAAAATGGTTCGTCTTTTAACGATTTTACCCTCACTTTAGGTACCTATTTTAACTTACATGGCCTCAAAAGATGTTGCTCTCTCTCTCTCTCTCTCTCTCTCTCTCTCCCCCCCCTCCCCACCCCCATGATCTGTGCACCTATTAGCTTTGTCGCAAGTTATCAAGAGCTTTTGTTAGTACTAGAAAAAGAATATTTGATTTATTTATGTGTTCAGACTATTACACCCTTAAGAGAAATTAAAGCATCCGAAACTTCCAATTTATTTCTAAACTTGCCATTCATCCCTCCTCCTTATCCTCTCCATTGCCATGGTCCCATTGATGCCTTCATTGCCAACAACAATGGTGGCATAATCATTATCTCATGGACTATCTAGGTTGTTGTGGCTTGCCCTGTTGTCAACGATGTTAAGGCTGCATACCCTGTTGTAGACCTCATCATTGATAGAGACTACATCGATGTGGGTGGTGTCTTCTTGTCTCATGCCCGTCTCTTGTCCTTCAAACCACTCTCAACCTTCCCCTCATTGTTGATTATGTTACCATCTCCAAGCTTGCCATCTTTGTCGCCCTCTCCAAACTAACCATCATTGTTGCTCTCTTCAAATTCACTAGTGCCAATGACAGCATTATTATCTTCAAACTTCCTACCATCCCTACCTTCTCCAAACCATATTTATTAAAAATTGGTTTCCCACTTCCATGGTAGTTTCTAGGAAATTGAATCTAGAAACTGATTTGATGCATTGAAGATCCTGCTCCAAAGCATGCATCAAGCATCCAAGAAACCTTGTGAGAATAAAGTGGGGGAAATCGCTAGAACTAGCACTCTAAGTGGAAAAGGAGTTTAAATAATTTCTTTGATTGATTTGATAAAATCACTCATATTATGGCATGCCATATCTGTTTTGTCTTAAAATCACTCATATTATGGCATGCCATATCTGTTTTTCTTATTTAAGAATGAAAAATAGCAAATAGAAATATTAAAAAACGGATTTCTATGTATTAAAGTCGTCATTATTATTATTTTTATTATTATTAAATTGCACCTTGTTTGAGAAGCTAATGAGAATCCAATGAAAACAATTTTGTTGAAGTGATCTTTCTTGACACCTTTTTTTTATGCTTTGCACTAGAATGTGGCCCGTGTGGTACACATTTTGTTTTGGTTTTAATTTAAAATAAAACTTATGTAAATGAATGATAAATAAATGCTCAAATAAATTTTCGATTATTTATTTCATTTTTTAATAAAAATATTTAAGTAAGTAATAAATAATGCTGGAATAAGGACTTAGATCTTTGATCTTGTGGTTAAAATGTAAAATAGGGGAGGGGGAGAAAACACATGAGGTAGGAACAAGGACAATAGGAAACATGGATGGTCAGAGACACTTCGTGCATGGACTTATCATGGGAGTTCACATTTATAGTATCGTAGATATATTTATATATTTTTAATCTTTCTTGTTTTAAAGTTATGTTTCACATTTCCTAAATTAGGAATTTCTTAATCATTGTTTACTGTTTGCTACTCAGTTAATGTTTCTTGCATTTGTTTTCCCTGATGGCAACCATGCGCCAAACTCTCCATTGTTATTGCCCTGTCCTCTCCAAACTCACCACTACTGTCAACCATGTTGCTAATTTCCAAGCTCGACATGACAACTACTTTCTCCAACCTTGATGTTGCCACCAACCATGTTTTTGTCTCCAGCTTCACCATCATCACCATGCTCTTCAAACTTGCCGCAACCACTCCCCTTTTTGCAAATATGTGACCACTTATTTTAGCTTAATGAGGGAGGGGAGGACCATGGTGAGAGAGATGATCAGAAAAAAAATGTTTACTTACATACATGTAGATAACAGAGAGAGAGAGAGAGATACGGATTGGGTAGTTTATGAATGTAAGGAGACAGGTAAGCATCCTTTCTTTGACATATAAATAGTGAAATAAACTTTTAGCCCTAGAAGTATAAAGAAATGCTCTAGCATTATCCTAACCTGTGAAAGAGATCCTCTCATGTTAGTAGAAGTATGCAAGATGCCAAATAGCTAGATTTATCAAGGCAAAAAGTTTAAAACAAAACAGGGGAGGTAAACTGACAATGAACTGCATTGGGTCCACCTCTTGTTAGGGTCAGCTATTACTGTGTATCTTGCATAGCACTGGTGTATATTATTCTCTCATTGGACAAGCTAATCAACATTAATAGGTGATTTTAAACTTTAAAACTTACTTTAATAGGCTTGGGAAGCATTTTATAAGGCTCAATGTCTTTGATCCTCTACTTGTGAAACTGGATGTCATCATAGGAGAGGCCAAGAAGCCGCATCTTTCTCTTTGCAATCTCATCCTCGTATGCTGCCATTTTCTCCACCTCCATTGTGTACAAGGCTGTGAAACCCATACATGCGTGACTAATTAGACATCAAAATGAAAGTAAGGCTTCACCTTTGAAGGTGTGGCAAATGTTTTCACCAAGGTTTGAAGATCTGATCCTACTATGGTATGATACTCCTCAAACCAATGTGTAGCAAGTTTGTATTGTGCAGCTTTGAGGTATTTCAAACCGGGGGGGGGGTGTGCAGGTGGATATCATGGTTTTTTCTCTACTGAGATGTGATCAATAGGCCCCCAATGGTACTTTAAACCTTGGTTTTAACAAAGATAAAGTAAGAGAGTCTTGATTCGGATGCACTCATCTAGGGGTGAGCAACGAGTTAGGATAACCTTAGAGTTGATACCAACCCAATTTGATCCGGTTAGGTTGGTTTGGTTTTGAGTGCTAATAGGGTTGGTTTTGGGTCCAAAATCATGGAGCCGACTCCCGTCGGGTTGGTTCTCAGTTTCGAGGCTCAGCTCAATTCCTTGGTTTTAACCTGAGAACCTATCATCCTTTTTTTTAAAGCAGAATCTAAAAAAGTTAACATGCTTTTAGGAATTGAATTTGAGACATCATGTATACTTTACAAGTTGCCTATCATCTCTATTAAAAGAACCTTAAATATTAAATTAGTCAATAAATACTATATATATCATTTTTATTGAATGTAACTAAGGGAAAAAAAATTCTAGGAATATTAGGTATGTGTCAAAAAAAAAAAAAAATCGGTTCTATTCTAGAACTACCCTAAAACCGAACTGATCTGATTGGGTTGGTTTTAGGATATGATTAGGTCAGTTCTAGGTCTAAAATCCTGGAACCAATCCTGATTGGGTTGGTTCTAAGTTCTTGCCTAGAATCAACCAAAATTGACCTATGCTCACCCCTATATATGCTATACATATACATACATACACACTTATGCATATACATATGCATACATGCATATGCATATGTGTGCGTACACACACCAATGGTCTCTTTGTATTCTTCTACCACCAAAGCTCTCACCACTAGCATCCCCTTCAACCTCCTTCTTAACTATTCCTAATGTCACTGGCCTTTCTGAAACAACTGAACTCCTCAAATCATTAGCTTTTCCTACAATAAAGGCAACAATTGTTTCTCATCCAGAACAGAATTTTTAAATAAAATAATAACTGGAATAGTTGGTGTTGCTGGTGGTTAAAATGAAAAATAATGAAGAGTAGTGAAGAAGAAACAGCATCATCTCATTGCTTTCTAAAGCATATATTCTTTTTTTTTTTTTGGACAAACTAAGGCCGTATATTCCTTTTTTGAGCAATCTAAGGCCTACATTTTTTAAGTATTTTTCCAATAAGGGAGAACATTTGAAAGTATTATTTTTAGTAAGGTCAAAAATGAAAATGTCAAAAATTGGCAGTGTTTCTCAATGACCAAATAGACTGCTGTCACCATCGAGGCCAAATACCTACCTAAATCAAGACTTTGTTCTTACAAATAAATTTTAATAAACAATATATAAACATTATTTAGCAATAATCTGGGAGTAAAATAATAGATGTTTCTGAGGCTTTGGCATTACAACAACTTTGATTGACTCCCATTGCATTCTTTCATATAAATAGCAGACTCTTAAAGATTGTCATTTAGCTGTCATCTGTCTGTATCAGTGCCTGTGTGATGGGAATAATGGTCATCATTTGCCATTTTCACTATTCATCTATATAAAATAATTCTCTTAACTTTAAATCTTCTTGACTGGAATAATATTTATATTTTATGTTCATAATTTTGTTTATAACAAGTAATAATAATTGTTATGAGTTATGACAAAGTTCTTTGATGGAACCTGCCTAATGGCATGTGTTTTGCATGCGCATTAGTTACCTAGTCTTTAGAGCAAGTAGGTTGCCATCTCATGATTGATACAAGCATTCACCCAGCGAGACAATGCCTGCTTATCTTTCTTTCTCAGGTATCTGCAACAACAAATGTCTTGTTAGTAAACCATTCCTAGGTTTTTTTCTGCATTATCATCATTTATCTGATAATTCTGTTTGAATGTATGGTTCAGGTGGTCTGAACATTTACCAATGTCCCCTGTAGAGGATTGTCCTACGGTTTTTCAGGTTATTTGCGGTTTGACCCCTGGTATTCATCAGGTAATCCTACAATTCATTTCCATTATTATTTTTATTATTTGTTACTGCTGTTATTATCATTATTAATAGTAAATAATACTTCTTTCCCTAGAATGACCCCATTTTTGAATTTTATATTACAGATAATAGATTTGTCTTGAGCTGTGTAACCTGGGCTGACTGTTTCCTTGATATTCTAAGTTTATTGTTGGTTGTTTGTGGGCAACCCTAGCATGTTGCAACATTCTTATAGACTATACACATGTCATCTCTATATATATTTGAACCATGTGATTGTTGGGTACAAATTCAGGGGTCCACATTATTATCTGCGTTTATATGTATTTGCATATACAGCTTCTGCACAATTCATGTTTTTGCTGCTCATTCTTTCATAAGTAGTATTATGTCATCTATAATATCAGAATCTAATTTCCACTATGTTCTGTGACATGCAGTACAAATTCTTTGTTGATGGAGAATGGCGGCATGATGAACTAGAACCTTTTGTAACAGGGAACTATGGGATCGTGAACACTGTGATCGCTGGAGAGCGTGATTCTATACCTGCAATATTGAGCCCAGGAACACCTGGCTGCAGAATGAACATGGACGTAGACAATGAAGCCTCTCATCGTGTGGTAAGGATGTAGTGATTTGTTTTTTTGCTTATGCTTATATACACTCAAGTAAAAGTGGTATCAGAAAAGGTAGGCTTGTTGTGAGATTACAGCCTAGTTCTGGTTGCAAGAGGAGCTGACATACTTCTTCATTTTCTTCTTTTATTCTAAATTGCAATGTGCTAAATATTTTTTATGTAAAATATCAGACTCTAGTGATACTTTTAACTTCTAAAATATATCTTTTTATTCATGGCAGAGGAAACTTGTGAAGCTTAATTTACCACCTCAGAACATCATTCACACTTAAATACATACATGCATGCATATATTTTTGCATCTATATATCTGTGTATGCTTTTCATATCTATATATCTATGTAAACATGCAACTTTTGACATTTTATGAAGGACGACCAAAATAACCATGCAACTTAAAAGTATGCAGAATAATGCATGCACATATCAATATCTCTGGACATATAATCTTTGAATGCAGGGGTGCATTTGAGAAGTAACTGATGTGCCCATAGTTGCATTATTTTTGTCCGTGTTTGCCTGCTAGTGCATGATAGAAGTAATAGAAAATTTGAAGTTTTTTTAAAAAAAATTAATTATCTTTATTTTCTGCACCCAAACCCTAAACATTGAACGAGAGATTATGCTAGGTATTTATGTACACTAGCCATATTTGGCAGTTTTTTCTCTATTGCGTTTGTCTTTGAAAAATACTCCTATTATCATTCTTGACAATGAAAGGTTACATCCTCATCTGACACATGATATCTTAGTGCCCCCCATTGTTCCCTTATTTTCGAAAAACTATGATTAATTTGATCGCATCTTCTTGTTAGGGTTTCTGTATAGTTGGCTGACATTTGATTATACTGTGGTAACCAGTCTCCTATGCAGTCCAAAGTACATTGAGTGCCCTAACAGATTGGCATGGCTGACAAATTCTAGACTAGTGATTAAGAATGGGATTTTGAGCTTGTTTAAAGTTCCGTTATGAAAACAATTGCTTGTTATGTGTCTTTGTGATCAAAGCCTATTTTATGGATTGCCATGGTTACATGATGGTATAAGGTATTATTGGATTCAATCTAAGATTGAGTTATTTATATTGGTCAAGTCCTTTACTTTTCTCCAAAAAAAAGGAAAAATAGAAAAGATTGGTTTATTTATATCAAAAGCACTGGTTAGAAGTTTTAAGAAGCGCTGCAAGGGGCTTTGGTTAAGCATTTTTCTAATGTGCACAAGGCCTTTTTTTAAAAGCAACAAACCCTCAGCTAGGTGATAAAAATATACTAAATAAGTTCATATATTAGCTAATTTGTGGAAGCATAGCTGTTAATGAAGATTTTATCTCTTTTTTGTTTTTCAAGTCATACATATCCATTTGCTAAGTATAGGGTGGAAGATAAAGAGATGATTTACAAATCATAACTGTTCACAAAATTTTAGGAATCTCATTTTCTTATTATAGCTCCATCTTCTATGTTGCTTTTTGTTGGTGTACGTTGAAATCAGTAGTTCATATAGGTCTTGTAGGCCACAAAGTGATATAAGGGCTATGTTTAATTAAATAAATGGCAACATGCATCTATGTTTTAGTAGTTACAGGATCATTCATGTTTCTTCCAGATAAAAGACAGATTTTGATTATGAAAGAGTGAACACATAGTTATAGGGGATAAATACTCTTTACAGTAGGACCTTCTTGACTTGTTAATGGACTGGGTCTGTTTATGAGAGAAATTTTTAAGGTTAGATATAATATATTTTGACTTGATAGATGATAAATGTTTCACATAGTATGTATGATTATTGTTCCTGCATCTAATAACTGCATCACGGATTATGTTCTCATGATTTTGGAAAATCTAACAGCTTGCTTCAATAATTGACAATAACATATTTGCAATGTCAAAATGCCACAGTACAATTCCCTTATTGTCTTTTTTCCCTTGTCTGAGATGACCTTGTAGTAGGTAAATAACATGGTTTCGAAAACTGCCGAAACAAGATGTTACGACTTGTAGCATACTATACCGGACCAGCATGAATTTAGGACCAGTATAGGTGTCGGAATGCTAAAACAGTTGTACTAGTTTGTGCTGGTCCATACCAGTGCATACAAGCAGTATTGTATCAACCATATTGGTCAATATTGATAGGTTTTCGATTTTTTTAGTTGCTGTCCATTTCAATGCATACCATTGATACCGATACTGTACAGTTTCGATGAAAAATGGTATGGGTTTTGGTTCCAGTATTTAAAACCTTGGTAAATAATTTAGCCACCTATGCTGAAGTGGCGCTATAACCATCCTCAATGTTGTTCCTTGTCAAGTTCAATACTTGAATTCAAACAAGCAAATGGGTGGTTTCTAATTGCTGACTGACAAAGCATTTGTTCCCTACCCAGCAGCTAATGCCAATGTCTGACATTGTTATGAAAAGTATCTTTCTTGAATAACAATGAGACTGACTTGAAATTTCCTCTAAATATTAGCAGCAAAAGCAATTTGTGATTATAATTTGGAGAATATTCTCTGTTATTAGAAAAATGGTTCTACACATAAAAACCATTATTTCTGTATCTTCAGTATTTCATGCATTTTATTTTGTGATCCTTTTTGTTATATCAACATTAAGTCTTATTGTAGTTCAAACTCTAAACCGTCAAAGGACCACTACCTATCACATATTCCTATATGCCTCCTAGCAACATCCTTTACATATACAATGGTTCTCAAGGAGATACCTTGTACAAATTCACTTCCATGGTTTACATCGAATGAGGTTGTCACACATTTTTTTTATCTGTCCCTGTAAATGAGAGACATTGAGTTCTTCATAGCAATTTTGGGTGACCTTATTCTGCTTTGATAGACATGGTGTCATAGATTGTGATGTTGAGCACTATATCCATTCTAATGCCATGATGCCCTTTCACCAAATCCATCATCTACTAAGTCCCCCAGCAAACAGCAGTTAGCTGACATGAACAATGGTGGGTGCCAACCATCTCTAATTTTCATGCTTCTGTCAATAGATGGCCATTGCGCACTTGTCTTTCTTTTAATTAGGGACATTTTCCCCTCTTTTTCAATGTCCAACCTTGAATCTTGAAAGATACATGTGCTCTTGATGCCAAAATCTGGAAAAATAGCAGAAAAGAGCATTCTTAAATTCATAATGATGTTCTGTTGCCAACCTTTTCTTTCCTCTCTGTCTGCAGAAAAGAACAGGTGCCTTACTCGTAAAAGCAATTTTGGACAATTTAGGTTAAACAAAGCTTTAACAACAAAGCTAGTCAGTTAATTTATCTAGCATCTCTCTCTCTCTCTCTCTCAGTCTCTCTAACTTACCCATGACAATCTTAATTCTATCCGAGTTGCTTGTAACATTCAATGTTCTTCCTCAATGCCTGCAGAATAATATTAATTAGCTACTCATTCATTTTGGCGTCGCTGTCATTATACTCCAAAAACTCATCGAGTCCTTTATCAATACTCCCCATCATCCAAAGCCAGCTAATGATTTATGTGGGGTTCATTTACATATAGTTAACCCAAAAAAATCTTTTATGTTGCTCATAAGGCTTGTTTATTTTCACCTAAATGAAATATTTTATTTAAAATGGGAAGCTTTTTGCCAATATGTAATAGCGTTTGAGATTTCATATGATTATGTCTTGAACAAATGGGTTTAAACAGGGGAACTTGGATGTGATTTTAATTGTACTAAACTGCAGATAGCCGTCACATTCACAAAATTGTGTTTCTTCCTTGGTCCATCTTATTGGATTCAAGATGATAGGAAATGTTTTGGCATTTCAACTCAGTCTTGATTCTTGGTGAGTTAATTTTAGGTCTATTTGCCAAAGTATCTTTATTTCAATGCATGATGATATTCCATGCCTACTCTTATTGCCCCATCTATTTTTCTTTTATTGAATTCTCTTTTGATTGCTCTCTAACTTTTCAGCCATCCCAATTGAAATTATAAAAATAATGAAATAAATTATAGCTACCGAGAGTTGAGTAATGGCATTGTAACCATCAAGAGGCGATCATTTTACTATTCTACCTAGAATTGACCTATAGAAGCTTGCCATGACAGAATCCTAATATTAATGTTTTATTGTGCATCCAACTGTAAGTCAAATCTCCTTGTGCTCGGTAAAAAATTTCTTCCGCATGCAACCTAAATGGTCCACCATGTTTCTGCAAAGGGGGAAAAGGCTGGGAGCACAAAGATAAAATGCTTATTGCTAATAGGCTAGAAGAAATAGAGTGTACACTGAAGAGAAAAAAGAAATGATATAATTAAAAGGCATCCTCAAAGAAAAAACATAATAAAGTGAGCTAAAGATATTTTTACTAATAGCCACGAAAATATGGGGCCTATTATTTGATTCTTTTTGAATGGGAGTCAAAAATTCTGTGACTACATTTTTCACTAAGTACTCTTTGTTGGAGGGAAGCCATGTATTTCTTGAATTCATGTAACTTGGTTTTTTGTCTATTCATGGTAAAAGCTTTCTTGCTTAACTGGAGTAGAAGTTTTGTTGAAGCTGAAATTTTGTTAAAGATCTATAATGGTTAACCATGGTGCACTTTATTTTATTGGATATTACCTCTCTTAATATATTTAGCATTTTCGTGTTTGCTGTACCATGTAGGTGACATTGTCAGATGGTGGCATGCAGGAGGCAACTCATAGCATTTCGGAGACTGATATACAGATTTCTCGCCATCGTATTTCTATATTCTTGTCCACACATACTGCTTATGATTTGCTTCCAGAGTCGGGCAAGGTACGGATGCTTTTCTAAGTAGCCACAACATTATTGGAGAATATATTTTGTTGTGGTAACATTTTTTTCCACTGATTAAACATGCATGTAAGATTTCAGGTCATTGCTCTTGACGTCAATTTGCCTGTGAAGCAAGCGTTTCATATCCTCTATGAACAGGTATTTTCACTTTAAAATTTTTAGGTACCATATTCTTTCATGAAAGTTGGCAATCTTTGTCAGCTTGCTTGCATGCACCTGCTTCTTTTCTTTTGATCACTGTGGGGTTTTGAAATGATAGAGTTCTAGCAAGTGATTCTAGGGTTGAGTAAATTTGAAGTCTCTGATGAGTTGGCTGACACATTACCTTGATCTGAATGATGCAAAGATCTGTCGATTGACTTGATTCAACTTCTACTGAATATATGAACACATTTCTGGACTGATGCTATTTGATAGGCATTTGAACCACTTTATGACCTGGGGTACCTTCAGATAATGAGAAGTTTTGAAACAAACTACCTGTTGTGGCCTTTTAACAAATCAGTAAAGTTGACTATCTCGAGATTTTCTACGAGCCCTAGGATGGCGTTTCATTTTTCCTTGTATGCATTACTTCTTTCCCTCAGTCACAAATATCTTTGTTCATATCTCTAATCTTTCCAAAGCACGGTTCTGTGTAGATGGTGTGACTTAACATGGAGGTTTATATGTTTCTAGAGAACCATTTTGATGTCAATGTTCTCAAAAGCTCGAGGTGACCTAAGGTGCCACCTTGTCTTGGAGCCCAGGTGCAAGGAGCAACAGAAGGCACGTGCCTTGACAAAGTGGGGTGCAAAAATATTGATATAAATATAAATAATATTAAATACATGATTGTAAACACATTTAATACTGAATTACCAATTTATGAAACAAATACAAATAAGAGAAGTATCAGAATTCAGATTTACATATGTATGAAGGACATGGCAAGTTAAATATCAAAAATTCAGGTATAATAAAGAATAACCAACCATAAGTAAATAACTACTATGGTATTTCTACCAAGTATAAATTACTGAAAGACAAAAGAATAAAACCACAAGAAAGTTAGTGATCGAAGATCAATTATCTGAACTCAATAGTCAAAACATGAAAGTGAACATGTAAAACCAATTGTCCAAGATGCAAATGCAGAGAGACCAAAGTATATATCATGAAATCTGATCCAAAAATCTGAGGCATCATAGAAGTCCTAATCCCTAAAAATCATCGACATCAACAAGTGCAACATTGTCTTCATCTTCATCCTTCATCTGCAGCTAAAGAAGAGGAAGAGGAGGAGGCAGCAGCGGAGAATAATGAGGAGTTCTAGGCTCACCTTTGACAATGCTGTTTGATGTCAAGCGAGATTCCTTTAATGCTCTAACTAGAATTCTGAAATTATATGTGCATATTTTCTTCCCCTTCATGAAACTGTTTATATGTTTATTATTGGGTGTATTTATTTTCTGAAATAAAGGCATTTTCAGGGAATTCCTGTCGCTCCTTTGTGGGACTTATACAGGGGTCAATTTGTTGGTGTACTCAGTGCATTGGATTTCATATTAATTCTGAGAGAGGTTTGTATGCAACAGTTTTTTTAACTTGAACATATATTCACATCCTATTTTCTATTGTATGTTCTGAACATTCATGAATGAAGTAGGTACGGAAAGATAGCATCCTTTTTCTTGGTTATTGTCTTTATTGTGTAACATTGAGGGAGTTATTTATAGGCTGAGAGGGATCTCACTCTTGCCTAGCAAGTTACTTGTTAGCAGATGTTGCTTGCCTTCTCTATAGATCAACAAATTTGTTTCTTATGTTTGAGTTGATAGTTACTAGTTAGATTGGTTTAAATTCTACATATGGGAACAGTTATCCTTTATTCTATTAAATAGTTCTACATTCTAACCTTGGATTTGGGGCGCCTATTGTTCTAAACAAATGAACTATGCTTCCTCCAGGGGGAGGTATCTTGTTTGGTTAGCATTGAAAGCAATGACCAATTTATATTGTACAGTTCGCATGGACAGAGAAAGCAAGTTTTTTGTTTGTCTTTTTTTTTTTAAATTTTTTTGTTTCTTCTTTCCTATTCCATGTCTGGTGTGTTAATGTGTTGCTGATTGCAGCTTGGAAATCATGGTTCAAATCTAACTGAGGAAGAGCTGGAGACTCATACAATATCTGCTTGGAAGGAGGGAAAACAGCAACTTTATAGGCAAATGGATGGACATGCAAGACCATTTCAACGGTGTCTAATACATGTAGACTCTTACATATTTCTTACTTAATGTGGTTATGCCTCTAGCTTGTTGATTTTTAATTAATATTAGCTGTGTTGCTATTTGATGTGCATGTTTAGGAGGTGAAACAAAGTTGGGAAATATAATGGTATAGGTTGACCCTTGGTAGCCAATGAGCATATAGAGATTGAATTATTTTTTAAATCTTTTATTCATAAAATCAAATATGAGAAGTGAAGAGAGAATATATGTTTGATCAAATCCATGCTCATGGGAAAATTCTAGCTGACAGCTTGGATTTATCTTTATAATCTTCCATGCAGGAGGAAGAAGGGGAAATTAAGGGTGTGTGTGGATGATTTGAGAATGAAAACAATTTTTTGAAGAACACAACTCCAAAATAGCAGAAAATTGAAAATGGTTTAAAGATATTTTCACCATTTTCTAATCAAAATAAAGAAGAGAATATAAAACAAAAGATAGAGAACTTGGTAACATGAGAGCAAAAAGTATCCGCTTTTTTTGTGCCTCTTCTTTTATAAAACAAATTTTGCTCTCACTAATCAAACATACTTTTTAGAAATCAGAAAATAGAAAATAAAAACAGTTGCCAGAATAAAAATAGAAAAATTACAAAATCCAAACACAACTTAAAATAACTGGAATTTAATCAAATCGTTTTGATATCTCTGTGGATGGCCTTGCCCTTACATTTGTTTTTGCTGTAATGACTTGAACTTTAAGAAACATGGAGTTGCTCTGTTGAAAGATGACAAAAACTTTAAAGAACCACTTGTTGTAATACATTTCTCTTGGATGGAGGGCATCAGATTATCCTTCATGTTGCTTTGTTGCTCATTATTCTGTGAGATTCCTCTTTTGTGGCTCCTTTTAGGTCTGCAAAACATTCAGATTTATACCCCCATTTTCAAGTAAAAAAAGGCCATAGATTCGTGAATCTGAAGTAGATTGTTTAGATGAGGTACACATAAAATAATGATGAAGTATACATAAAATAATATTGGGGAGGAACAGTAGGACAACAGTAGCTGAAATAATAGTGGCCTGATTTCTGGGGAAAGTGAAACTCATGCACATGTACAATCAGGATCCTTGTTCCTTGTTCATTGTGCAGAATGCTATGGTCTGACTGAATCTTTACTGCATTTTTTTCTTTTTTTTTCTTCTGAATGGTTCAGTTTACTTCTAGTTAATATCTGTTTTGGGTATTTGATTATATTACTATCTTACTTTGTATATTTGTTGAAATTGCCATTTCAATACTTATCAGGCAGGTTTGGCTTGTGTAGGCTGGTCCTTATGACTCCTTGAAAGATGTAGCCTTAAAGATTCTGCAAAATGAAGTATCTACAGTTCCAATTATCCATTCATCATCACAGGATGGGTTATTTCCACAATTGTTGCATCTTGCTTCTCTTTCTGGAATTCTAAAATGTAAGCCATATATTTTATTTCTTGCCCATTGTCATGGCCACTTGCCATTCCTGTAGCACTATTTTGCTATATCTATTATGAGTCATTTGATGTGTGCTTAGCAGTCATCTTTTACATTTCCAGGCATCTGCAGGCACTTTAGACATTCTTCTAGTTCTTTGCCTATTCTACAACAACCAGTTTGCACGATTCCCTTGGGTACATGGGTTCCAAAAATTGGTGATCCAAATGGGCGTCCACTGGCAATGTTGAGACCAAATGCATCACTAAGCTCTGCCCTCTCTTTGTTGGTTCAAGGTGGATTTACAGTTCCTTACCTACCAACTGCTACACTTTAATTACAGTCCAGTATTCCAATTGATTATTGGTTCTGTATGTATTATTTGTCTATTTTGTGCTTGTATATAAGCATGCCTTTTTATGTTTGCATTATTATTACCATTTGCACCTAAAAGAAATTTTAAGACATGTTGTTTTATTATAAATGTTATTGTGTTGAGATGGATTTTAGGTCATGTTTGGATCTTTCATAAACATGAGATGGACTTTGGCATATTTTGACCAGCAATCTGTTTGTGTTTCTCATGGCTTTAAGTCGTGTTTGTTGAAAATTTTCATCACTGTCCATTGCATCATAAACCTACACGATCATATATTATTGACAACTATGACATACGCATTATGACTGTTGCAGCTGCATCGTATACCTCCATTTTGCCCTCTATATGACCTTATGTCCACTGCTCAATTATAATTCTAATCTTGAATTTTTTTATTGTAAATTTTTTGTAAAATATGTTCTGACAGTTACAAGTTTGTTATGTGCTGTTATAATGGCCAATGGCAGTGATATAATAGCATTCTAGTTCATATTTTTAGCTCCATAAACATATATTTAAACCATGTATTCTCTAACTATTTACTTATTGCTGTGCTTTTTATTCTCTTTGTGTGTGTGTGTGTTACAGATACAAGCTTATATTTTTCCTAGTAGACACATAAGAAAATAGAATATACTCATTTGTTTAGGATTTGTTTTGGGGAATGAGGTGAAAATGGCATCAGTGGCCCTGTTTTTCTGTGGCATTGAATTTTAGTAGGGTATCAACAGGTGTGTTCAAAACACATAGGGGTCATTCATCCAAAAAAATATATTCAGGCTGGGTTGTTGTGCTCAACGTCCTGTTGGTTCCCTGTATTTTATGTTTGATTTTTAAAGATGGACCATGCTTGTCCCAGATTCTTGAGTCTTGTTCCTGATTATATAATTTTGGTTGCTTTCAGCAATGCATGGGGTTGATGTGGGATCTTACTTGCTAAATTGTCATCCCATGTGCTAAATGATCTACAAGTCAGCATATTGTATTGTGTCCTAGATATCATCACCATGTTTTTCTGCTGAGATCTCTTCCTAGGACAAATCTATGCAGTTTGAGTTGACATGATTTGATCTTAGTGGACCCACCACAAATGGTTGGACCTGATTTGTTGATCAATTCTAAAAAAAAATATTTTATTTATTTTATTTGAATTCTCAGGTCATAAATCCTAAGTTTCTAACAAATATGGAGATCTAAAGTGATCATACTCGAAGGAAAAAAGAGAAGATACAAATAATATTTTATATCATTCTTCTCCAGTTTCTTGCAGATGGTGTTGCTGCTAACATATTGGCTACAATGACTTTAATTTTGAGGGAATGTAAACCATTTATTTAACTGACTGCATCACCTATGACAAAATAAATCCAAATAGACGTTTATGTCATTAATTCTGTTGCGACACCTTTAGACCATTACCATTTGCTCTAAAACTATTGGTGAGGAGCTTTTAACACAATCAAAAGATGTGTTCAATGCATTTGACAATCATTTGCCAGCAAGCTGATACTAACTTGGTCTCAAACTGGCCCTTGTAAAGTTTAGCAATCATTAGATCTGGGAAAAGAATATAAAATCAATTTTACTAAACCTAAAGCTCTGTTTGTTTGTTGAGAAAGTGAAAGAAGAAAAGTTTGTTAGGTAGGGATGTCCCTATCCATTATTGGCTGTTAGGAAGAAAATTAAGCGAGAGAAAACCAAAGAGAAACTAAAGGCCATAGTTTTCCTTTTCCAAAAGTTAGTGAGTTTGAGAGGAAATGATTAGTAGGCAATTTTATTACTGAAATCAAATCCTAACCACTTCTCTATGTTTTTCTCTGCAATTGTATTACTTAAATCAAACATGATAAAATATTTGATCTCTTGCATTTTCTCTTTTTCCACTAATTTCTCTCTTTTTTAATTTTATTTTCATAGAAACCAAGCAAAGTTTAATGTTTCATTTGACCCTAAACTAAATTTCAAAGTTCGTCATCTCGGTCCCAGACTCCGTATTGGTATCACACTGCCATAGTGTTAGTACACTTGGTATGCAGGATGGTTCAGTATATTAAGACTCGGTATGCATTAGTATGAGTCTCAGTTCAGTACCGGTATGTTACAGTATGCCTAGTATGGGGTGGTATGCACTTGTACAGCATATCATGCTAAATTTGGTGGCCAACCTTTGTTGATGTAAGCATGTTGGACTGTGGGCCCATGTTGCTTAGTTGCTATTGACAGCTCTTTGGTGAAGTGATGATGACAAAGGGATGCATCTTTCTATTAGTTTTTCCATACTTGATTAATGAAGATATTATCTTTTCACTACTGGGCAAATGCATATTTTTCTGCAACTGCTGTGTTGATAAATCTTGATATTTACATATTTAATCGAAGCATGTATGTATTTTTTCTCTTTTATGCTTCTGAGCAGCAATTAAGAATTTAATGATGCTTAATTGGCTTTATTATTTAGTGCATTATGAGGAATTAATCAATTCTTCTATGAAGCATCTTACGTGTTGTCATGTGAATTGCCTTCAGCCCAAGTTAGTTCGATACCTATAGTTGATGACAATGACTCTTTGCTGGACTCATACTCAAGAAGGTATATGATGTTTCCTTTTTTTTCATATGCTTAAAACTGATTTACAGATCCTCATATCTGGTTTCTTAGTAATGTTCTGTTGCTTTGGTCTGTAGTGACATCACAGCTTTGGCTAAGGACAGAGCTTATGCACAGATTCGTCTTGATGAAATGAGTATTCATCAGGTAAAAGTAGATCTCTCTTTTATATTAATTCAAAGAAGTTGCATACAGGGCGTTAGTTGTATGAAGGGCATTCCTTTATTATTCATGATTTAATTTTGTAGACAGCATATTTTTGTTAAATGATCATACATACTTGTATTTGGATTTTGTGATGATAGGGGTGAATTCTCAACTGGAATATAGAGGAATATTAGGAGAATATACAGTAAAAATGAATCCATGGAATGTGAATTTAGTGGGAATTGGTATGGAAAGAAGTTGAGATGTGGAGTAGTCATCTTTCTTATCTTGGATCCATTGTTCAGAAAAATGGAAGTATGGAGACTGCATCAGTCATCCAGTTGGGTGCTCTGATTAGTATTGTTAGGAAAGAAATTATTATAGGGAGCTCAGAAGTTGCTCTGGAAGAGGATGAAGTCATCAGATAAAACATTCATTCATGACAAACACCCTATGAGGTCCATTTAGGTGACATGATACAGGTACATTGATATGGCAATTTTGATAGGTTAGTATTATTTACATCCAAGACATGACAACAAAGAAATTTGTTATAAAATAACATGGCTCACTCTCCCACATTGACATCCATACAGTGTTTAGTCACAATTTTTGGTTCACACTTTATAGGTTATAGACCAATCTTAGTAGAATAACATAGACATCACCATTCTCAGAGAAAACAATTCCCCTCATACCTAGCATTACGGAAATGTTCCCTGTATCCGAAGCCTTCTCCTCTTTTTTTTTTCCATTTTTTTTCTTTTTTTTCTTACAAGGATATAGAATAACTGTTGGGCATGCATCTTTGCTGTATGTGATGCTTCAGTATCTGTTATGCATTGAGCATGGTCACGGCGTGTGATTTGGAGCATGTGCGTATTTCTAGTGAGCTAAATAACAGTTTCTTGATGCCTGTCTTTCTTTTTCCTTGGAGACCATCTTACTCTCTGCTAAATGTAGGCGCTGCAACTTGGGCAAGATGCAAATTCTCCATATGGATTTTTCAGTGGGCAGAGATGCCAGATGTGTCTCCGCTCCGATCCTCTGCAGAAAGTGATGGAGCGGTTGGCAAATCCTGGTAACATTCAATCTGTTCTCATACTAGTTTTCTTCTTTGAATTGTCTGGTCTTAGTCCACAAGTTATTTGATTTCAGGGGTGCGGCGTGTCATCATTGTTGAGGCTGGAAGCAAACGTGTTGAAGGCATAATATCATTAAGTGATGTGTTCAGTTTTCTGCTGGGTTAGTCTGAAGCATCAATGCCTGGTTGTCTGCTCTATGTAGGCTACTGCCAGAACCAACATTTTTTTTTTTTTTTTTTCAAACAGGTTGTCAGCCTACCTTTTTTGGCTGAAGGTGTCATGTGATATTTTTCATCAATAGGCCTCAGATCTGTAAAGTTTAGGATTTTTTTTTTTCCTTTTCTAATTCTTTTTGTCCCATTTAATACCTTAATCCCCTGAATGTTAGTATTGAGATTGTCCTGACATGTGCTGCCATGGTTTCCAAGAGCTTTTCATTTTCTATCAGAGCATGGACCTCTTAGTACATTGTAAGCTGATAACAGGTTGACATAATTGGAAAAGATTTAAGGAAATTTGGTTTTAGCTCTGTGAGAGATGATATGCTGGTTTCATTGGAGGCCGCCATGATTGGTGGGGGCAGGATGTATACATCAATGTGGTCCGTAAGGAGAGAATTTGAAGATAAAATTGTTTATTCTTTCCGGACTAGAAACAGATTTTTAACTACTTGTAGCTTTGTAGGTAAATTATATATACTGTTCTTGACTGGTGCTGAAACAAGGTCAGAACCAAGTTATATCAAGTTGGCTATGCATGTCAAGAAACATTTATCACTGAATTGCTTGCAGATTTCCATTTATGTTCTTTATTTTTTATATTTTTGTTTTTAGATTGAATGAATGGCTTATGATTGCTACTAGGGGCAGGTAACAGCTTCGAAAATAGCGCTCGTTTGCAATATTTTCATGTAGCTCATTTAGATTAGAATATAATTTAGTTCCTGGTGGTAACTAATAAAGATAACATTAAAAAGGAAATAAATAAGTTCTATTGAATTCAGCATTGCTGTAGCTTTATTTTACCGAATGCAATATAGTAAAAGATTATCTTCGGTGGTGGGTAGGCCTAAAGCCATGTAACGTTTGACGGCATTGGTGGGCAGGTCTAAAGCCATGTAACGTAAGGTGCATCCATATCTTCAAGATATGCTCTGAATCTGTTACTTGTGTGCCTTTTGTGCTTCAAATTCTTTGTTCATGATAAAATATTAATTCTATCCTTGTTTTATGCTGGAATCCATGGTGTGCCTCGATGGCGACGTGAAGGATCGAATTTTTAGATGCATTGAATCTCTTCAAGAGAAGCGGGCAAGCCCTTAAAAGCTCTGTTTGTCTCCTGTTGATGAGAGGAGAAACCTTTGTGTTACGCTTTTTCAAGAAGTCTTGCATATTAGATGAATAAACAAGATGCTGGCGATAATTTCGGAGCAAAATTGTCATGAAAAAGATCTCAGAACTGCATCCATCTGAGCAATTCTTCACAGTTATTTTGGTTGGTGCAAAACATCTAAACTGACAGCTGCTGCCTGAACTTTTCTGATGGTAACTGAAGACAGCACAAAGAGTTAAGTATCAACCTATCCCCTGGTCACAGGTAGAAATCACATACATTTGGAAATTTTAAACCAGAAATCACATACATTTGGAAATTTTAAACTAGTCTTTTAGCCGCTTTACATCTGTGCTACATTTGAAGGGGTTAACTTTCCAGCTATCCAGTAAGTGATGTATAACCACTATTCTGTTATTCTCAGGACAAAAACCAAAAAAAGTATGACCACTGTCCTACGCATCGTGGATCATGCCCACTGTGATGAGGCTATGTGTGGAATGTTCGAAGCTACTGCAGGACCACTGCAGAAAGGAGTAGGCGGCATGAATACCAAACTTCACTACAAAAGATTTTAAGTCCTCCAAGGCTTGCATTGGTGTGCTCCATCATATATCCAGCTCCCGCATTCTCTGCCTCCTCAAGCTCATAATTTCTTCCCTCACCTGTGGCCCCACATAGCCCAGTGAATAGGTGGGTTCAAAGCGAACCCATTGTCTCCGGGTTACATTTGGTGTTTCTTGTTCATACAAGGATTGCGAGCTTTGAAGACTTTCTAACTTGCTTCTCCTCACACTTGTTAAATTCTTTGGCGTCCCACATCACTAGGCGTCCTTTGAGTACGAAGTGAAGACGTTAAGACGGAACCTCTACATTTTTCACGGAAGGCGTCCCCCATTTCTCGATCGCTAAGACGAGTATGCTTTGTCCATCCCTCTCTTATATATGTCTTCCATTGCATAAGATAGATCGGTTCCTAGTAGACATGAGTTGCTTAATTTTATGGATGTCATCTCTGACTATAATCATATAAGGCATCAAACTTAAAAGTTGGCATTGTCATAGAAATGTCTCCCTTGTGGTTCTTATCTTGACAATTAAGATACGATCTTCATAACGTTGATAGTTGAGACCATTCCAATGATCATCCATTTTACTCTTCTTTTATTTATCTCCCTTTTCAGAGGCCATAATAAACTAGAGTTATCAAGTCTAAGATGGCTTTGGTCCTCCCTTACTATGGCCCCAAAGAAAGGATTTTTTTGGGTGGTTCGGGTGCTGGAGAGGAGGAGAAATGCTCTAGGTGTTAAGAGGATCCCATAGCTTTACATTAAAATCACCCTGGCTTTTTTTTTAAAAAAAAATTTTAAAAAAGAGATTCTCTCAAACTTTGATGTTATTAATCCTCAAAGCTGCTTCTCTCATTTTCTTATATTAGTACTTTAGTAAAGTTAAAACAAATATGTTGAATTTAATTACAACAAATCTATAATTTTAATCATCTTTCAATAAACCCTGTATTACAACTGAATCAAATCCTATGTCCTCAGACCTTTAGGTGAAGCCCTATCTGCCATATCAATTTCACACAAGGAATGTAATGTGCTTAGTGCAAGTCAATAGAAGTTTCAGGTTTGAAAGAAAATTTTCAGCAGATTACACCAGCCTTGAACCCACACAATTTAAAATCCTACCTCCACGCCTTTTACTTTAATTTTGGTTATCTAAACATTTTCTCTTCGATTGCTTAGAATCAATCTGAACTCCATGGTCACCATAAGCAATCACCTACATCCTGCAACTAAAAGTTTCTCCTGAAGCACTTTCACTTACATTAGCTTCTCACTCAGGGGTTTTACGTATCTTCCAAGTACCAATACTCATAGAACATGGTAACAAGGGGCCATCGACTGATATATGCTCGAGTTTGCATCCCAAGTCATTGTTCCCATCCAAAGACAAGCTACTGTACACTTAAATGGATCATATCAAACTTCTATGAAGGATTTGAAGACTGGACAATTTGGAATATACAAGAAACACATAGCTGGATAGTTTCCTAGGAAAAATAGAGGTTCCAATACAAAATTATCTCAACCAATTACTTTCATTATCCTATGTATTACAATATACCAGGAGAATATCTATAGCACTAATATATTTTTGTAATAATTCTCCCATCTTTCCCAGGAGCATAGCGTAAATAATAATTTTCCCATCTTTCCCAGGAGCATAGCGTAAAGACTTCAAAAAGCACTAGTGCAATCACATGTTGGTTAATTATGAAAACAGAAAAATAACTCTAATTATTTGACTTGATTATAGATGTTATCTAGTGATGCATTCTGCACATGCATCACACTCATATTGTAAAATTCAATCACAGAAAACATTAGTAGAAACTCAGAACTAGAAAGATCTTCTCCAGAACAAAAGATTCATGAATAATGTCTGTCCATTGAAAGATGTCATGAAAGCCATAAACTCATTTCCTTCGAATACATGCCACTCAAAGGATATTCCAAACAAGGAGGAAATCACTCAATGAAGATTATAGAAGAATCCAATGAATCCACTTATTATGGTAGCCCGTATTAGAATAAGAAACCCATCACTCAGTGCAGTGGTATCTATCCACGAAGAAGAATGGCTCTACAAGGTATCCGGAACCGCTATAGACGACAGTAATTGACTTCTTTTCTTTTCCACCGAGATTACCTCCAAAATCCCAAACCCATTATTAACTCAATGGATAGAATATAAAATTCACTAATATTTGAAAGGAAAGGATTGAAAAAAAAAAAAAACAAAAAATCTAATACTATCATAAGAAGAGTGAAGCCAAGTATGGGAAAGAGGAGAACGCGATAAAGAAGAAGAGATCGAAACCCTAAACCTAGAATATATGTTTTATGATGTAGGGGGTGGGAGAACGTACGGGCTCATCGGAGGGAAGGCCGCCTCTTAATGCATGGCATGCTTACGATTGGTGATAAACTACCATAGCCTTTGAACCAAAGCTGATGCGTTTTTTATTTATAGGTCAAATAATTTAATTTTTTAAAAATATAGTGATTATGTACTATGTTCACATCATTCAGATTAGAAATTCAAATCTCATCTTACTTGGAGAGAGAGAGAGAGAGAGAGAGGGAGAGAGAGGTGCCTATTTAGTTCGGAACAATAAAGAATAATTCGATTAATTTGATTTATGAATATATTTGCGGTTAGTAATATTGCAAGTAGAGCACGAAGGGCTGGGACAATTGGTGTGTCCTGTATGTTTATTGGGTGATATTAGCTGGATATACACCGCCGCCCCCCACGACAATGACAAAAAAAAAAAAAAAAAAAGCTCTCAGAAGAGTGATTCGACATCACTTTGATATAAAAACACGCTGCATTATTTGTCTCATCGGCTGTGTTCCAAAACGTGTTTGATAAGTGGTACTAATGATGAAAATATGTTTGTAATGTTTGCATCTAGTTATAACATTTTTCAGAATATGTAAATAAGCAAAGTTTTAAACATTATGTCACTGGCAAAATTGTAAAATATAATTAATACTTGATTCTGAAGGTCAGCAAACATGATGGCATCAATATGTCACCCTAAGTTAACAGTATTTTTAATTAAAAAATTCCTTGTAAACCAGGATGGTTGACCTACACAAGTACACGATGCCCAACTTTTCATACAGGCCTTGGCATTTCAACTTGAAGCTGGCAGAGGAAGCAAAAGAGACCGGACGGATGGATGATCCAGAAATCATCCTGCATACAGAAATAACAGTCCTCACGTACATGATTTTGTCGTGTTGTTCAGCCGCTTATGTGCTTCCGAAAACAAGGATATATGCGAAATTGGAAACTGATATTTGTAACAGAAAACAGAGACGCTATGTCAAATAGAACCTGTAGCAGTTGCTTGTTCCTTGGTTCCATAAAAAGCTCACCATAGCTGATTCATTTACAGCAGTCATTTAAGATCGACCAAAAAAAAAAAAGCATACGAGTTTGATACAGCAAGGATGAGAAGAGAATGGCCTCCCAATCTAGGGACCCATCGTTGGGGGTGGTGGGAGTGGGCGAGCACCTTGGCCTGGAATCTGCTGCCCAGGAAACCGTTGCAGAGGTGGCCGAGAAGCAGCCTGGACACCTGGAGTGAAGTTAGCCATTGCACCGCTTCCAGCAGGTGGAGGCGGTATTGGTCGTGGAGGTCCAGCAGCCACCAGCGGTGGAGGTGGAGGTGGTGGTGGGGGCTGTGTGGCTAAAATAGGTGACACAGGTGATGGGGCCCTGGGAGGATTCATGACTGGAGCAGAGGGCGGAGGTGCTTGCGGTGGTGGTGGAGGTGGTGGTGGTGCTTGAGGTGGTGGTGGTAATGGCCTTGGAGGAGCACCAGGAGCTGCAGTACCATTGGCCAGTGGTGCAGGTGTTGCCTGTGGTTTATTAGCTTCTTGTGATCTGGCCTTGAAATACAACTGCAACTGCAGATGACACCAAGACCCATGTAATTTCAGACATTTAGCTAAGTGCAAATGATTGGATTAAAGAAATAGAACTCAGAGTAAAAGATCAGCATCAACGAACCGTGAACATCTTTAGGTCTGGATCCCAATGTGAAAAGAACTTTGGTGTGGATTTATCAATCTCAGTGCTAGGAACCTGGAAAGGGATAAATAGGTTAAGCCAGATGGTATAGAGAGTTTAGGTGGTACGTGTTTTAGGAGACAAACCTTGAAAGCAATGATTTCATATGGTTCGGCTGCAAATAGAAGATACTGGTACCTCTTATCACAGGCTTGGACCCTCTGTCACATACAAAATCAATGAGCTTAAACCAAGTTTATCAAAGGAGAACTTAATGAGAATAGGTTAAGAAAAATGATGCAGCTGGATATTTGCAAGGCAAGCCAGCTCAGCCCATCACATCTTTGTTCTATTGAATAACAATTAGCAAACAACGCAACTATTCTTTTAAAGCTATTATGATACAGCTAGAATTTACCTGCTCAAAGGATGACATGAATCGGTGCCTTGGCTTAGTATTATCTTCAATTTCAGGATATTCAATCTGAAAGACCATTCAAGTGATTTAAGATAATGATGTCTGCTAATGAAAGTTAAAACAACAATTACAATTGTTTTTTTCTAAATAACTTGCCTAGTAACAAGATACTACATTGATCAGTACTTCTATCCTTAATATAAGAACATATTCATCTCTATATTTAAAACCAATGACTTGCCATATATAACTTATGTCAGCATGTGAAAATAAAAGAAGAATTAAAAAAAATTAAATACCACATGAATTCCTACTAGAGAAAGAGCCCTAGATAATGAGGACTCCAAAGCAGAGGAAACCTCGATGGAGAAGGTCTTGGAATCCATCCAATGTTATCTTAATGTTGTCCGACAAATGTGCAATATCCAATTATCCTCTCTTTTTTTCAAGTGCTTTTCCCTTGGATAAGATGACTTCTTTTATTAATTTGAGAAAAGGAGCATAGAGTTTTATACTTCCCACTGAATGCAAAAAGCACAAGCTCAAGCAAGAAATAAATCACATTAACATCCAAATTCAATTGGTAATGAAGCAAAATGACACAAATTGAACATTTCCATACAAAAGGAGGATTATCTCATGATATTAAAATCCAGCAGAACACAAGAACGATAAAGTAAAAAGATCTCAATGGTCTGTTAGGTGCTGCATTCAATACAGGATAAGCAAAGAACCCAATCAGTAATCAGATACGTTGACTAAAATTCTCCTTCAAATCTAAAAACCACTCCAGCAATTTGAAAACTCAACTGGCTAGCAACATCTGTGGCCTATAGAATCCTTAAGAGACATTAATTTTGCACAAAAATCTTGGAGATTTGATATGGAAGTGGAGGAAATAGGTGAAGTAGCAAAAATGAAGATGAAGAGTTGTAACAAGGGAAAAACTAAGCATGAAATCAGACTCCACTCTTAGGATACAAGGCTCAAAGGCTATAAACTTAAAGATTTGCTCTTTAAATCCGCCAATAATTTCGTGTTAAAGTTTGGAACAAGATGTTTTTCCCTTAATAACTTCATAAAAGAAAGAAATTTATGCTTTTAAAATACACCTCATGACACTGACAAATTGTTCATTACTCTTTTCCTCCAAGCATTTTACCAAACATGTATATTAATCCAAGTATCAGTTCGTGCCAACCATGCTGTGGTGTATCATGCCATGCTCATGATGGCATTAAGAATGCATGTGTGCTAGAGTATGATATCAACCTATGCCAGTTTGGAACAGGCTGACATGGCTCAGTACTACTGAGCTTTTCTTCCGTACTTTCTTTTGTTTTTAGGGGTGGGGGTTTTACAGCATGGTATGAAGGTATGTCACATTTTGGTTGGCACGCCTCTTGGTTCTAGCACTTGAATCCTTGATGTATGTAGTCACCAATGCATATAATGCAAAACACTATTCATCAAGTTCTCAAGACTAAGGTGGGGAAACAACATCACAATTGATGAGAACTGTTGAACTTGATAATATTGATGCAAAATATTGCAAAGCAAATAGATTCCACCAAGTTAGTGCTAAACAAACGACTAGAAACTGTTGCTTTGTAATTTGAATAAATAAAACTTCACAATAATATATGCAAACCTGGAACAGAAGAGAACGCTGCTTAGTCTCTGGATCAAATTGCTTTGTTACCCTGTATCCAGGTCTGCCAATCTTAACTGAATCCACAGCAAGACAAAATTTCACATATCCCGTTGCATATATGCAACTAATTTATATTAATATAAGTCAAGTGCCAAGGAACTGTTAGATATATAATAATGGATGCATTACCTCAATGTTATAATGCAACCTCTTACACCATTAAACAACCACTTTTTGGGTTGAGGATTAGATAATCATTTATATAAGTTAAAGGTCAAATAGGAGAATACACAAACAAACACATTATTTGCAAGCAATGGAAGTAGGCACAATGAATTATTATATGTGCCAAGAAGCATCTTATATGAAAGACCAATTATCTGAATTTGTAGAAATATAATTCATGGGAGAGTTTCACAAGGCCTGAAATTTTTTGATAGGACAAAGTATATAAACAATTTAAAAATTTATGCCATGTGCATGAAGAATTTATCTAATAAATAATTAGAAAAGATCAAAATCAAAGTTATAACTTTTC
Source organism: Metroxylon sagu (assembly GCA_017589505.3). NCBI lineage: Eukaryota > Viridiplantae > Streptophyta > Magnoliopsida > Arecales > Arecaceae > Metroxylon > Metroxylon sagu. The sequence continues at coordinate 459,582 of JACVBY030000645.1, read as the reverse complement.
AGAGAATCAATTCAAACTCCACATCTGGTCAATGCAATAAGAACACTATTTGCTACACATCTCACGAAGAGTCCATAAATTTTATTAGTAAACGAGACAACTGATCGATCACTAGACATTCCAAGAGATGTCTCAAAATCATCAAGTTGCAACTTTATATGATTGGGAATTACAGATGGGTCACTAGTACTTTATGAGCATCTGGAAACATCACAAACGGTGTACACAACCCATTGTTGTCAAAGTGGATCATCATACAATTTTTGTAACAGAAAAATAATGCAGCTAGAATATTCCATCATATAGATAAACTCCACAATGCCTTGATTACATAATAAACAAGTCCTTATAATGATATTGAATAATATGAGGAGAAAATGAGGACAATTCAGTACCTTCCCATGGGTATTATGCTGCCCTACTTTTATGAGTTTGACCCATAAGCACCTCATTGCAACCTACAAAGCATGAAAAGTACTAGTGCTGAATTTTGCAATATGTTGTCTACACAATGCCCATCTGGCACAAAGCACTTGGACTAGTCATCACAATATGGATGATTTGGCACACCTAATTTTAGAAATATTTAAGAATTATCTATTTATTTATTTATTTCAAAAGAGAACATATAAAATTTCACAAATAAACTCATAATGCTAACTCTGGCAAGCTAAGATATTATAAATGCTTCATTTCTGAATTCAGACTGCAGCCATTTTTTCCCCACTGACGAAGAAAGAGATCGGCATGCAAATAACCATCAAAGAAACGTGCTCTTGCATTGCATGCTAATTAATGGTGATATATGTACCAAAGGAGGAGAGCCATGCTTGAGCTTTTTTTTTTTTTTTTTTTGCCTCACCTCTGAAGAGAATAACCAACATAAAAGAGCACGTCTTTCAAAGTTTTTCAGCAATTCTTCAACTCCAACAAAACAGAGACATCTAGATCGAGGGAGAGAAGGGAAGAGGGGGCATACCGCTCTTGCGGAGCGCGACCTTGCGCTTGTGGGGCTGGGGCTGGGCGGGGGCGTCCTTGGCCTCGCGGGCGGCTCTCTTGGCGAGGTTGGTCTGGTGGCGCTTGCCCTGGGTGTGGGCCAGGTAGTTTCCCTCGTTGTTGTGGAGCGTGAGGCAGAGCTTGCACTCATAGCTGCAACCATTCAAGGGATCATCTACTAGGTCTTTAGGGTTAGGGTTAGGGTTAGGGCTTGGGAGGAGTAGGGGACTAGGGGGAACCTTCCGAGATGGTTGCGCATAAAGTAGGGGTCCTTGGCGAGGTCGATGGTCTCGAGGGCGAGCCGCCGGAGGCGCTCCCGGCGGTCGATCGCCTCGTTTTGGGCGGAGGCGGCGCCGCCGCTCCCCGGCTTCGATCCCCAGTCCCTATCCATCTTCTCCCTCAACTCGCCAGTCCCCTCTCTCTCGTGCCGGTGTTCGGTACAAAGTAGAGTAGATGATATTCTCTCTTAGCTTTCTCCATCTCTTAACGAAAGCTTAAACTAAACATATATTTTGGTCAGGAAACTTTCGCTTAAAATTCTTTTTTTTGATCCTCAGACTCTTAATTATTACAATTTAATTTTTATATTTTTAAAATATTATAATCCTAACATTTCATTGCATATCATCTCATCCAAGAAAAAAAAAAAAATGATTAAAATATAAAATCTAAAAAGTTTAAGAACCAACATAAATTTTAAGCAAAAGACTAATGATCAAAAGTCTATTTTATCCAAATTTTTATTTCTCTCCTGCTCCTGCTTCATTTAAAAAGAAAAAAGAAAAAAAGAATGAAGGTCATATGTTTGATGAGTTATACGAGCCTGTAGGTAATTCTTTTTTATTTGCCGCGTTTTCTTTCACCCTCCCTTGCATTATAAGGGGTGTGCCATCCAATTAGTTTTTATCCTTTTAAAAATTAAAAAGATGCTAGAATTATGAAAAACTAGATTGTAATATCATAGAAATTTAAGACTCGTAACAACTCTTAACTGAATTTAAAGAACAAGCTGAATTTAAAGAACAAGGGATTAAGCCCAATCTTACTGAATTGTGAACCAACAGGCGAAGAACTTATGAAACCAAAAGTAGAAATGAGATATAATATATAGGAAAAAAAAATTCATGATAAATTAATCACTTTAAGATCATTTTAGACTGTTCCATATCCAAAGTCTTTAGTAACACTTCTGATGATTGCTCGAATGACTGTTGGGGAAGAGAAATGATGAAGGAATGGTATACTTCAAATGGTATAACATTCACCATCCTACTTTTAATATGCCTTTGCGTTATCTGTATCTGTGTTTGGGCATCATTAACTCTATAATTTTATCAATATATTAGATCATCTTTCTTTCCATGCCCCTTTTAATGTCTCACACCATTTTTAGATAAGATGTTTTAATGGCTTAAGCCACCAAAGTATTCCATCACAACACTGTCAGAAGAACATGATTCATTTCAATCGAAGGATCATACAACCAGCTGAATGGTTAATTAGCGATGGCCTCAGTTGATCTCATGTATCTTGTAACTGTTGACTCTTGTGGACGTGAGTACGAGGACTTGTCTCCCTTCCTACAATAAATAAATAAAAACCAAAAAGAGATTTTATTTCTTCACTCTTTCAATACCTTGTACAATCTGAGAATTTGCAAAGCTAATTGTTAAGTACTTTTTTGTTCTAAAGCCATGCTGCCATAGATAATCTGGACTCAATTGTTCGACAAATTCATGGATAAGCTGGCAAGAACCTACATGATCGCAAGCAAAGCTGCCGGATTCATATCACCTCAAAAGGTGCTGTCAAGAATTCAAGCACTGCAATTTTTTACAGAGCATGATGGAGGAACAATGTGGTGCAGAAGGTTGGAGGATTGTCAGCAGATTGAGATGACTGTAGTTGCTTAAAATATCAAAATATAAAAATTTGTATCGAAATTATTCAAGAGAATTATCAGACTTTTTTTTATCATTTTAGAACTCTATCAATATATAAAAATCTGCATGTATGAATGCAAAGAAAAGAGCGCCTGAACTCTAATTTCTCTGACTTTTTTTAAAATTTTTAAATTATCTTTTAAAAGATTCAAGTTAAATGGGTTAAAAAAAGTTCCTTCCCGGTTAGATCATAAAGTTCCAATATAGACGTAAGGATACAGATAAACCATGACCACCCTTTCAATTTGGGTAGTCCTTATCACCAAGTGCTGCGTGCCTACCATAGGCATCATGTCTCATGACAATTTCAGATGCCCCTGGTTACACGAAACATAAACACAACTATTATTCAATTTAATAGTTTTTACCCCATCATAATGGCCGCCATAGTAAACATTTTCTGTTGTAATGGATAATAAGAGAAACCAAAATAGCTTATTCCAAAAAATCCATTCGAATAGCTGGACCGAGCCATTGAAGTTGGTTGCTTCCCATGAAACAGTAATATTATGGTTCCTTAGGGAGCAAATATAACTGAGAACATCACATTACTCAAAATCCTAGATTGCTTATCATTTTCTTTTTGAAAAGAGCCTCGCGTTGAAAACAAATTCAGCATCCAAGCCTGGAATGGGATCCATCCTGGACCATCAAGTTTGCAACTTCCAACATCTGATGCATTCTTACATTTCCAAATAGGCTATACAATTGCGATGGGCTTGCACATCTTGGGGCATACAAATAGTACCACCTTCCATATGGTAGAGACTTTACATTTCTTATCACGCAAACTTTACAACCTACATGACATAGAACAAATGGTATAAAACAGATTTGTGAAAGTAACGAGAAAGCACTCCCAATGAATTGTCTCTCCTGTCAAACCTGAATTTCCATCAGAAGACCCTGAAAATTTTGTTCATATTCAAACAAGTCAGAATGTGAAAGAGAAGATCACAAGCTTTCTATGTTACAAACCAAGTGGTTCAGATTACTTTATCAGCCAACATATCTAAAAGCTGATACTGATAAAACTACTCATAAATGATGATGATGATAAAAGTTGCAACTAAGTTGCAGCTCAATTATATTATAGATGAGGTCAATATTATGGAAAATAAATTAGTCATTTGATGGAACTATGGGTGTGTTTGCATGTACTACGGAATCATGTTATGCAATAATTTTACTTCCTCCCTTTCTCGAACAAAGACACAGACCCACCCAAAGTAAATTACTCAGTTTCAACTTCTCTAGAACATTAAAACGGAGTTTGGAAATGATGTTACATGTTTTTCAACACTAGGAAGTCCTGATTTGGATCATTTGATAGCATCAAGTGATTGGATTTGCAATGACATTTCACCAAAAAGTCCCTAACATCAGAAAATTGAATAGAGCTTTCCAAATTTATGTTTTTCTCTCCTTACATATTATTATTCTACATTTTCAGATCTATTTTCAAGAACTAGACATCTTTTTGAAAAACTAAATTCCTGAAATTTATATATTTTAAATATAAGGAAAAAAATCATGTCTAAAAATTAAAAGCCTCCAAACATAGTCTTTTCATTGGTCTGTAGGACTCTGCTAAAGTCCTTAACAGATCATTTAGAAGCCTATCAGCATTTTGGCAAATGAAATAGTAGGAGAATGAATACAAAAATTAACTGCGGTAGATCTGTATAGTACCATTATTGTTTACTATTGTTTACAATATAAATGATCTGTTAAGGACTTTAGCATTATAGTACCATTATAGTACCATTATACTATTGTTTACTATTGGTCTGTATAGTACCATTATAGTACCATTATTGTTTACAAGAGCTTTACTTCCTCCCTTTCATTGTTTACCATTTAGAAGCCTATCAGCATTTGTATACTATTGTTTTCAAGGTTTTTGAACTTTATTTAGTTTTGAATAGAAAATAAAGTCTGATTTCATTTTTAATGTTTAAATAAAAAATATTTTAATTTTTATGTTGAAGCCTAAAGAATAGTGTGATGATGTAATATATGTTAAATTAACTTAATATAATATTGAACATGAAAAATACTTATATCAAAAAAATTAGAAATACAAAATATATACATTTGTTGAAATACCTCCTCCACTGTAGAACCTTCGTTCACCATGGCGTTGTCTCCTCTCATTCACAACCTTGTCTTTTTGCATCTAGGCCAAATCTCGTTCTACCATAGAGATTAAGACCTACCCCTTTCCACCCCAACCTCCCCAAATCCCCATCAAGGCTCCCACCTAGCATTCAACCACCATTGCCTAACTTTTCACCCATTGGAACACCTCCTCCCCCACCCCCAAATCCAATCTTTTGACACTCCAGAACATCCCCATCCATCAAAACCCCTGCTTATACAAGCTATTTAAGAGACATCAACTGTCAGCTGATTGCTGATCCTTGGATGCCCTTTCAGTCTTACAATCCGCCTAACTATTTTGTAGCCATTCTTAAGCCCTATGCCTCACCCAAGATGCTGACAAAAGTAGGCTGCTCCATGCCTACATGCTAAAGGGGGTCTAAATCCTCTGCACTGCAGAAAAAGCACAACAAAGGAATACCAAGCCTATTTTTCTTTTGCACCACAAAGGATTCAGACTTCCTCAAGTGCAGCAAGAAAGGATTTTGTCAGATGAGGAGACTGGAGGATGAGTGGAAGAGTAGAAAGACTTAGTAGCTTGACCAGGTCAGTTCTCCTTGATGATCTCACCAGGCATCACTAGATCTTGAATAGCCAATGCTCCTAGTTAGTGTCCTAGATCTCTTCGATAAGGAGACCAACATCTTGGAATAGGGATAAGAAGGGAAGAAAAAAAGAGAAATAAATTGTGAGAGGTAGGATGCGTGATATGAGGTGTTACTTTCATAGCTCAAAAAAGTTAATTTTAGAAATAGTGAGAGTAAATTTTTTTCATTTTTATTTTTTACATAAATTATGGTAGTCACTTTTAACAATAAAAAAAAACAACTAAACACTTTTCGTACATCAAATTTCATGTTTCACTTTTAAAAATAAAAAAAAGGGAAGAAAAGTGATACCGAACAGGGCTCAAGAGTTAGCATTCAATCATATTTCTAATGCTTCAAATTCAGATCTTACGATTCAATTTCTAAAAAAACATAAAATGGTACAATCCTTATTCCTGCTGAAGCATGGATTTTTTAAATCATATACCACGCCCCTATCAGATATGTTTTGGATAGTGATACGCATAGTATACTTCTTAGATGTGCCCATTACTTATATGAAGTATCCTATTATTCAAATTAGAAAAAACTTTTGGGTACTAACCTAAAACTTTTTATATATGTTTTGGGTAGATCCAACTATGAGAGGGAGGGCATCTACTTTCTTTTTGTAAGAAACTATTTGGCACCATTTTTATTTCTTGTTTTCTATTTTTAAAAATAAAATTACAAAAATTGAAGCAGAAAATATGATTCTTTTTTTTCTTTTTCTTTTTTTTTTTTAGAAGTCACTTTCATTACATCTAGATGAAAAATGAAAATAAGAAATACTTTCAATACTTTTAAATAAGAAACTCATACTTTTTTACCATTTCCGCCACCGCCTCCATCACCTTTGCCATCACCTTTGCCACCACTTGCCATTAACACAATCATCACCTTCACTATCATCGCTACCACCACCACTGCTACCATTGTTGCCACTTTTATCACACCATTGCCATCGCCATTATTGTTGCCCTTGCCATGTTGTCGGAACCCTCACCACCATCATTGCCTTTTTTCACACCACTACAATCATCATCATTGCCTCCACATAGCTGCACCTTGCCATCACCCTTGTTACCACAACCCTCGCCATGCCACCATTGCCATCATTGTCGCCTCACATCGCTAGTGCCCCACCACTGTCGTTGCTGCCAGTACTATTGTCGCCACCTCCACCACTACCTACCATGATACCACCACTATCCTACCCCTGCCATCAACCCAACCAGTGCCTCCATTGTATCCATCGCCACTACCATCATCTTTGTTTCTATTACCATTTTTATGCTTTTTAAAAAATAATTGAATATACCAAACATGCTTATGTTTTTAAAGTATAGAAAAAATAAAAATAAAATTAATCTTTTGTTTTTGACAATAGAAAAATGGAAGAGATGCCAAATAGAATCTTAGTGTGAACCTTTTAATGTTGAATGGTTAATTGTGGTTTATGATGTTGTTTTCAAAATCCAAAGTATGTATTTTAGTCTAAAGATTTGCCTGATGACAGAATGACAAGCTTGTAAAAGTTGAGGTTTCATCTAAAATATGAATTGTTATTATATTAAACTACTATGCTTTATGGTTGCTTTTTTACACGCGCGTGCGCATGTCATATGTATATATTTTTATGTATACCTATATATGCCTTAATGTGTGTATAAAATTTATCACTCATGTATCCTAGTTGTATCTCGTCCTACTTTTTCAAAGTTATACTATGAGCATATTTTCAAAGTTTATACTAGATGAAAGAGAAGGAGATGCAGTGCTTGGTCTCAAATCTCCATGATTCTCAAAACTCTACTGTCCATTTGTCATAAGATAACATTTGATAAAATCCGATACTTAGTAGTAGGAATCTTCCATTTATGGTGGTGCACTCGCTTCCAAATCTTATCGAAAACTTGTCCCCATACCTATTTCCTAAGTATTTTCTTGCTAAACTAATTTTTTAAAGCGACCCACATCCGCATATTCACACCCACATGCTTCTGGTAACTAAGGTTTTCTTGTTTTACTTCTTTTGATGGCATGATTCCTAAAATAGATTGAAAATGGTTCAATAGTTTCACCTAAGAAGCATTCAACTAGTCCACCTCACTTCTAAGGACCACTAATTAGATTAACCTAGTCAAGTTGGATAGGAATATAAGTTGAAACAGTCATGCTTATAATATCACAAATATTCAGAAGCAAAGCTTTTGTCCATAAGATTCATTAAATTGTTGTACTCAACCAGAAGCAACGAAAATTTACATAGCAAGCACTTCTTAATTACTAAATTCTATATATAGGAAAGAAATTACATGATCTGTTACTTATAAGATTTTCCCCCCTATTGACTAACAACATGTTTGCAAGTAAAGAATTTTGTTCCCTCCGCCTTCATGTTATACTGGTGTATGCTAAAAATCTCGACCATAAATAATCCAGGAAATGTTCAAAAAATGTGCAGTCCAGGGCCAATTAGTATATAATAATATGCATGACAAGAACCAACTCAATAATGCCTCAAGAACTTCTTAAAAGCAACACTGATATACAAATTATCAGTTCAATTACCTGCAGGTGATAATGAAAGTAGGGGCAAATTACATGTTTCCTTAGTAGTTAAAAGTAAACCTTGACAGAGTTGTATGCTCATTCTGATTGAGTAGGATAGCAAATAATTAGTTGTAGCGGAAGAAGAAATGTGTTATTCTAGTGCATAAATTGTCTGCAGAAAATAAGAATGCAACAAAGGCAACCACTCCTGCATAACATCTCATACAACTGTATTTGAAAGAAATATGACGTATTTAGAAGAGGTCAATCAAATGTAAAATAAAATAAAAGGCAATCCAATTTTTTAAAAATATAAATTGCAGACTCTCACCGGTTACTCAGGTACTCAAGGCATCTCTTCTACATTATCAGGGCAGCTCATGCACCAGAATTCAGTTCTCTTTGTCATGTTGTCCCTTTCATTTCATCATTAGGAAGCTCCACTTACTGAATTCAGCCATCAAAACTGTTGTTGACCAAATATTTGTGATAAATGGGTGCCAAAAGAGACTTTTCACCATCTCCTTGCATAGATCATACTTCTTTCCTGGATATGTGGAATCAGCTATTAACTGTCCATTTCTATCTAGTATTATATCATTCTATTCATGATGTTGCAATATGATTCTCTAAAAGAATGGTGATTTGTCCACTTGGATTACCATAGGATGGTATTAAAAGCACTGCTTGGAGCTAGTACAAACAACAATAATAAAGCCTTAATTTCAAACTAGTTAGAATCAGCTACATGAATCCCTTTTCTCCATTCAGCTCAGTTTTGACTCATATTTTTTTTGTAAGATGCAAAGATTTCAAAACTTTCTTGAGCACTTCCTTCCTTGTAATTTTTTATATTCTTCTATCTCTTTTTTTTTTCTATATATATCAAGTCACTTTTTCGCACAAATGCATCTCTAAGTCTAGTCCTCAACCAAAATACCAGAAAGGCAACAATTTTTACTTATATGTGACCTTCGGTACATGAGTTGATCACTGAACTAGTGCATGTCACCTCATAAAATGATAGCCCCCTCTCTTCCATATCTTGCAACAAAGCAAGTGCTTTTTTTTCATCTCCATATTTTATGTATGACTTAATCAGTACACTGTACAGACCCCTATCAGGAGCCAGATTGTTCTGCAACAGCTTCTGATATAAAGTATCAAGTTCATACAGTCTTCCATCCCTGCCCAAATGACCAATCAATGCACGATACGTCGCTAAAGTAGGGTTGAGGCCTAACTTCTCCATCTGTTGATAGATTTCAATTGCCTTCTCTGTATTGCTAACGTTGCAATATGCTGAGATTAGAGTACCATATGTGATCACATCAGGGCTCAGACCTTCATCTCTTAATTGAAATACCAAGTCTTCAGCTTCAGATAGGAATCCTCCGCAACAGCAAGCTTTTATTAGAGAATTATAAGTTACAACAGTTGGAGAAATCCCTCTCCTCCTCATGTCCTCAATCAATTCACTGGCACGTTGGAAATTGCCCAGTTTACCATTTGCATCAATAAGCATGTTGTAGATTTGCACATTGGGTTGAATATCTCTGGCTACCATGTCTTGGAAGAGGGCTTCTGCTTCAGAAAGCTTGTCCTTCTTACACAAGCCATTCACCAGAGAACCATATGACACAGCATCCGGTCTGATCCCCATCTTCTCTTGCATCTCCTTAATGATTTGAGAACACCTTTCAAATTGGCCAGCTCGCCCATAGGCATTGATGAGAGAATTGTAGGTCTCTACACTTGGAAACAACCCCTTGTCCACCATCTCCTTTACCATCTCCTCTGCCTCAGACATCCTCCCCAATTTGCACAGTCCATTTATCAGTGAATTGTAAGTGATGAAGTCAGACTTCAACCCAAGTGACTCCATCCGCCTCACAGCAGAGAAGGCCCCCTCCAAGTCTCCAACTCGGCAGTAGCCATCGACTATCGTATTATAAATCACACTTGTTAGAACTAAACCCTTTTCTGTCAACATCTCCAGGACCTCTTCGGCCTTGGAAACCTTCCCGTCCTTGCAAAGCCCATTCAACAAGATACTGCATGTGTAGGCTTCAATCTGCACACCCTTTTTCATCGATTCATCAAACAAAGTAAGCGATGACGCCACATTCCCACATCTTGAATGCCCACCAAACAGAATATAGTACGTGAACCCATCAGGCACAAGCCCATCGGCCTCCATCTCTTCCAACAACCGTTTAGTCTCGTTCATGCGGCAAGCACGACAGAGCCCAGCAAGCAGTGAATTGTACGTGATGAGGTTGGGCTTCAAACCAGAGGCCCGTATCCGGTTCCAAATCCCAAAAGCAGCATCCAAGTCCCAAGCTTTACAATACCCATCAATCATCGTGTTATATGTTACAACGGTCGGCTCGATTTCCCTCTCCACCATTTCATCAAACAGCTTCTGGGCATGTGTAGCTCGTCGCTCCCTCCACAAACCAGATATAAGTACATTGTACGTGAAAGCGTCAGGTTTTCTACGATCAATCCGCTCCATCCGGTCAAATAGCTCTAGAGCTCCATCGACATCGCCGGATTTCACTGCAGATTGGATGGCTTTGTTGTAAGCAGGGGTATCAGGGGAAATTCCACAGCCAACGATGAAGGAAAAGAGACGCCGGGCATCGGAATACCTCTGAGAGAAGACTAGGGTTTCGAGCAGGAGCTTTCCGTAAAAGAGGGGGGGGAACCGGCGCCGGTGGTCGGGGACGGCGGAAAGGAGGTCAAAGGCAGCGTCGGGGAGGTGGAGGTCGGCGCAGGCGGCGACGAGGAGGCTGGCCGCGGAGGGGGAGGGGGAGGGGGAGGGGGAGAGGGCTTGGAAGAGGTGGGAGGGGGAAGGGAATACCTCTTTGTGAGAGAGGATTAGCGTTTTGGCGAGAGGTAGGGCGGACCCGAAGCGGCCACGGCGTATGAGATCTCGGAGCTTCTTCACGAGAAGCTCCAGTTCTCTGCCACCGCCGCCGTCGCCGTCTTCGGCTCGTTCTGTGTTCTTCTCTCCTTTAGCGTTCGTGGAGGCGAAGGAGAGGGCTTGCATTGAGAGAGGGGAGGATGGTGGATTTCGGGCTCTGTGGACGGCGACGCGAAGGACCTTCGCCATCTCCTACTTCGCTGCGGTGGCTGGGGGTTTCAGAGAGGCCCTCGGCTCTAGCCTTCCGCATATCCTATGGGCTTAAAAAATAATAATAAAAAATAGCAACACCCCACCACCAACCTCAGGTGAGAAAAACTTTGGTCCTAAAAGTCTGAAAAAAAAATAAAATAAATAATTAATCCTTTTTTTTTTTTTTTTTTTTTTTTATCGCATGATCATTTATCTGACATGGGTAATATGTTGAAAAAGGTGAAACCAACCTTACTCTTAGAAAGGAGTTATTATTTTCATTATTTTAGAAGTAAAACATAACGGGAAGTTCGTAACCATCCCCCCATCTTCCATATTCGAGATTGCATACCATCTCTATGAATCCGATAAAATAAAACCTCAATTTCTTCATCAGCTGATGTATGGGCATGCTTAAGTGAGGATAGAGGCCTACCAGAACAATTAGCCTGGTAGGTGCTTTATGTTCTAAAATTAGTGCTTTATTAGTTATATCCTCTCGTTCGTTGCACAGATTGTCATTAAAAATAATCTAAATTAGCTTCCATCTTTCTAATATTTTTTTAAAAAACTTTTTATAATTACATAATTTTATTAATATATAAAAAAATGAGCATTTTTCTTGTAGATATATAATATTTTATATATATAGAGATATAATTTTTTTTTATAAAAAAATTCTCATAAATCATATACAAGATCAAATGCATTATTATTCATAATATTTGATTTTCTATCATTTTTTTTCTACTTTGTCAAGCGCTATATACTTGATTTAATGCATGGTATTTTTGTGGTTGCATATTTGAAGCTAAATTATTATGAAAATTATCCTAAGAATATTATTAACTTACTTTAGAAAATAAAGATAATGAGATACTTCTATTACAATGCTTCTCTTTATCTTATTTGTTATTGTGCATGAATAATAATTTTTTTATTATTTCTATATTTTGTGCTGAAGTTCTTCTCTCTATCAAATTAAAAGTGAAACTTCTCAATCCCCTCTACTCTTTCTCCCTAAATAATAATAGTATAATATATTAGTAACAATAAATTAAGAAAAATTAAATCTGAATAAATAAAAAGAAATAAGGAATGAAATCTTCCTTTCTTATTGTGTTGCTTTCTCATCAAACCCTCACTTTCTTTTTCTTTTTTTCCCAACCCAAAAGTATAGTAAAATAACCTAAATAGGTTTAAAAGATTGAAACATCATACATCATAGATTAACTAATTAATCACATCCTACTATAGAAAAATTGGTGCTCTAGAAGGTAGTAAAATTAATGTTTTGACAGGGAAGGTCTTTTTTGCCAAAGAACACAAAGAGATAGAGAGAGATGTGGAAGTTAATGACATGAAAATTAAAATTTTCTAATAATTTTATTGTTAATAATACTATGCCAAGTATAAAATTTCAATAACCATGGTCCTCATGATCCTCCACACCCCTAAGATAATAAATTTTAGATCAATTCGACATTAAAAAAATCGACATATAATAGCAAATAAAAAAATTTTAAAAAGATTCCCTTACAATGATTAAATCAAGTAAGATCCATCAATCGAATGGTCATCTCGTTCCCTTAGCATATTGTAGTGCCCCACAAAGGCCTTGTTGCTCTCAAATCTTGATTTTTATTGTTTCTAATGGGATTCAACATGGCGATTCTCCTTTTCTACATTACATGTTCAAAGGATCTAAATGCATTCTTCATCAATTCGCACCTTCAGACATGCACTTTTGCAAAAATAAAAACCACATCATGCACCTTTAGAGAAGATCAGGAGATTATGATGAGTAAGATCTCCTCTATTGACAATAACTTTAGATAAAATACAGTATGTTAATCGAAACTTTTTTGTGATACAAGCAAATCACTGCGATGCCATCCATTTAAATACCATCTTTTACACACCATGGCACTTTCTCTTCCAAGTATGATGGTTATCTTAAAGTTATTAAATTTGTTAAACAAAAGAAGCTCTAGCTTTAATTTTATTTTTGGAGATCTTATGAATCAAATACCTAATTTAGATCCTAAAACCCTTACTCATCCTCTTTAAACCTAAATTTTAATTGTTGTAGGATCAAATTGACAGAAATCTTAATTTTATCTAAAGATCAAATAGCAAAACAATAAAACCATAACTTTAAGAACCTCAGATTGAAAGTTCAAGAATTAAAGATATGGATATAAAGGAAAATTGAGGGAAAAAAAAAAAAAACAGGGTCAAATAGGAAGAGAACAACGAATTGATGTACATTAAGAAATTAAGGAGAAAATGAGCGGATTTGGACCATCTTCATCTAAATATTGTGCACAAATTAAGAAGAAAAAATTGAAAAAAAAAAAAAAAAGTTAGGGATCAAGTTGGCATAGAATTTTACGCATCTAGTGTTTGAATCGGCCCCAGAACAAATGTTGAGAGGGATGTTTAATTAGTATTAGTGGCTCTTTCTCTCTCTCTCTCTCTCTTTAAAAAAAATACACAGGTAAGCTTTGTGGCGCATTTGGCAATGTTTTTTATTTTAAAAATAGTTTAAAAGTATTTTATTTTGATGATGAAACTGTAAGCATTTATTACTAGGACCTCCATTGATTCCTTTAGTCATGACACATTCTTTTTCTCTTTCTTTAATTTTTTTAGAACCGTGTTCAGTGTACCAACCGAATCAGTCTAGCAGCCATTCAGGTATCTGAACAACATTAACAAATTTATAAGCAATATATTAAATTTGTTTAAAATATATTTGATAGTTATATGCCATTTTTTTTTTCCCCTCCCTCATATGATAACTCCATCTCTCTCCCTGATTTTTAAGATATATCTTAGATACATGATGGCCCATTCCAGAGACCAGATCACCTTTTAGAACTATAGATTTACCCAGATTCTATCCCGTTCACTTCATTGCATGAGTTCTATAGTTAACTTAGTTCCTGTGTTCCTAAAAAAATTAGACAGAAGATTTCTTCATTGCAATGTTGGGATTTTGGCAAATCATGGATTCTAAAATCTGCGATCCACTCAGCCATTGTAGTGAACACCGATACTATATAATCGGTAAACGGTTGCAGAATTTACAAATTCTTTCACTGTTTTAAGAAGCACATGAAGCGTGTAAATTCGAACCATAGCAGCCATTAAATAAAGAGGGGAAGGTACTAGAATTTCTATACCACAGACAAAAATTTTAGGTGAAGCGCAAAATCTTTCTTTGCTATTGGTAAAATAAATATTAGGGACTCAAGCAAACTTCCATACCTCAGCTTATGAAAAATTAAGGTTTAAGAAACATGAGAGCCATATCAGAGTTTACGAAAAATTAATGAACCCGAGACCACGCAACCAGTGCTTATCTTCATTGGGCATCCTTTTCCCAGCCAGCAGCAAATATTTCATGCAATTCAAGCACTTTCTCTTTATGGTAGCGTAATGTTTCAAGTTCGCTCGCTATCTCAATTAATCCGTTAATAGATTGAAACTATATGACACAAAAATTTGAATGAAAATTAATTAATAACAAATAAACTTGAGTATACGTACATAATATATTTTTTTACAATTCGAGTGCTTTCTCTTTATAAAAATATAATATCCTAAGCTCATCTACTGGCTTAATTAACTTATTAGCGGATTGAAACTACATGGCTCAAAAACTCAAGTGGAAGTTAATTGATCATGTAATACGCTACAAGCTAGGTAGATGAATCCGTCATTGGTGCTGTAAGGTGAAACTCTACCGTCGTTCTATGAATAACTTTTTCGTCGTACCCATCAACTTCCGTACAATTTGATCGACTCTAATATCATTTGTAATGCATCAAACCTATCTACTATCCCGATTAATCTGTTAATGGATCGAAACTAGAAAGTTAATCGGTAGCAGAGATGGATTTGAGTATAAATATATTTCATATTTCTTTTACAAACGAAATGGAACTATATTTAGGTATTAGAGATGGAGAATAAATTTCTTAAAAAAGTCCTTATTAGAGAAACACGTGAGGCTGATTAGCTTGTATTTACTTGTGTGCAAGCCTTTTGTACCGAGGAATCAACCTCTTACCCAAGCAAAAATTCCATCTTCTGATAGGAGGGCGTGCACCCCAACTTTCTTCACCAAAAATTCCATCTTTCTCTGGATCAGCTTCTTGGATACCATGAAGATGCCAGGCGCCTTCCAGAATGCAGCCAGGAACTCTGACGACTACGTCCAAGCAAGGCTCCTCATGAGCTCCATCCTGGCCTCGAATTGAGCCTTGCTAACCGTGTGGAGTGCAAGGACCCAGCCGAACTTCTCCGAATGGCGTGGTATTCCCAGGCCCTCGATGCGACCAACTAAATCTCGGAGTGAATCCGGCGTCCTAACAAGACAATGATTGTTGGCTGCTGCTTCACCACCAAAGAGATTTTTTGGTCTGGAATGCCACGTTCCCGCAAGAGTGAGAGGTTAGAAAGGATCCTCTTCTTGATGCTGTAACCGAGAAGCTAAAAGCTTTTCTCTTAGAGAGATGGAAAGGAAAAAATCCATCACCCAAATCCAAGCTCAATCACCCGAAATGGAAAGAAAAAAAAAGATTCATTAACCAAACCCATCACCCAAATCACAAAATCCCGCTTCACCAACATTAAACAATCATCTAAAACAATTCAAACAAAAGCACAAACAGAGATAGTACAAACCCATCGTCTGTCGCAACCCAGATCAAAGAAACGGTAACAGAAGGGATTATGTCCAAAATAGAGCTAACGATAGCAAGAAAACAGAGAGGAGGGGAGGGGGGGGAGAGGAAAATAGTGGGTGGAACGGAAGAGAAACTTTCAAGGGTAGGGGAGGCTTAGCATCCGTCCTCTTCTGTCTTCTCTACTTCTCACCTGCTACCACCCCTTCAATTCCTTTCATCTTCTCTAATCTTGGCTCCACTCGTCTCATTTCATCTCCCATTAAAAAAAAAAGTTTAGGCATAAATCAAGATGGAGAGAGCTCAAAGAGAGTTCAGAAAAGAGGCGTCGAGACGAAGGTAGCTTCCCCTATTCATCTTTCCGAGGTGACAATAATGAAGCACGAGAGATAAAAGAGGTATTCTGGGGACACGTGGTGAAAAGTTTAGGCGCAAACGAGAGAGCTCAAATAGGAGCTATTTTTATTAAAGGGATAAAAAAAAATTTTTTTAACAAAATCGAAACGGAAACAAAATATTTTGCAAGAATGATGTTAAAGTGAAAAATATCATTTGAAATGATATTTTTCAAGTTAAAATCCTGCCCCATTCGGCGCCAGAGTGGAGGGCGGTAGGACATTCTGAAAACGCCACATTGTGTGGCGTTTTTAGAAACGCCACACGGTGAGGCATTTTGCGTGTGGCGTTTCGAAAACGCCACTCCATGTGGTGTTTTCATTCAACCCCCCCCTCGCCCCCATCGCCCTCCCCTCGAGCCCCTCCGATCCCCCTCCCCCCCTTCGAGCCGCCCCCACCTCCGCCCCCCGAGCGCGAGCCCCACCGCTCCCTCCCGAGCGCAAGCGACCACCCCCCCCACCCCGACCCCCGGTCACCCCCGAGCCCTCCCCCGACCCCCCCCGGTCCCCCTCGGTCCACACCCCCTCCCCGTCGCTCGAGCCCTCCCCCGACTCTCCGGGGCCGCCCCCGTCCACACCCCCCTCCCCGTCACCTTTCCCCGAGCCGCCCCCCGCCCCCCCCACCCCGACCCCCGGTCACCCTCGACACCCCCGTCCGCACCCCCTCCCCGTCGCCCGAGCCCTCCCCCGACTCCCCGGTCCACCTCGGTCCGCACCCCCCTCCTCGTCGCCCTTCCCCCCGAGCCGCCCCCTCGCCCCCGAGCCCACCCGAGACCGCATGCACCCCACCCCCCCAACCCCGACCCCCCGTCCCCCCCCTCGCTCCCTCTCTCTCGTGCGCGCCCGAGCCCCTCGTGCTCCCTCTCTCTCGCGCGCACCCGAGCACCCGAGCACCCGATCCCCCCTGCTCCATCTTTCACGTACGAACCCACCCGGTCCCCCTCTCCCTCTCTCCCACACCCGAGCAGTCCCCCCTGCTCCCTCTCTCTCGAGGCCCATTTGCGGTCCGTCTTACGACCCATCCCCTTCCCTCTATCGGGCCAGTGGTTCCCCAAGGTAAATTTTTTTAATTCAATTAAATTATAAAAATTTAAATATGCTTTGTTACTAACTGCTTCACATTCATCTTTATGATAAAGAAATTGATAACTGAAATAATGATAATTTTTGTTAAAGAACATCAGTTAAAAAAATCTTTATCTTGTAACATCAGTTTTAAAAAAATCTTAGATTTTCTAGACCACGACACCGTTCTTTTAAAATGTATGGCATTTTTGCAAAATTACTTGAATCATAAATTACTTATGTAAATACATTCTCAGTTTCAGGCAAATATAATTTATTTTAAAATTAAATCATATTTGAGCTATTGCCTTGGTTGTTTACTGTTGTTGGATTAATATTCATTGGAATAATTCTATTGAATATTTTATTAAAAATTTCATTGTACATCATCATGGTTTCTATCTTATTATCATTGTAGTTATGCTTTTTTTTGTACAAATAAATCAAACTTGTTTTTACTTGTTATTATCAGTGAACATAAAAATTTTTCTTATGTGATGTTTTTACTTATTTTGACAGAGTAGTACGAGATGGCTCATAATGTTTTACATCCAGGGCCTCGCGATCCTAGTGTTCTCACTCTGCAAGCCTCGCATAGATCAACCAAAATATTTGAGGGTGAGGTATGCATTATTGATCGATGATTCTTAATTAGTTAGCATGCGTTTATGTTATTGATATGTATTATTGCAATGAATTTGTTGCAGGAATTACCGGTGTTTAGATGCCGTCGACATGACACGCAGATATGGAAGGAGACACCGGGCATGGCACACCCACGAGTGCAATATTATTTGGAGCAGGTTGGCATGTATGACATATATCGGATAGGTCAGATTCAATTCGATGTCGGCCTTATTTCTGCACTTGTTGAGAGGTGGCGGTAGGAAACCCACACATTTCATCTTCCATTTGGCGAGGCAACAGTCACACTACAGGATGTCAGTATTCTGAGTAGTCTACGGATTGATGGGTTAGCGGTTACTGGGCTTGATCCACGTTATATATTAGAGCAGTGGCAGGATATATTTGTGAGGTTGTTTGGGGTTGAACCCCTGCCGAGGCATTTTCTAAAGGCCATTTCCGCTTATCATTCTTCGATCAGTTCTACCGAGACTTCCACTTGGATGATGAGGTTGTCCAGTAGTTTGTGAGGGGGCAACTTCTTCGAATTATAGGTGGAGTCATCCTTTCATATACATCCGGATATTTAGTGAAGTTGATGTATGTGCCTCTTTTAGAAGACCTGGAGGCATTTGCTGCATATAGTTGGGGTTCTGCTACACTTGTCGGTTTGTATCGGGCACTCTGTCGCGGAACGAACCCTATTCAGACAGAGATAGGAGGATACTTGCCCTTGCTACAGGTAAATAGTTGATTAAATCGAATGAGTATGGATTTTTTTCTTTTGTATTGTTTACTAATATTGAGCATTATTGAAACATTCAGATATGGGCATGGGAACGATTACCTATTTTTCGTCCCATCAAACTTGAGACTCCGGAGGCTAGACTTGTTGATGCAGATGATGCTTGGCACTTAGGTGCACCGTGGGGGCATAGATGGAATGTGAGATTGAACCAAAAGAATGTCCCAACTCATACACTGCGTGCCTATAGGGACCAGTTCGACGTATTGGATGATAGTTTCCAACGAGTATGACATTATTAAATTTCAAATCATTTTTCAATATTATTTTTTTATTTTATGTAGGTAGGTTGTGAATTGATGGTTTTTTTACATGCAGTTCATATGGTGTCCATATACGCTTAAGATTATCTCTATTTTGCCACCAAGCTACTTGTTCGGTTCAGATATTTGGATGGCACGGATCCCTCTTATTTGTTTTGATTTAGTGGAGTGGCATTTTTCAGACCGAGTGCTTCGACAATTTGGTTGCCGCCAGTCGATACCATCACCATGTGATACGTCACTTCAGCTTCATCAGATAGATCGACGAGGGAGGGCACATGCCACGTGGGATGTCATACATGCCACACATATTGCTACATGGAATGAGCGGCATGAAAACATTATTATTGGGGAGCCTATCGCTGAGGGAGTCCCATTTACTCCTGAGTACATGGAATGGTTTAGGAGTATAACACATATATGCATTAGCCGTTCCGAGTATCATATTGCGGGCTACGAAGGAGAAGGAGCTTCATTTGAATTCATGGTATTATTATAAAATAATTATTTAATATCATTTATTTTTGAGTTATTATCTTTTGTTTTTTGATATTATATTGTCATAAACATGCAGCATGAGAGGTTTCAAGAGTTATCCTTGAACTTGGATCGAGTTATGCATTCGACATCGGAGGCCGAGCGACAAAGGATTCATTTGGATATAAGGGCGATTTTAGATAACACTTTTTCTATAATTGGCCATCAGCATGTGAGGAGTACACCTGCCGCAACACGAGTTCATGAGGAACCGACGATGGCACACGCATATGAGGATCCTGGGACGAGTAGATTTTGTTATACACCATCGCCTTCTTACATGCTGTCGCCATATGCACACGATTTTTCACACATGGGGCTTGCAGGTGAGGGTACATCTGGTACTTATGATCAGAGGGCGTTGCTGATTACTGACATTGCTGATACGGATATCACCGAGGTCGGCGATGATGTCTCCCACTATTTGAGCGACATTGATATGACAGATACGATCCCCGCGCAGGAGGGGGTCTCCCATGTGGTTGATGAGGGCCCTTGATCGATCGCAACATATGCGCGACGCTTTAGACGAGTTCGACGACCTCCTAGATGGGGCTGTGGTACTTAAGCTATGTAAATAAACTAATTGTTGTAAAGACTTTTTTTGTTTAATGTATTAAATATGTTTCATCTGTTGAGACAATAGTTATTGTTGTTGAAAGTTTTGCATTTCTCGCTAGTAATTTTAGATGGACATTTGTCCTAGATTGAAGAGAATTGCTATGCAAATGCATTGCTTATTGATTATATACTTTCTGTAAGAATTATGTTCAATAGATGGGATGCTTGGAATGGCTGCCACTGCCGGATTACTTCAATTGGAACACCAACTTATATATTGACAGGCATTGTTGCAGATGATGAATCCTTGCACTCAGAGGTTGTTTAGTAGCCTGCAATTTCCCTTGCCTATAGAATTTGCTGTTGCAAGTAGAAACATTACAAGGCTGCTTGCAGATGACTTACAACTAAAACTCCTTTGAAAATTAATTGATGATTAAAATGCAATTAGGTTACTAGCAAACAGTGAAATGATACTGAAAATTACAGAATGATGGCGATCAAGATGGACCAAGTGAACAGAATTAAGTACAAAAAGTTGCAGCCTATGCAATTCAAATCAAGATGGACAAAGTATACAGAATTAAGTACAAGATGGATCAAGTGAAACTCTTCTGAAACTCTTCTGAAACATATTTGGAACTCTCTGAAACTCTTCTGAAACTCTTCTGAAACACATT
Organism: Metroxylon sagu; assembly: GCA_017589505.3. Lineage (NCBI taxonomy): Eukaryota > Viridiplantae > Streptophyta > Magnoliopsida > Arecales > Arecaceae > Metroxylon > Metroxylon sagu. The sequence continues at coordinate 438,592 of JACVBY030000645.1, read as the reverse complement.
TGAAACTCTCTGAAACTCTTCTGAAACTCTTCTAAAACACATTTGAAACTCTTTGAAACTCTTCTAAAACATATTTGGAACTCTTTGAAACTCTTCTGAAACTCTTCTAAAACACATTTGAAACTCTTTGAAACTCTTCTGAAACTCTTCTAAAATACATTTGAAACTCTTTGAAACTCTTATGAAATTCTTCTGAAACTCTTCTAAAACACATTTGGAACTCTTTGAAACTCTTCTGAAACTCTTCTAAAACACATTTGAAACTCTTCTGAAACTCTTCTAAAACACATTTGGAACTCTTTGAAACTCTTCTAAAACTCTTCTGAAACTCTTCTAAAACACATTTGAAACTCTTCTAAAATGAGTTTTAAAAGAGTTTCAGAAAAGTTTCAAAAAAATTTAAGAAGTGCATTAAAAGAGTATCAGATGAGTTTCAAACTGAATAAAAAGTATATAGATGAACATGAGCATAAGCACAAGAAACGTAAAAATACTAGTGATTCATAATTTTACATGTAGTTGTTTCATACATAAAACATACATTAATTTATAAATAGTACAATTTAGAATCCTGAAGGTCCAACATTTATATTAGGGCAACGGCATCGAGAATGACCCGTTTGCTTACAAATACTACAACGATTTTTACTTCTTGGCTGCACCTCATCCATTTCATTATGAATGCGTGTTGATTTAGGCTTACCTTTTTTCTTTGGTCTGAGACGGTTGTGATCAGAAATGCATGTGAATGTGTCGATCCAGTAGTCTTCGTGGGGTAACGGATTAAACTCACCTCTCCATGCATTTACATAAGAGCCAATTGTGTATACTTCATCAATAAGAGGGGTTGTATCCATGGCAATTTCGTGGTACACGGCTAAGACAAATGAACATGGATACTTATAAATTATCCATTTTCCACAAGAACAATTTCTGTCAATGAGTGACATATTCTGAACGTTGCTTCCTCCCCTAAGAGCTTCACTTGACCTTCTTGTAACGACTTCATAGGTGGCTCTTTGCATGTTGTATCTAAACACTCTGTGCTCATTAGCTTTGGCTTGACTTTCAACAAGCTTAATTGTCACATGAGGAGTGAAAAAAGTATTTCGATTATCCTGCACATATCTCATGGCTTCCGCGCGTCTCGTATGTAAATACTTAACAAGACGGTAAAATATCATCTGAACACATGCTGTGATCGGCACAATTCTAGCTTCCTTCAGTACACTATTAAAAACTTCTGAGAGATTTGTTGTTAGGATACCATAGCGGAAGCCCCCATCATGTGCCAATGTCCACTTCTCTAGCTCCAACTCCGATAGCCAAGTCCAAGCCTCTGCATTAACTGTCTTGATCCGTTCCATGATAAAGTTAAACTTTCGAAGCTGATGTTCGCTCCCTGCTTTCCATACAGCTCTTTTTAATTGAACATCAGAGAATCTTGAGTTAAAATTACTGCACACATGTCTCAAGCAGTAGCGATGATAAGCTAGAGGTGGAGCCCATCCATTACTATCATCTGCTATGACACTTAGTATACCTGTATGTCGGTCAGAAATAAGACAAATGTCATTTCTGTCTTTTACAACATGCCTCCTGAGATTCCACAAAAACCAACTCCAGCTAGCAGTGCACTCTTCATCCACAATTGCATAGACCAGTGGAAATATCCTGTTGTCAGCATTAGTGCTTGTTGCAATGAGCATCTTCCCCTTGTACTTTCCATAAAGATGTGTTCCATCAATAGAAATGACTGGGCGACAATACTAAAACCCCTCAATGGATGGATGAAATGCCCAGAAAATTTAATTCAGGACACGCGCATTAGATGTCCAGATGTCCCTGCATTGTAGAAATCCCAACAGACCACCGTTCTAGGGTTTGCATTCTGAAGTGCAAGCATCTATTTAGGTAACTTAGCATATGAGGGTTCCCATTTACCAAATACATCAATCAATGCCTTCTGCTTCCCACGCTATGCTTTGGAGTATGACACAATATAATGAAATTGTTCTGCCACTACTGCAATGATGGCTTCAATATTCACACTTGGGTCTTTCTCCATAATATGTCGAACCGCATGACTAATAACTCGTGAACTTATGTGTTTGTGATCCCGAGTTACATGACTGAATAAACAAGAATGTGGCCCCTCGTACCTTGTGATCTCAAAAAATCCATACTTCTTCAACTTTGTAGCACGCAACCTCCAATGACAACTCTGTGCAGAACTTGAAGAGGCACATTTCACAGACCAGAATGCTTTCTTTGACTCCACAACATTATATGTGCGATGCTTCTTGATGTGATAAATTTCACATGCTTTTTTCAGTTCATCTTTGCTAGTAAACAACAATCCTGTAGCAAACTCAGTCATTGATGAATCCCAAAATTGAGAATTAAAGGGTAATTGTCTTTGAGTGCTAATACAACCACCATCCTGCAAATTCAAGTCATGATAAAATTTTGGTATTTGACTATGTGCAAAGGCTTCATGCTCATAGACCTGACTAGGAACAATTTCTGGATGAGTAGATACAGGAACAAAACTACAGTCAGTTTCATGAACCACATCATCTCCATGTGAGTCCTCATCCTCATCTCGCCCTTCGTCAGAGTCATCATGTTCAGGCCAATAGTCATCACCTACACTGTCGTCTGACTCAAGTCCCCGACTATCAACACTCTGATTGTTTGCCATATCAACACTCTGCACTACTGGCATAACTCCTTCCATCATCAAAAAATTCACTGGAGTTCTGATCTCCTGCTGGGCAATAGGAGAACTGTCCTGAATATCCTCTGTATGATCAACATTGTATGGAGCTAGAGCATCTTCTTTGAAAACATATAATTCAACATAGCGATAATCTGAAAATTTGGAAGGAAATGTCAACATTTCCTCCACATCGTCATCCTCCTCGATTGGATGAAGCACATATTTCTGATGCAATGTTGGAGATCTCCACATCAATCTCAAAATATATTGCTGCATTGGAATTTTAAGCACACTATAAACCCGCTCGACTAACTCAACATAGTAGGTTCCCATGCTCAATCTAAAACTTTTACGAGGAGGTTGATTATATTGTATCCCATCTAAGCCATGTTCAACTGATCCATCACAATAAAGCAGCAATCGAACAGTATCGGTGTTCATCTAAGAAATGGCGTTCAAAATAAATTTAGCATCAATACATAATATTGTATCATTAAGCATAAACTGAAATAAGTATAAACTGATCAACCGCAAACAAACTAATAATGGAATATGCACGTATTTCAGAAGCATTTAGCATTTAAATAATAGATATGTACCCTGTTAAATAATTGATATTAACCTATTTATTTTCTGTATGTTTGTTCTATGGTAAAAATCAGACTATATCAGAGACTTGACATCCAAAGTATTTATTTTTTTTAATTATTATTATTACAAGATATATTGGCATATCAAGTTGTCAACGTTGCTCATCATGACTGATAACATAGATCATGCTCATTAAATTTTTTTTACTCATCTAAAAATGCAAATTTTTCACAAAAAGGTAACTAACCTTAACTTATTTCTGTCGATACATAAATTTACTGGTTTTTTAGTTTTTCTGTCGCGATTAACTGATGTAATTGAACTAAAAATATCATTGTTTCACTTATCAATTTCTTTATTATAAAGATGAATGTGAAGCAGTTAGTAACAAAGTATATTTAAATTTTTATAATTTAATTAAATTTTTAAAAAAATTACCTTGGGGGACCACTGGCCTAAGAGAGGGAGGGGGACGGGTTGCGAGACGGGCCGTAAATGGGCCGAGAGAGAGAGAGAGGGGGGGACCGGGTGCGCGCGCGAGAGAGAGAGAGAGAGGGAGCCGGGGGCGCTCGGGAGGGGACGGGGGCTCGGGAGGGGTTCGAACCGGGGACTTGGGGAGGGGGGTGGTGGCTCGGGCTCGGGGGGGGGGGAGGGGGGAGCACCGGGGGCGGCCGGGGGGGGCATGGTGGCTCGCGCTGGTGGGGGGGCGGAGCGCTCGGGGGGGGGGGTGGGGCGAGCTCGCGCTCGAGGGGCGCGGGGAGGTGGGTCTCGCGCTGGGGGGACAATAATTGAAAACGCCACATGGAGTGGCGTTTTCAGAAACACCACTTCGTGTGGCATTTTCAAACAATGCGTTTCTAAAAACGCTACACGGTGTGGCATTTTTAGAAAACCGTGTGGCGTTTCTAAAAACGCCACACCATGTAGCGTTTTCAGAATGCTCCATCGCCCTCCACGCTGGCACTGACAGGGCAAGATTTTGGCTTGAAAAACGTCATTTCAAATGGTGTTCTTCACTTTAACACCATTCTTGCAAAATGTTTTGTTTTCGCCTTGATTTTGTTAAAAAAATTTTTTTAACCCCTTTAATAAAAACAGCTCACTCAAATAGAGTTCAGAAATGGGAGACGTTGACAAGAAGATAGCTTCCCCTATGGTATTTTATTGACACATGTTGAATGAATAGATAACCACAATGAACACGTCGCAAATGTTAAAGGGTTCTTAAAATACATGCGTGCCAAGTTAACATTCAACGCTACGTAATGACCAATTTTTAGTATATGGCATATTATATTTCTTAATTAATTAGACTTTTTATTTAATACTAATGTATTTTTATGATTTATTATTATGTGTGCGTGTTTTGACGTTGATAGTATATATTTGATATAAAGGAAATTTTTGTTTATCGGCCACGTTTTCCATGAGGATTAGAAAGTATGAATAAGGCCAACTAGCATGAGCAATGGCATTTTCTTTCTTCTAGAGTGATAAAGATTTTTTCCTTAGTATTATATTATCTGCCTAATGGCTCTTTGTAGCCTTTCAAGGCCAGTGGATGGTCTTATCGTTCCTAGTGGGGTGTTGGGATTTCAGCAAATCTAACATCTACGATTGAGACATATGTGGTAGGATAAGCAATAGGGGCAATAGCTATATGTGATTTATTATAATAGGGGTGAATCTCATATGTATTTTTATTAATGAGCTAGCTTTATTGCCATTTTTTAATTTTTTGTCTTATGGTGGATCATCTATTTGCAAGAAAGCCTTATATTATTTTCATACAAGTGAAGTATTAAGGTCATCTCTATATGACATAGGTTCCTATTGTGATAATATGGTCTCTATTTATATATTATTTTTTATTACTTGTAATTGGTCTTCCTTTGTAAATGTCCTTCCCATATTTTACACAAGGATGAGTGTTATTATGTGGTTTCTTCCATGTTAATTTTTTTTTTCTATTTCTATAATATATGCAGTATGGATTCTAATTTATTTACATTGGAGATCTATCATAGAGGCTTTTTTTATTTTTTTATTCTACCTTATCATGTAGCATGTTGATGGTAAGATTAGTTATCATGACAACTGCAACCCAGATGAAATGAGCCTCATATAAATAAAAAACCTAATCAAAGAGCTAGTTTATTAAAAAGTTGAGTAGTTCTATTACTTAGTTCAAGGATAGATACTTGAAGAGAGTTTGGGAATATTAAATAATGACCAAGTTATATTAGATATAATAGCTATAATCAAGGGAGTGAACAGTATGGTAGCATATGTGGAGCATAATATAGATGAGATAGACTTGGACTTGATGAAAGTGCCTCCTACACTTCCATCCATTAGCACGATAATGATGACATAGTTGGTGATCATAATCAAAAGAATATTATGAATGATGAAGGGCTAGAAGTTGTGAATGAGCCTAGTCAAGGTGCAGTTAAGTTATTACTAAATACAAGGCTATAAAAACTAATGTTACTAAAAATATAGCTACAAAAGTTGAGGTTACTACTATAAACAAAGCTGCAAAAGATAGTAGGATAGAAGTAAAGAGGAACAAAGAAGTATTTAAAAAACAACAAGGTTGGTAAATGTGGATATAAGGAATGATATGCAAAGGGAATAAGGCATGGTAAAAGGCCCTATGGAAGGAGATTTGTAAGTAGATGAAGTGATGTTGTTAGTGAGTTGACTTGATATGATGGTTATTATAAAGGTTTTAATCATATGGTCTTTTATGAGTTCTTCATGTCGAAGATGACTAGGGGATATTAGAAAAGATTTGATTCTAATAGAAGTTTCTTGAGTTGTTGATTGTGAATTTTAGAGAAATCTTTTGAATGTTCTATAAATTGTTAAAGTCGAATGCATTCTTAGCACTTTATTCACTTCTTTTCTTATTGTGTTAAGCTTCTAATTATCTTTAATCAAAATTATCTAAACTACCGTGATAGGGAATACTCTAATTGATTTACTTTTTATATAGATGATTGTGCTTAGTTTAGTGTTAAGTTTAGTGTAGTAGAGTTGTAAGTGGATAAGTGATTCAAAGCTATGTGTGCTAAATTTAAAATTTAGCTTAGTAACGCTCTTGTGCCAGCTAATCTTATTTAAGTTTTGTGCTGGTCTTTACATATGGCCACTCCAATATTCTTTATTTTTCATCAATGTTTAGTGATGTAAAGTAAGTAATGACTAAAAAAAATGACCAATAAATCTTTATAGTAGTTTTAAGTATCAAATGTGCCATACAAATTGAAATGTGTTTGAGTGAATCTTAAATGAATAAATTGGATTGATTATTCACTTAAATGTGATTCTAAGAAGTTAAAAATATTATATTATGATATAAACTACAAATATTACAAAATCAAACATTAGAGATAAAAAAAGAACTAATACCAAAATGTGGCCACTTCTAATTTGTTCATTGATACAATACTCATACACTTCATTGATGAAGGAAAAAAAGCATAGAGAGATCCTTTAAAATTTAGTATTGATAAACTTTAACCCCAAAAAGTTAAACATTTTTCCACTACCCCATTCCCAATTGCTTCATCCATAGGTGCTTATAGAGAGAAGCTCTTGATAGTAACCCCAACATCCTTATTCTCATTACTCTATTTTAGTGCCAATATATCCCTTATACCACCCATGAAACAATCATGCACCATGTCAAATACTTTCTGCTGGCTATGTAGGCTCAAATTTATTTTCTAGCCCATTTTTTTGGAGCAATTTATTAATGACTTCTTTCATATACAGTGAGGATGGAGGAACATGATATTGAAAAACCTATACCATCCTCTTGTTCGCAATAATAAGTTGAAGAGGTCTATGAGAAATCAGAGGTAAAAAATCTATAAGAAACCAATAAGAGCATTCTAAAAAATTCAGGATTGGTTATAGTCCATGAAGTCCTATATGGAGCCCTCAGCCCATAGTTGCAATACATGAAAGAATACTAGCGATGGCTCTCACAGAAGGTTTGGCTTGAGGGTATCATGCTTCCAAATGTTATTCTTTCTATTTTCTTCTTTTGCTCTCTCTCTAGCCTAGTCAACCTATTGGGAATGCTAAAAAGCCTAAGCTCTAATATAAACCTTATGGTTGAGAAGATAGTCATGTGATTATCACATGACCTTCATTTTCTTGGTGCCAAAATGTAAGCCTAGCTATAATTGAAGGGAAGGGCATTACAAGAATAGCAAAGGCATTAAGTTATCATGTGATAATGCTTCCTCATGAAGTTGGACAATCAAACCTCATTGACCCATGAAAAAATATATGTAAGTTAATTGAATTCTTTAAACTTTTAGGGTCAAAGTGTTTCCCTCCTAAAGTTGAAGGGATATTTAGTTTTTTTTTTTTCGAAACAATAGTAGCAAAAAATGCAATGCATGTTAAACAATAATAAAAAAATATGCAAGAGATGGGAGTATAAGAGAGAGACCTGGATTAGAAAAAGGATCGGTATTTTTTCTTTTTTTGAAAATTTAAGTCAAGATTCATGGATCGAGGATGTCATTAAGAGACAACGAGAGAATTTTTCTTTAACAAAAATAGCTTGGGGTGTTTACAAGAATATATTGCTTGTAATTAAAACTAGTAAAGTTAATCCTATTCCTATTCTTATCTTAGTATATAGATATCCCAGCCTTCTATATCATATCTCACTTTTTTAAAAAAAAAACAAAAATTCGTATTAGTCATACTCTTTTCTTTCACATTTAGCCATGCAATTCTATACCTCAAACATTACCTCCTCTCCAACACCTTACTATGTTATAGAATTTGACTTATAATTTTTTTCTTTGATAATAATTACCTATCATGCAATCCAATTAGTTACAAAATAATTGAATTTCTTGTGCTAATTTCTGCTAAGCTTATGCCCTTTCTTTTCCTTTATATGATATAAAATAGTTGTTGCTATTCTTGCAAAGCTATTTGTTTGAAGATATTTTTTTTACTCTTGTTTAATTAGTTTAACATTTCAAAAATCCCAAAAATAAAGAAAAAAATAAAATTTAAATTTATTTCTATCATAAAATCATTGGTATATATTTAATTAAATATTTCTTTTAAGGGTTTTTCTCTAGATCACTCCTTAATGTCATCTATATGTGCATATTAACTCATGTCTTTTATTTATATTTAATTCTTAAAATTTCATAACTTGTTTCTTTTACATCCCTCAGGCTAAGTTAATTAGATGATAACAAAATATTTTTTCTTTTTTCTCTTAATGATGTTTATTTCACATCTTTGGATTACTATTGGTCCTTACAATTAAATTCTGAGTGACATGAAGGTAAAGTGAGCAAGAAAAGATTAGGTCTTGAGCCTCATTTGCTATTAAGATAATAGTATTTTTGTCCTTCTATAACCTTAATTAGGGTTCGGTCAATAAAAACTAGACAAAGGGTTAAGTTATACTAATAGAAAACTTTACAAATATTTTTATCTAAATATGAAAGGACATTGATTAATATAAAAATACTAAAAATTCAAAGACTAATTTGCAAATGATCCTTTGTTTAATAAGTATCAAATTAGAGATTTATTTCACCACCTTTCCTCTTCATGATATTTTTTTTGACTAATAAATCTTGGCCTTTGATATTTGAAAGGATAGAATTGACTTTTAATTTGAATATCATTTTATCAAGTTAATCTTTGAAAAGTTTTCCACGTTGATAATATTGCTCCTCTCATGTCATTATCTTCTCAAAAGTATATTTCTTTCTTTCTCTAATTTAAATATGCTTGTAATTTGTGATGCCCAAGACCTTGCTAGAGTAGTTCTTGAGTGTTTTACGTACATGAGTTTATACCCATATCTTATATTTTTACTTTATGTCTCACTCTCAGCTTTTTATTAATTGCTTGAATTTAAATGATGAATATGTGACATATAGGAGGCTTGAGGAAGACTCATATCTTTGGAGGAAAAAAAAAAAAAAAAAAAAGAGAGATAGAGGAGAAGAAGAAATTTCACATGTTATGCATAAAAAGTGTATTTTCATGAGCATACTTGAAGAATAAAGTTAACTAAACAAGTGTGCACTACTATTCTTTAGTATAAACTCAATCAAAGTAAGCTAAATCAACTTGAGATTTACATTTAAAAGTTTCATTTAAATGCCTTAGGACCTACATGGAAGAAAAATGATCTCTTAGGGATATAATAGTAAGGAGAACTTAGACTTGATTGAAATTACAAAAAATACTTGAGGCAAGAGAGAGAAAGGGAGGAAGCTTGGGTTGAACAATGCTAAAGGGCTATCTTCACCTATTTTAGTCTCTTTTTCTTTTTTTGAGAAGGACAAGAAATATAGAGGAGAAAGGAGGAGGAAGTTAGGGATCTCATTCGGTTCACCGAAATCCAAGAGTTTTGCTTCCAAATTTGGGTTCTTAGGTGCATTCTCTTCACTCTTCACTTTGGGTGGATCAATTTCAGTCACGAATCTTATTGATTGCAGTTTTCTTGAACTTCTTTAGTTGTTTTAAAGCTTATTTTCAAGAAAGCATATGCTAGTTGTTTAGTTTTGTGTTGTCTTGTTAAACTTTCTAACTAAATCCCTTATTTCATTGATTTATTGACTCTAAATTATGAAATTTGTGTTGTGCTTGAGATATTGATGAATATCAGTGTTTTAAGCAATTTGTATAGCCTTGCACTCCATGTGTTTATGAAAATGGTTAAGTGATAAAAAATTTGCAAACAAGGTAGATCCTCTGGTCTATTTTCAATAGGTCGTAACTTTGTAAATTCTTAATAAAATTGGATGAAATTTATGCCTAGAATGTCTAGAAAAACAAATGTGCTTAGAAAAACCCTAAACCTTCCAAAGGGTTAATTGCTCCACACGTGAGGAAGAGATAATTGTGGTCTAGCAAGTGTGAAATTAGGCCAAGATCGGTAGTTTGCCTTAGGAACTCCATCGGAATTGGTTGAGTTTGTCCAAAGGTTTGGTTTGGAACTTGAAATTTAAACTTTGGTTTTAAAATATTTGTTTGTGTTTTGATAGAAATAAAAGTTTGTATTGAATTTAATTTTTGATAAGATTTTAAGAAAGTGAGGAAAAAAAGTTTGAATCGAGACTCTTTGACTTCTTCATAAGTCATTAGTTTTCTTGGCTTAGTGTATGCTAAATTTTATTTTAACCAAAGTTGATCCTTCTATATGTTGATCTATTTTATGTATTCGAAAAATTGATATAAAACCTTAAACAATATTCTTGGTTAGGCTTCGGTCTACTAGGCTCATTAACTCACTCTCTTTTACCATTTTGCAGGGGATGCTTCCTGAGGTTGAAAGTGAGGCTTCTTACTATGATGATGGTTTTTTTTGGTTGCTTGGAAGATATTTCTTTTTTTTTTTTATGTAAATGTACTTTGATGGAACTTAAAATTTTTGATGATGTAATGCAAGCATGTATGTAAAGTGCTTGAAAGTTCCATAGGAAAGGAATCATTATGGGATGCATGCATGCATGTGTGTGTGTGTATATATATATATATATATATATATATATATGAGAGCTTAAAAAAACATAGAGATACTCCCTAATCTCCTTATTAACTCTCTAAAGGAGTTAATGTGTGTGTGTGTATATATATTTATATATATCCTCATGATAAGTGTGGATGTTTAGGTAGGATTTAAAAAAAAAATGAGGACATTCTTTTATCATCTTCACCTTAACTATGCTTGCTCTATTATTGTTTTCTTAACAGGTAAGACTTATTCTTAGATTTTGTGGCTCCTTTGCTAGCCCCTACTGGGAAGAAGGTCATGGTCGATCACATTCCAGGATTTGGGATGTGGCACAATTGCTCTTTCTCCCTATTTTTTTTTTTACATTCTCTATTCCTTCCTTCTTTTTACGCTCACTAATATCTCAAGGTAATATATTCCTGCAATCGTTGGAGTTCTCATGGGAAATAATAATCCTCACACCATAAAAAAATGATGTGGATCCTCTAACCATAAGAGATGCTAAAATTTTAAATTTTTTCACTTTTTTAATAAAAATTATTAAACAGACATCCCAATTTCTAGTCCTTAAGAGCATATTAAGATGGAGCCATACTTAAAGATTGTTCCCATTGCTCTAGTTTATAGTGAATTTGGGATGCATTATCTCTTAAAACTTTATTTGGAATGTATTTTATTATGCAAAAACAAGATATGGGCTCTACTCACATGTATGGAAAAAGCTAATAAGAATCCTTCCATGTGTGAAGGAAGGCTAATAAGAATCCCTATCTTCCATCAATTATAATAAAATTATAGCTCTTTATCATTAAGAGATAATAACTAGATGAAATATTTAATCTAAATTATTAAGCTAAATCATGTGAATGGCTAAAAAATAGTGAATTGCTAAAGCAAGACCCATCAAATTATATCCATTTAAAAGGTTTTCTTTAACTTAAATGTTGAGTTCTTTTTCTTAAGGAGAGAATAGTGCATTTATTTGTAAATGAAAGCATAGAATCTTGAGTATTTATTTATCACCTCTTTTAAATCTATAAGTATAATATACTTACATGAGCAATAACCATTTTAGTTTTCCTAAGAGGACAAAAGATTTTTTAGTAGAGATAAAATTGTATTGACATCATTGATGTTTAGAATCGTTGGTCACTTTTAAATAAAAGTATAACATGGAATCACCAAATTCACTTGCATTGATCTTCTTTTTGTTAATAGAAAAGGTGAAAAATATTAGTTAAAATACCAATATAATCAATTTCATTAAAAAATAATATTTAGAATGTGATACATATTTATTATGCCATTTCTACTATTCACTCAAAGAAAAAAAAAGAAAAAAAGGATACTTGCTAGCTTGAATCCTATACTTTGATTTTACATACTTTATAAATTTTAAAAACCTATATTCTAAAATCTAATTAATATATGTATTTTATAATAATTGCTAAACAATTTTATCTTATACTGCTAGTAACCCAATTTCATAAGTTGGTAAAATCTAAAAGCTTCAGTGATCGTGTCCTTAATCATCTTTCTTAAAACAAAAAAGCTATTTATTTGTCTTATTTTTATTTAAATATTCTATTAACTAATGTTGCCTTTTTATTACTTTTTTATATCTAAAAGAGAGCAAGGTTAGATTTAAATTAAGATATTATAATTTTGTGCTATTGGAAGCAAAGTACAATATGTGCAATATGGAATTAAAGTTTAGATTCTCATGAAAATTAGGTATTTTTGATACAACATTGAATAATTTATTTTTATCTACTAAAATCCCTTAAAAATTTAATTCTAAAAAATTCTTGTGAGGGGCACTAATAGATTGTACAACATCCCTTGCTATCTCAATATTTGTATGTAAATATCATCAACCCTTAGTCAAAAGATTTAATTAGTTGTATGACTTGATATACTAGAAATGAGAAATTTCAAGAATATTATCTACAGAAATTTCTAAATTTATCTTTTAAAGCATATGCTGATGAATAAGTTCTAAGATAATTTATGAAAACTTGCTAATTACTTCAAAAGGTTAAAATGTTTTTCCTTTGCAAGACATGCTCATTCTAAAGGCGGGCCTTGGCACAATATTAAGATTGCTACATTATGACTAGAGTGAAGTTTTAAAAAAATAGTTTTTCTGTACTCTAGAGTAAGACTTACATATATTTGATCTTCTACAACTATGATAACGTTATATACCAAGACATCTTTTTTAAGGTATGTTTGGACGTCACAAGCTTATGATGTTATATTAAAACTTGACAAAATTCTTGCACAATTTAGATTTACTATTCTTTTACTACTAAAGTAGTTCACCTAATATGATTTATGATTGAACAAAACTTAACTCACCCATTTTGTTCAAGTTCTAATAGACAACTCTCCTTAGGCAAACACTTATATATCATTTTATTAGTGGTTGGTTGAGATAACATTCATGCGATAACATATACGTTATTTGCCTTTTTAGTTGATGCCAGTTCACCAAAACAACTTTATTCATTTCATAAACCATCGGCATTTTATATCAAAATTTTACCAATATATCCTTTTGAGCATATATTGATCATATGCTCTCCCAAAAAGGCAATATATCAATTATACTAGATGAAAATATGTTATGTTTAGTTGCTAACAAGCCATTTTATACTTCACCAATAATGATGTAATAAGCTCTCTTGAGTTTACTTTGTCCACTGTTTCAATCGAAAAGTAAAACAATTAAACCTATAGGCACATTTAGGTGATGATTAACTACATACAACATGACCCTTAAATAATACCTTCTTAATGTGGACTTCAAAAGGGATTCTAAACTATACAATTTTTTTAATCTATTAAAATCCTCCACAAATATCAATTGTATGAATTTATTACAAGGCAAATTTTAGGGCATCCCTTGCCACCTTAACCCATGCATATCAGTATCATTGATACTAAGTTAAAATGATAAAAATTAGTTTTATAGCCTCATACACTAGAAATGGGAGATTGAAGGCTATTATTCATAGAAGTTTCCAAATTAATCTTTCAAAGTGCATATTAATGAATAGATTTATAGAAATTAACTAGCTACTCCCAACAACAAAATGCTTTCTTTTCATAGGACATGTTTATTCCAACTTTCATGTAATCTATTGCCTAGACATAGCAAGCTCATGATGGTATATCAAAGCTTGCTAAAAGGCTCACGCCTTCGTAGCAAAGAGATGGATATCTATTCAGATTTACTATCCTTATATGACTACAGTAATCTACCTAACATGCTTTTTGATTGAACCGACAAAGCTTGACCTACTTTTTATTCAAGTGCTAGCCAGCACCTCATCGAACAAATGTTTATATGTCGTTTTTTGATGATTGGTTGCAGAAACGTCACACATCTCGTGTTTGCATTTAGTGTAACAGCGCACACGTTATTCATCCTTCCAAGAGAATGCCAATTTACCAAAATAACTCTAAATATTTTATAAATCACCGACATAATATTTTAATGGTTGCTATTATTTTTACTAATGTACCCTTTATGCAAATACTAAATATATGCTTCATCGGAAGGCCATACATCATTAAATTGGATGAGCACATGAAGTTTTGTTTAATGGTTAACATTTCATCTTATAATTTATTGATCATAATAATATGAGCTCTTTTTATCTTATTTTATCCACTATTTTTATTAAAATTGAAGATAATTAAATCTACATACATATTTAGGTAAAGATCGATAGCCTGCAGCATGACCGCCATTAATATCTTTTTAAAGTGGACTCCAAATTTGATTCATAAACCCTAAATCTCAAGGAGATGTATTAGTTGCTCTTACAACTTAAAATTTATCTTTGTTTTCATGTATGTGTACCTTTCATCCTTTAAATATATATATATATATATATATGCGTAAAAAACTAATAACATAGGGAACTATTATCCCAAATGAATTCAAACTTGCATGCCAATTCAAACCTTTGGCCACAAAAAGAGGAAAGTCGTATCATCTCATCATTCGCGTAGGAAGTCTCACGTGTGAAGAAATAATAGACCATTTGATGTCACCCTTGGGACGCCTTATTTCAACCATGCGCCCCATCACAGTCGAGCATCTCCGCTCGGCATGATGTCATACGTGAGCAGACATGGATGACTTCACCGACACCAGTGCAAAAAATATTATCCACGGGGCGGATTCTGTAGTGGCTTTTCTGTAATTAATACAAATCTTAGGGGCATTTCCCAATGGTTGCAGCACGGGAAAACTACGGCTCCGGGGGCATTTATGAGTTCCCACTCTTTCCTTTGGCGGGTATATAAACGAACAGACGGAAAGGGCCGAAGGAGAGAGAAAGATCAAAGCTTTGAAAACGGGGGAGAGAGAGCAGCAGAGGGGAGCGCAGGAGAAGGGGGGCGAGAGAGAGAGAGAGAGAGAGAGAGAGAGAGAGGGAGGGAGACGAAACCCCATACCAGTTACCGAGAGACAATCCCTCGGCCGTGGAATCATCCTCCATTCCCCCGCTGGCGGCCGATCGCACCATCTAGAACCCGCCGGCCTTCCAGAGCACCTCTTGTTCCCTCTCCACCGTAGTCACCGCGCATGGAGCCTTATGGAAGGAGCTCCGCGGCGGAGGAGACCCAACCGGACCCCTCCACCGGCCTCGAAGGTATTCGTTTCTTGTCTGTAGATTTTTCCCTTGTTTTTTCGCTTTTTTTTTTTGGGTTTTTTTTTAGAGGTTGCGTGGTGTTTGAGGTGGTTTTGTTAGGGTTTATAGTGGAGGATTGGAGATGGGATGGCAGGAATATGATGTGGTTGTTTTAATGGCTTTGTTGGGATTTACATTGTGGCAGAATCTATGTGGCAACTGGGATTGGGCGGCGGCGAGGGCCCGCCGTCGTACCCAGAGAGGCCCGGCGAGCCTGACTGCGCCTACTATATCAGAACGGGATCTTGTGGATACGGTGACAGCTGCCGATTCAATCATCCCCGTGATCGTGGGGCGGTAAGGATTCCAGCGTTTGATGTTTGGCAATTGTTTCTTTTCTAGGGCTTACTCAACCCACTTCATCAGAATTGTTGAACACACACTTTCAAGTACCCTCTTTATATAGTTGATGAAGGTGTTTTTGATGCAATTGTATAGAAAAGAAGTTTCTTTCTAAATTATTAGATTTTACATGAGCTTTATTTCACATGTGAGGCCGAAATTTCTGATTTTTGGGTCTTCATTTTATCAAATTTACGATATCAGCATCCTTGTCAGGTAGTGAGCTCTCAAAATGTGAGAGCTGTTGAGTATCCGGAGCGTGTGGGCCAACCTGTATGCCAGGTATTTGTACTTCCTTTAATGGGATTTAATAGTTAACCGTGACAAGAATACGAAGACTTTATCATGAAATTATTGATTAACGGGTCAAAAACCCAGTTTTTTTTAGCAGAAATGGGGTTTAATGGAGAAACAGGGTTTAATGTATATTCATGCTTCTGTTCTTGAATAGGTTTTGAGAATTTTGATCTTTTGCAGTTCTTTTTGAAGACTGGAACATGCAAATATGGTAACTCATGCAAGTATCACCATCCGAGACGAGGAGGTGGATCCGTGCAACCAGTTACATTAAATATTCATGGATACCCACTCCGTCCGGTTGTGCTTTCTTTTATAGTTTTGTTTCTTTAGTATTCTTGCTTAGTTATTTTGTTCTGTGACATCTGTCAATGCTATAAGTCTTAGGTTATTGATTATAATGTTGGGATTTTTAATTACAGGGTGAGAAAGAATGCTCTTATTACATGAGAACAGGGCAATGTAAGTTTGGTTCAACCTGCAAATTCCATCACCCAGAAATTTCTGGTGTCTCCATGCCCTCGCCTGCACCTGCATTTTATTCAACGGTGCAGCGTCCTGCAGTTCCTGCTCCCCATCAGTACTCTACCACCAGGCCTTCTATACCTCCTGTGCCATACATGCAGGGACCATACGGTCCGATGTTGTTTTCTCCTGGGGTTATCCCAGTTCCAAGCTGGAGTCCTTATCCGGTTGGTAAAATCCACCTCCTTGTAAATTACATGAGGAGTTATTAAATTTAGATCTCTGATATATCTTCTTCATTATGAGGCAGCTTAATGCAAGCACTGTGGTGTCTCCTGGTGGACAACACAGTGTTCAGGCCGGACCATTTTATGGATCATCAACGCAGTTGTCTCCTTCAGCTCCTGCTTACCCAGGACCGTATCTACCAGTCGTATCATCTGGACCTTCCAGTAGTAGTCAGGAGCACGCTTTCCCTGAAAGACCTGACCAACCTGAGTGCCGGTATTACATGAGAACCGGAGACTGTAAATATGGTTCATCATGTAAATACCACCATCCTGCAGACCGGAACATGCCAAAGTTAAATTATATGGTTAGCCCCATTGGTCTTCCCCTTCACCCGGTATAACTCATATCTCTATTATCATGATTTAATAGATAGCTATGGTTCCTGTACATCTTTATATTTAAATGGCAGGGTAACCTGAGGTAAGTTTCTCCATCGAGCACCATAGTTTCTGATTGAATGGCCTTCAAATTATTAGTCTATTATGTTGAAGATGGATGTAAAGCCTGCATTTATGACATTACTGATGTTGAAAACTACAATGGAAGATACTGTAGGCTCTACAATCTCAAATGTTATTCTTAGGTGACAAATTTCAAACCATCTTTTATTCTAATCTTCAGGCCTGTTGCAAATCTTATCATTTCAAGATGTGCTAGGAAAAATATAAGAAAACCACTATATAATATATATGTCATGTCAACTTGTTTGCCTTTCCCAGAGTTTGGGGGCAGTTTTTTTTATCTCTATTTAAATCAACTAAGTTGTATTATATTGACCATCAGGTATATCTGGTATTTATTTTTACATCTTACGGAAAGGATGGTTCTAAACCGAGTGGAATAGAAAAAGAACTCATATAGTCAACCTCAACTAGTTTGGAATTAAGGATTTGCTATTGTTATCGTATATCTTGTCCCTGTTGTGAGTATTCACTAAGTGCAATTACATTAAACTTTTGTTGAGTCTATGTTCATAGTGAGCTTAATTCTTAGTTGTCACAATGATTTTATGTTTAGTTTACATCAAGCATATCAAATACTAGCAATAGTTAATTTGTAGAATTTCTTGCTAAATCAGTCTGTACCTATATGTGGTCATATGTGTTTTATTTCCATTTATAACTTTCTGTGGATAGCAAGATGTTGTTAGTCATCTGTCACATACTGTATCCTTATGATCCACGTTATCTGCTCCTTCAGTTTTTCCTTTCTTCTTTTGTGGCTTCTTCCTTTGTGCATAGTTAGCGAGTTGAGCAATAGAGCATGTCTGGAAATATGTTATCCTCACAGAAAAACAAGAAGTTTGTTAGATGACTAGGCAGGTTAGGCATTTTAGAATAATATGTATCCATTAGCAAACAGATTTTATGAATTTTCTTAGCCATTAGTGTAGTGAATGATTTGTGTATCTGGTTTCTTTATTATATGAGCAAATTACTAACAATCTGAGGTTGAGACGTGTAATTGAATGGGCTACAATTAAAAATGTTGTTTTCCCTGCAAGGCAAGGGTCATTGTGGGAAACATTTGTGTATAACAATTTTCTATTGGTGGGACTGAGGATGTTGACATCAGAAATTCTGTCAGCTTTCTACAACGTTATGAGCTCCAGGGGTGGCTGACATATGATTTCTTGGAATTATAAATGGGACAAATTAACCTTATCATTTATGGGTTACTCGTGTTGTGTGGTTGATATTCATGGAGTGCTGAAATTTTTCTTCTGGATGTACTTTTTTGATCATTATGATTATATTGAAGATATCCAAGACAACTTTAAATTGCACATTGGCATCATTGGAGATCAGAGCTAAGACCATGGTTCTTCTTTCTTCGAGTTGCTCTTAACCACTAGGAGGGATCAGTAGCATGCTTAGATTGGGATGTTTTAGGCTGGAAGCATTGTGAAGCAACAATATGATGGATGTTGATTGAAAACAGGTGATTGAGAATTTGGTTCGTGTATAGGGGTCATCATCAACTAGAATAATGCGGATGAAGTAAATTGTGTGCTAAGCCCTGTTGGTCTTCTCTTTGTTGAATATGCATTTTCACTTGTTTCCTTTGTCATGATCCTAGAAGATAGTTTTTCCCAACTATTGTTTTTCAGTTTTTTGGATCATGCTAGATCTTGTTTCTGGTAAGGAATAAAGGTTCATATCTATATTAATTTGCAATTGATCTGTTATAATGTTTGAATTGCAGTCATGAAGGTGGTTGTCAAATATGTGTTTGTAATGATAATAAAATTAAATGTTGAAAATTTTTAGCATCCATAACCTATGTATTTAATTTAAGATTGCATATGGTTTCTGGAGAGCTATGCAGGGGGTGGTTAAAGTGAAGCAGTTAACCAGTTACCCACAAGATTAGTTAAAATGTTGTTTGGCTATTTCTCAATTAACCAAACCTTTTTGTTGAGATGACATAAATGTTTTCATTGGAAAAGGCATGTTAAGGCTTATTTTTGTGCTATATGGCCAACAATGCTCTTATCAATTGTCTCCACTTGCATGAACATGGCTAAGGACTTCATCCCTTACATGAATTTCATGCACATCATTGCCCAAGATAGTTTGATATAACTGTGGCTCAATCATGAGGTCATCATCAGATGTAGGGCCATACCAAACATTGATCCCTACTAACCATTCTAGTATTATTGCTACTTTGATCCATGAATACATGTAATTATGTAGTATGCAATATAACATATAATATAAGCATGGGGGCTCAGAATAGAACATTATTAGATGGGTGCATCGGCTGCACAAGAAGTCCATGCAAAGATGCAACCATGTAACGCCGACATGTCATCATAACTAAACCCAGGCTTGCAACATTGCCTGAAGGTCAAGTTGCAACCCAAACCTAGGTAGAGCATTAAAAAATGGTTCCAGAGAGCATACTAATCAACATAAATTTCATGTATGCCAACATGAAGTTCGACACCATGACAGCAACCAAAAATTATTCAACATATTCATTGAAATCACCATGGCATTAGGTTTGATCATCGTAACAAATTGGCCAAACACCATGTGGGATTCATGGATGCTCACTTGGTTTTGCGAGACCATAGCATTAGGTTGATCACCACAACAAATTGGCCAAACACTGCATGAGATTCATGGATGCTTGGTTTCATGAGACCATGGCATCAAGCAAACCACTACATGAAAGAGGGGAAGGGGGTTGAAAGGGAGTCAGGGTCAAAATCAAGTGATATTGGCATGGGATGGACAAGGGAGAAGCCCAAATAGGCCACCAACCACCACCACCAATAGCCGATCTAGAGATTACGACAGGCAACTAGTAGGACACTTGAGCTAAGCCCCAAGATATAGACCATAGTCACCAATCGAGCCTTAAGCTATAGCTCATGGCCACCAATTGACCTAGGATGAGGTAGAGAGTAGACATGCTGTCAGTGACAATGGGAAGGGAATTGATAAGAGAAAAGGGGAAGGAGGAGCATCGATGGGTAGTTAGAAAAGAAAAAGAAAGCAAACAAAGCTTGTTCCCAAAGACTAGCATGTCTAGTAGCATTGTGCTGCTTGTCAAGAACCGGCTAGGATGGCGAAGATTGCAGAAACCCACCTATATTGTGAGGTAGCGAAAAGGGGATTGGGTCAACCCTAGTCGACATAAAAAAGAAAGAGGATTTTAACTGAGTCCCAGGTTATTGTCCTAAGTATCAAGATGGGACTGTTCGGTCATGATTCTAACTTCTTAGTTGACATGTCTTAGGACATCTCTTGTCCCAAATGTTGAGATGGAATGGGATGGCGGTGTGTTCTGTTCCATAAAAAAATCAGAGCAACCTTGTTCCAACCTTTAAAAGATAGTATTTACTATAAAGATTACCTTTATGTATCATAAGAAGACAAGAGGCATGGTATATCGTACGAGTCTATACTAGTGTGTATTGAGTGCATCGTATCATAATAGTACTGAACCAGTATGTAGTACAGAGGAGTGTATGAAGTATCAGTATGTCGAACCAAATCTGCATTAGGCATATTGACATTATACCAAGATGGTACCAGTATAGGGCCTGGTAACGAGACTGTGAACTTTGACTAAAAGGCTTTATTTTAGATTCTCTTGATGTTGCATAAGATCAATATCTACACTAAATGTTGCTCTCTTGGCTTTAGTATCTTAGGATTAGGATCCTTTCTATAGCAAAGGTCCAATCTACCCTAGACTTATTTTGGTTTTTGCAGTTATCGTATGTATCAATCATTTTGTGCATCGAAGATTTATGAAATTAGATTGAATGAAGATTGGTTCCCCAAGGCATAATTAAGTGTCTGCGCAAATGAGACTGAGTATGACAAATGAAGGAATTTCAACCAACTACTAGAAGAACTAGATCTCTTGTCGATGAATTTGAAATATTGTCTCTACATCATCATTAAGTGCACATTACTACTATAAGACCAAGAAAAGGTTAACCATCTTTATAGTTGGTCTAACATGAGATTGGTTCTATTACAAATGATCAATTACTTGAGAATAGCCAAATAGATGGTCACTACCAAAATAAGCCTTTTGGACCTAATCTCGAGGGGCATAAAATTTTCA
Organism: Metroxylon sagu; assembly: GCA_017589505.3. Lineage (NCBI taxonomy): Eukaryota > Viridiplantae > Streptophyta > Magnoliopsida > Arecales > Arecaceae > Metroxylon > Metroxylon sagu. Next base: position 417,066 of record JACVBY030000645.1, on the reverse strand, counting down.
GTGTATGGTCAATTCACCCAAAGGTCAACCATATGAATATCCACTCTCTAACCTTAAACTCAGGGGGGTGGCATAATTATTCAGAGAGTATGGTTGTATCATCCAAAGGTTGACTATATGAACTAATGCCCTCAATATCAAACTCAAGCAGCATAGTTATGCAAAGGATTTGATCAATTTCCCAAAAGAGTGACCATGTCAAAAGATGCTCTCTAACATTGAAATCTGAGGGCATAATTATTCAGACAATTTGATTGATCTACCTAAAAATTGAACATATAAGAATGAGGTAGACTAGGAGGCTCCAACCCATAAACCGTCCTGAATAAGGCCGAACTAAATGGTTCGATTCGGTTTGATACATTGATACGGAGTCGATATGGGTGGTTCGCCCGTCATACCAAACCGAGAGGCAGAACTATCCTAGTTCTAGGTTGATTCGGTTTGGTTCGCCTCAAACCATCCAATTTGAGAGGGTTTGGCTGGCTTTGGGTGGAAGTAATATATTTATTTTTGTCCAACCAGTACCATAGTTGATATACATGGTCGATAGACATAAGTCATGACCAATACCATAATGAATGCATATGATTGATTGGCCGCATATGATGGCATATTACAATGTTCAACTTAGTATTTCTTATAGTTGGTCAAGCAAGTTTTAACTTATGTTGATTCGGCTAGACAAAAATATTGATTTTCATTGAGCTGCAAAAGGCATTTGCTTATGCAAAAAATAAAATTAGACGCAATCAACTATAATAAATTATCAATAATGATGCATCGATCAAGTTTTATTAATTATTTATGCATGACACTTGAAAGGTTTGTCGCTCATACAAGAGGGCATATAATGGTAGTTTGCTGTTGAAATTAAGTACCTAAAGGAAGTTATGCAAGAAAACACTGGGCAACCACCAAAGAGAAAGTTACTGTTGGAGAAATTCACCCAAGAGAATGTAGTTATTGCTGTAAAGAACTACCTTTCTGCATTGTACAAAGACAAGAAGACTTCATTTGGGTTTTCTTGTAACTTCTCACAAGGCTACAACAGGATTACAACAGTGTCTACACCAAGTGGTGCTCACTTAACCACTGTCCTTTAGGATTAGGATCCTTTCTAGAGTGATGATCTGACCTACTCTAGAGTTTATTTTGGTTTTCCTAATCATCTTATGTATAGATCTTTTCTTTTATCAAAGATGTATGTAGTTGGATTTAATGAATGCCAGTTCATTTCCTTTCTTTTATCCAATTCCTCTTTTTAGTTGTCACTTTATTGTTTCCTTTTTATGTTAATCACTTGTAGATGTTAAGTCCTCTTAGTTCAGGTGCAGAAAATTCCTCATTGTTCTAAACCACAGTCAACTGTGAGAATGGAAAAAATTGTGCGAACAATGGAATTCAGCTTACTATTTGTGAAATGTGATTTTCATGGTTGAAGCTTGGAGGCAAAATATTTATTCCCTGAGATTGATTGCAATGGATTATGAGCAACATGTATTCTGCATGCATTTAGAGCAAAATTGCTTGATGCCAAGTTTCCACAATGTGATTTAGCGGCCAGACTTTCAAGAGAATCATATATTCTCTTGGAATTTTATGGTTCTTAATGGACATGCATAACCTGCCTTTTATTTTCGGAGTTTTAACTTGGCATGCATTTAGTCTAGTGTGTCTTGAGTTTAGTTTTTACTGCTTTCGGTTGTTACATTTTGTATTCTTTGTTCTTGATTTTCCCTTCACATCCAGACAACTATGGCCATCATGCCTCATCTTAACAATTACATCACCGCAAGCATCAGGGCAATTCCCATCGAGCTTCCCCCTACATGCCTGGGGCATACATGGACATGCATTCTCTCATGTCATTCTTATGTGCTTCAATTTTTCTGAATGGCATTTCTGGCAACATAATAGATGTAGGTTATTGGGTGATCATTAGTGGAGGAGCAAAAAAAGGGATGCTGTTGGAAACATTACGAGTTTTTGCCATGGACCTTCTAGAAGTCTGTTTGGTATAACCTAACACTTTAGAGCATGTCAATGGCTTAGGATGAGAAATGCCTTGTAGATATGGAAATCATCACATGTATGAGATCAAAATATTTAAGATGGTTAGTCAACAGTGATCAAAGAGACAAATGGAACACTTTATTTAGATTTCCATTCTTGTGTCCAAATGACAAAAATGTTGTTGGACGCAAAATGATTATGTTAGTTAGAACGTAAGGCCAATGTCTTGATTAGTTGCCACAGCCAAAATGAGCATGGTTCAAGTCATTCTAGCATTTCAGTTCTAATGGCCTCTGTCTTAGATGGAATAATTGAACTCTATTTCAAGGTATTGTTGAAGGCAAATGCCTATATTGTGAAAACAAAATCAATGCAAGCATTAAGTCAACAAGGTCATCTATGGGCTTGCACAAGCCTTTTCTAAGATTGGTTTGACTTGTTACAGTCTTCTTGTTAGGACATAAAGGTATTGTTTTAGACTAGCTTTTAAATCTAGTGGGACAAGGCTGTTCTGGTGTTTTCGTAGAATGGGATGCGTTACCGTTCCATCCCGCCCTAGCATTCATCTTTGTGACTACATTTCTCTCACTTTTCTATCATTTTATATGCCTGGTGATATGCCTTGAGGATTTAGAACCCTATTGTTGTATCACAAAGTTGATCAAGATTACTGTTATATTTAAGTAGACCTCTCTGTACGACCTATTTCCATCTTACTCTTCCAAACTTTCACCTAACCCACCTCTATCCTCCAATTCATCCTTTCCATAATTATTCTTAAGCCTACAGTTACATGCACTACTGAATAACTAAGTTGGGTCTCCGAGTTATTATGCACTTTGCTTATGACCCATACTGATACTAGTTTTCTGTGAAGCCTTTTGTATGCCAAAGCCAAGGTTTGGCACTGTATTTGATACCCTCCCACATTTATAGAAAGTCTGATGTTCAACTCCCATGAAGTTTTCTTGACTTCTGAATATTTTGGCCTGGTGCTTTGTTTCAGCCCACGTTGCAATCACTGAGCTCATGGCAGAATGGTCAGAATGGCCATTGTGAAATGGCATTTATGTAGGTATGATCATGGCTGATTGTCTGGTTTACTGTTACAATTGTCCTATGACTAGCGTAGGAATTCCACCTCTTCCACCATGGGTTATGACATCTTTTCGTAAGGTTTAGGATGTTAGTGAGTGTAGAATAACTGAAATTTTGTGATGAGTCTATAAAAAGAAAATAATTAGGATTTACAAAATTAAAATGGAGAAAATAACATAGGTTAATCATGTTAGTAAAGGCAAAAAATTCAAATTATTGGTAATTTACATATCTCATCACATATTAATTGCTAATTCTTAGCTACTGCTGTTTCTTGCTAAATTATAAAGTACTTAAGCTTCTGAAAATGGAGAATGCATAAAGAGATTAACCTATTTCTAAGGCCTCTCAACTACTTATTAGTGTCCACCATAACAATGTCCTATTTCATTTCCTTCACCTTGTCATGTTCCTTCATCCCAAATGCAGTTTTAAATATAGTGACTCAATCACCCCTATTTTGATCTCTAGTTATGCACAAAGGATGATCAACTATACTTTGTCAAGAATAACCATAATGTTGTAAGAGGTGTTGGATGGAACATGCATATCTGTCCATAATGAGAGCTTGCATGAGGTCAATTGCTGGGTTAGCCCCTTGATGATTTTTAGTTTCTTTTTTCTTAATATACTTAATATACTGCATAGGGTGGATTCATTGAGGATAATCCTTGCATTACTGGAAGTAATCAAGGCATCAGTTATATATTTTGATGAACTAAATTAAATGAAACTGTGGAACTCACATCTCTTTTTATGAGCTATGTTATCTGCATGAGTTATATGTACATAACAAGTGAGCTAGATTATCGCACCATTGGATAACGCCTCTCTTTATCGATCATCTCACCTAGATTCAGTTTTTCACTTTTTCCCCTTGACCATCTCTCTTATTGCCATATACTTTTTTCTGGTTATAGTCTGTCTTCTAGTAAAATGGTAATTAATATTGCATCTTTTCCATTGCACACTTGCCATGTTTAGTTTTTTAGAATTTTCTTGAATAATATCTCCTTTACCACATCTAATACCATTTGATATGATGTAAATATGGTGCACCTTTTTCTAAACAAAAATAGTACCATCTATAGCAAACATTTTGTATTTATCTTTTTTTTATAATATGCTCAACTGCTCTTTTAAATCCGTTAAGCTTCTATGCACATAAATTTAACATGCAAAAATAATGTATGAGAATGACCATTTATTTTAATTGTATAGAGTGTTAACCAGAATATATAAGAGTTTTTCTTTCTCTAGCATGTGCAATTGGTTTCTTTCTTGGGGTCATAACATGTATTTCACGTGCCAGTATGCTGGTACAAGATGGTATGAGAGATGCTGCTGTGCATGTACTTTTCTAGCAAAGTTACCTGGGCACATGACATGGTTATTACCAGAGAGTGTCCAAGTGTCAAGAAGAATCCAACATTGGAATCTTCTAAAAATCAGACATGGGACACATCTACATTTTGTATATGGAAATATGTAATAATTTTTGCATATCATGAATAATGAACTAAATATATGTTCCTTAAGTTCATAAAATTTGATAAAATGAGTACTAGTTATTATGTTACACTTGGAATTGGAGAGATAATTATGATGACATTATGATCTGATGGTATGAATGTCCCAAGTGTCCAAATGATCAATCCCAACTGTCCAAGCGTTGGACACATGAAAAAACTCAAAATTTGGTGTGTTTTCTAGTAAATGCTAGGCTTATGAGTTGATTTACCTTCTTGTGTGGAGGTTTTTGCTTTGACATTTGGACGAGAGTTGGACAACGATGAAGCAAGCAACATTTGCTTTTCAACCTCAAAATTCATTATGTTCCATTTTGTATTCTTGAAATGCCTCTTAGACTAATTTTTTGCTTTAATGTTTTGGCTGTTATTACATTGAGAAGATTGAAAGTTCTTTACAGTGTGATGTGTTGATGCATCGCATATCCATATTGTTTTCAATCTATATCACGCAAAGGTTACTAACAATTAAGTTGCTTGTGTAAAACAGAATGAGTGAATGTCTAAAAGATCAATATTGATAATATGGGTCATGGAGTATTGTACATGTTCATTCAATTGCTTAAAAAAATGTTTCATGGATGTTAAATAGTAATTTCCTTCCCTTGTCAATTGGATCAAGTTGTGTCAGTTATATAATTTGATACATTTGTTCATACTTTGGGCTACTTGATTTCTCATTCCAGATAGAACCTGTTTACTTTCTAATCAGTAATCCAACCTACAAATCATGATTAATTGATTTCTAGTGATCGCACAACCTTAGAGTCCTTTTGAGTCAATGCTTCTGATTTTTGCTAGGTAAAAGTTGTGACTTTTTAATCTCATCCTAGATTAATTTGAATGGAGAAAAGATGATTTATTGATTTCAAGTGATTGAAATAGTCTTAGAGACCTTTTTGAGTCAATACTTTGATTTTTTGCTTGGTAGAAATTGAGACTTGTTAATCTCACCATAGAGTCAGTTGGATGGAGATCCCTGCCACTTATCAGGGATGCAATCTTCAGCAATGACATCTATTCTCTGATTTGAGGGGTTTGCTATCCCGTTTCTTAATATCCTTTTTCTTCTTGTGGGAGAAGTGTTGAGTTGTACAATTAATAATATTGCAGACAAAATTTCATTTGATTCACTCTCAGTTTAGGGTGCTAATCTGTCCTTCTCAATATAATATTTGGATTTGTTGATCTCAAATTTCAAGGAAACCACTGGCCTTGTTAAGAAAATGTAAGGTTACAGATCAATATTGGAAAAATTATAGCAGAGAATATTGGTGGTATGGAATTTGTTGGATGGATAGGTTACATTGGAGTGGTTTTCTTAGGGACATATTATGGAAACCATCGTTGGAGTTTGCGGTGAGAATTATGGGATCAAGTAAATGAACTGTAAGAAGGTTGTCTGGCTTTGAAAATGATGTTATCTGGTTGTTAATAGGATTCACCTTATCAATGCCATCTTACTTTATCTCCCTTCTCTTTTTGTGCTAGGGTGATGGTTAAACAGTTTGAAAATGTAATGTTGGATTTTTTTTCCTGCTGAGTCTGTGATTTTAAAGGTGTTGCTTGCTCATAGGAGTATGCTTATATGCTTACATAAGCACATGAGAAAAAGGGAGTGTTAACTGTGATTTTGCCTTGGGGCCAGTTTAGTTGTGGAGTAAGGTGTTTGGTTGTGAAGTTAACGTAGAGTAAATGGGTCCAAACGTCTGTAACCCACTTTACTCTAGATTAAACGACTCAACCTTAGATCTGATTGGAGAGGAAAGAAATCAATTTTTTTAATCTACTTAATTCAAATATCTCAAAGGAAATAATAAAGAATTAAGAAAAAAGTGAAATTTAGGGTTCTAAAATAATAAAGAATTAAGAGAATTGTGAAATTTAGGGTTCTAAGTCCCCTTTGCTTTCATTAATTGAATAATAAAATTGCGTACAACCTTCTTTTTTTTAATTAGTAAGGTCCAAGCAAGGTTCGCTGTACCAAGAACTGGTACCATTTTGGTACTGAATCGGTACGATATGGAGCGTACCATATTGAACTGATGGTGTACCGATCATCCCATACCCAATCAATGACGTATCAGTTAGGTAAATAGAAAGGTTCCAACCTATAAACCATCCCATATCGAGCTGAACCAGACAATTCGATATGGTACGGGGCTGTTCAGTATGGTACAAGGTCAGTATAAGGTTGGTATGAGGCGGTTCTGTGCTATATTGGGTGATTTGAGGTGATACCAGCCCCATACCAGAACATGTGAACCATATCGATTCCACACCGGTACGGTTCGGTATGCCCCATATGGGATAGTTTGGCATGGTTCACCTTAGGTCCAAGTCTTAAAATTTGGTCAGAATCTTCTTCTAGTTAAAATATGGCATACAACTTTCTTAAATAGTCATGACTTGTAAAAATAATCATGAGAAAATTTAAATCATTTTGAAGCTAGATCTCGACTTCTACATTAATTTTGTCCTTTGTTGCATTGCCTATTTACCTTCGGATTGGAAGTTATATGCTTTTAAATTCTTGCATGAAAAGGAAACTTTTACTTTAACTGGCCCATTTCAAGGTCCAACATCATCTTGCTCCCATGTCAACTAGATATGATGAACCCTCTGGGGATTGTTGCACCCTCATACTTGTTGAGAGCTTCATTTTGGCATATGCCATGCTAAAAACAGATGCCATATAAGAAAGTTATGGCCTCTAGTAGTCATGGTTTGTGATTGAATCCTAAATATGGTGAATCTTGCTCCAAAATCCTGTCCACACCTATCCAAAGTGGCCACTATACTCCACCACAGGTCTGATGATCCTCCTAGATAGGGTGGAACAATTTAGTCTAGATTAAATGTAAAAGGTAACTTTAATTTTTTGAAATCTGTTTTACCCTTGGAGTAAAGTTGGTTGTTAGAGGATCATTGTCAATGATAACTTAAGTAGGCAGATTAAATAGACTTTACTCCATAATGCATCTTAACCTTACTTGATCCCATCTTGAGTGTAGCCTTAAGTTTTTAAGGTGATTTTACTTGTGCCATGGTGGAAATAGAGATTAGGTGGAGGAGGTTAGTTTCTAGAAGGTCTTGGCTTAAAGTAGTTGTGGCTTAGGTTGTATGAGATCTAAGAGTGCACCTAAGCTTATATGAACTACAATGTCATTCCATGTCAAATTTGGGTTTTGTTGAATCTTTTCCTGGGCAGAGTGTATATAGTGAATGGTTTTTGGACTTTTCTATCAGTAACTAAACTCGTAAATTGGAGTTATCTTGGACTGCAAGTATAGGCAGAGGTTCTTGTGTCAAAAATAGAGGAGTTTAATTTCTTCTAGCCTTCTTTAATTGTTGGTAATCCTATGATCCTCTTAACCTGTCAGGAAAATTTTGAGTGGGTAAGTTGCTGTTCCTACTAAATAGTTAAGACCATGGTATGTTTTACTGCCCTGTACTGATGCATACTGGGCATATCATACTGTACTCGTATTATACTGGTACGTGGTATGAGGAGTATGCCGAGTATCAGTACATTGAACCGACCTCGTACCATGTAACTGACACTATATCGTGATTGTACTGATACAGGATCTAGTATTGAGATTGCGAAACTTGGGCAAGACATTACTTCCATCTACCTGTTAGGTTGCCCCTTGCACCCTCAAATTTGGTTCCTTAGCATGGGTTTGGAATTCCTAGGTTTGTTGCTGGCTATGTTTGTAGGATGGAACTTTCTCATTCTCCATCGGCAAACATGATGCACTGCTCGCTCCCACTTGTGTGGTTTTCTTGTACTTTTGTTGGTGATGGTGGATCACTTGTTCTTTGTTATGTACGTGCTGCTTATGTTAAAAGCATTCTGGCCCTTTGGAAATTGTCTGTGATTCTAATTGATGTTTTTAGTTCTTTTCCTATTTCTTTAATGGAATAACTGAAGTGGCTTTCATGTTTTCTGCTATCATTTTCGTGGTGACTTGGAAAAAGGGAATCATTTATTTTAAAAGCAACGGCATATAAATGATGGCAGTTTTTGATCAAGCAAGATGGCAGTTGGGCCTTGGGTGGGCATTGGTGACAATTGGAAGAAGTAGGTTTGGAAGAAGTAGGTGGACATCATTGATTCACAGGAGCACAAAGTAGCTGGGGGAATTTTGTTCTCTGCTGGTTTTGGTTGGTGAAGAGGGAGAATTGGATTTAATGTGGCTTATTTTCATGCACAATTTTAGGTTTTAAGTTGCTTTGAGGCTTGTAGGCAGATAATTGGACAATGATGTTAAAGTCACCATTACTCTGGTGGTGTTTGTGGTCTTGAACCTAACCTTTGGAAAAGCATGCTTTGTGGACGAGCAGCTGAACATTATATCTAATTTTGAGGTTTGGCTTGTAAATGTTAAAGTTTGAGCATACTTGCAAACAATTTTATTCAGGAACAAGATTTCAGTACCATGAATGTCTGGCAGGTTATTGGTGACTTAATTAAATTTCTACTTTTATGATCAGAGGACTTGGTGGGCAATATTCAAAAATCTGATAGACCAATCGAAGAATGTACCTAAGAAGTCCAAAAGCATTTGAAACATAGCAATTAAGCATTGAATAACCAAGTGCAGGCAGATCAACAACGTCAGTATCACAGGCATCCTTGGAAATGATACCACTTTATCAGTGTTTAATAGCGACAACCAATGATGGTATCAAATGGCTAAAGACCATTGATTAAATTTTGCTGAATTTGAATGGGTACATTTGGAGCATGGTTTGACTCAGAGTCCTTGGACACTTCTAATGACTGTTGCTTGGCTTTTTGAATTAATGCATCTACCATATAAATTTTCCTGGAAGCTCAGTATCATGCCATCGATTTTGCTCTCACGAATATGTTATACAGATGAATGGAGAGATGGATATTAGTATATCAGATAGAATTACAGTGGATTCAGGAACAGATTAGTGGCAGACCATGCATTGGTGACCTGAGGAAAAAATTCACTGAACAATATTAAGATCCCTAATGTCACTTTTTTTAGATTCCTTGGCCCAAATTGTTGAAAGGGTTAACTAGAGTATAGGAAGACCAAAGGTAACATGGATGGAAATTGTGAGAAAACATAACAAGTGAACAAGGAGGGCAGAAACCCAAAGAACGTAACAGAAAGCTACCTAACAGCTGAAAAATAGACAGAATCAATGATAACTCATTCCCAGAAGCACACTTGGTCCAATCTGAAAAAGGGAATTTAAAAAATCCAAAACCATGTCTGAGACTTGTTGCCTGCCAAGTAAAAAATTAATCTGCTGTTTCTCACAGTCCATATGCCCCAACAGATAATTGCCACTGAATTTTTCCATTCTTTCCTATATCTCTGCATCTCAGGGCTCTAAGTAAGAAAAAAAAATATGGAAGTATTCATGCAATTGACTCCAAGTAATTGAGAGAAGGCATGATGGCCACGTTCCTGGTTATTGTCCAAAATTCAGATTTGCAATGCTTTTTTATTGCAAAATTGATTTTTGGTTATACATCTGCTTTAGATTAGTGCTTCTTTGCTTGTTACTAAGAATTTGCAGTGCAAACTAATGAGATGTGGCATGATCAAAAAGTCGAGATCATAAACAGGAACCTCCTTCACTGCATTTAATCATGGCATGAAAAGTGTAAACAAGTGTATTTCACTTCTGATCCTCCTGAATTATGAAAGATCATTGACTGTAAAATTTAAATTCTCCTTTCCTTTTTGTAACTTTCCAGGAGTTTCTGTTTTTGTACGCTTGTCATTGTATATTCAATTTTTCATACTGGTGTCCAGAGTAGCTTTACTTTATAGGCTTTTTTACTTTAGGAAGAATCGTGCAAGTCATTTAGCTTTGACTATAAATAGATGAAGGTACAGAAGAAAAAAAACTTTGTTTGAATAACCAACAGTTGAATTGCTGTCATTGTTTTGCATGTCTTTTTATGAGGAGAGTCATTTTATTTGCATGTATTATTTAAAAAACTAGTTCCAGGTAAATGCACGCTCCTTATTTGTTGAATATGAATATTTTGCTCTTCAAGCCTAACATGTTGCACAAATGCCTGATGCTTTTCATATTGGAGGCTTGGTTTGCTTTGGTAGTGTTTTCATAGTTTAAAGAGAAAAAAGAGTAAAGAAAAAGGAGAAGAGGAAATGGAAAATTGACATGTCCATCATATATTTCTATGAAATTGTCAGTTACTGTTTTAAACCGTAAAGCAATGTTACACTGTTTTAGAGTGTGGTTTTTACCTTTTCTGATAGCTGTGATTCTTAATGCTTTCATTTTTTTTCTGTTAAATAAGAATTTCTTTCCCATTTCGACTTAACTCTTTTTTCTTTCCAATATTGTAACAGGGCGCTCCCATATGTCCTTATTATGCTCAACATGGAGGGTGCAATTTTGGACCGGCATGCAAATATGATCACCCGGTGGGAGCACCAATTTACAACCCTTCCACATCTTCGCTTGTTGACATGGCTGTTGTTCCCTACCCAATTGGATTATCTATACCTACATTGGCTCCATCCTCATCATTGTCGGAGCTACGTCCTGAGCTCATCTCCGACAAGGATTCTGTCCTCATTGGAGTGGCTTCACCTGAGAGCATGCCAAGTAGCTCAGTTGGTCCAATGTTTTCAGAAAGGGGTCTTGTCCCCCACTCTGTTGCCCAATTCTCTTGTCAAACTTATACACCAGCTAGCAGCAGCGCAATAGGCCACAATGGTGATGCTTCTAGTACGAGCTGAGAAAATCAGAAAAAAATATTTCTGTATTCTTTCTTGGAGGTAATTGCTGCCTCAACATAATCTTCACTGTTCTTGACATCTTTTTACAAGTATCCATCATCCGGCCATCACCATTGTGGCCTTCCTCTCAGTTCAGATAGCCTGAGGCCCATTGCCTGCCCTGCTTGTTCCACTCAAATAAGCTACAATGAGTACAGAAAAGGTGTAGCAGCATCATGAGTTCTTGAATCCACCTCCCTCAATAACTACAGTCAGGAGCTCTAATAATTTTGGAAATTGCAATGCAGACTAAGCTGCTTTCATGCTTTGACGGTGAAATTGAGAGAATGGGCCATGTACCTCCATGTTCTCCCACTCAACGGGCTCATTTCTGCCTTCAAGGCTCATTTAGGCCTTCCCCCCTGCTCATCTGATCTGAGTTCATTTATTTTTTACTTTGTTTTCTGTATTTTTATCATAAATATTATCACCAGTACCCTACCTGAGGTCAGGGTCATTGTTACTGCAGGACGTTCTGATGATTAAATTAAGTGGATATTACAAACAGCGTCATGGCACGGTATTTCTTCTTCATTTAAGTTCGGAGGCTCCACAGCATTAAGTCCTCTTCGCACTTAGTTTTGGTAATTTCATCAGGTTGTGCTTACCAAGTGTGAAGCGGTTATCATCGGTTGCCTGTAAAACTGGTCTACAGATTATTTCTCTTTTAACTGTTCGAACTCTATTAGCAATGAAAAAGTGGAGACCCTGCCCCTTCTGTCTGACCATTGCCCATCATTTGCTCAGAGATATCATGGTTAGATAAGCATGCACTGCTAGTTATAAGCTTACTGATTTTGATAACTACAGAGAGAATCATGGAGGCCCTTGGCCTTGGTCATGGTTTATCTCACAAGAGTCCATCTATTGTATTTCTCATTAAATACATCTAGTTGGGGATGGATGGATGGATGGATGGATGGATGAGTATGGAGAGGGTTATTTTGTGTGTAGAATTCTGTGAAAAAACGAGAATCGGACCAATGAAGATGACGGGCCTCCTTTGGGTGATATCTTGAGAGGCCTCTTTGGTGTGAAGCTTATTAAACTTTGGAATGCCAAATCTCTCTCTTCATACAAAAACTAAAAACCTGAAATTGAATGGCAGCTGCGCCGAACCGCGCACCAAAGCCAGGCTGCACTGGACGCGCAAGGTCTTGCGGATCGAGTTCGGCTTCAGAAAAGTAAGCGGAATTGGACTCCAATTTGGACCCTACAAATAGATGTTAAAGCTCAAATTTAAATTCCAACCCGCCCCTTGTAGATGGCGTAATGGGTGCTGCCAGAGATTTAATCAGCGAGCAAACTCTTCTGGAGGACGATCCCGCTGCCGGATGGCCAGGTCCAGTCCAAGGTCATTGAGGAGAGAACGAGATCTCTTCAATCCTCCTCCAATGCTTACCCCCTTTGCCTCCACCGCTGCCTTCCTCCCTTCGCCTCTCGCGGTAATCGGGGCCCTCGCCTTCGGCCTCGCTCCTCGCCTCCAAGCAACGGCCCCCGGCAGCCGCGCTGGCACCTGGGCCCCTCCGTCACTTCCCTCTTCTTTCACCTCAACCTCTCGTCACCTACAAAACCTTGGGCTCTTTGTCCACGGACCACGATGCCAACGGAGGCAGCCGATACGATTTATTATGCGATGGACTAAGGTGCAGCATGAGTCCATGTGGGGTTTTCTTTTTAAATAATTTTTTTTTTTAAAAAAAAAAAAAACTATTTCCTAAATACGTCAAATTACTTATCAGAGTGTTTTGGGTCAGCCCAGGAGATACGTCACTCAACTCTCCCACGTAGATGAAAATTCAATAATTTTCAGAAAAATCATATTGAACAGGTGCATGAAATAGAGAGAAGAAAAAAAAAGAGAGAGTTCTATCTCATGTTCATCTGCTATTCATTAATTTGACCATATGGACTCAACATAATAAAGGATTAATTGGTTAGCAAATAAATTTAGAGTGTATTATTATATTATATTAGCATACTCGAATAATATACTACAATAGAGCAAAGTTTTTTTATTTTTATAGAAATCGTTTGTTAAATGGATGAAGATTGAAATATGTAATTGACTATAGGTGAAGCTGGATAGAGGTTGTGATGGAAAGAAATCATCATTTTTAATGATAATTTCACAATGCTAAAATCATCGATTATATTGTTGATTTCAACTGAATTATATATATATATATATATATATAACATCAGATAGACTAACGATTTCATGAAATCATCGATCTAACGAATGATTTCAAAACAATTTTCCCCTAAAAAAAGAATTTGGAATTGAGTAAAAAAATTAATATCAAAAAGTGATGATTTCAAATTTAGACTTAATTTTCTAAAAAAATTCAAATGGTGTAAAAAAAAAATTTCTAAAAAAATCACCACTCAGAGTGATGATTTCAATTAAATTGAACACTTGATTATAAATTAAATTCAATTAAACAATTGACAAACTTACTAAATTTTGATATTTAACATTTTAAATAAAAATAGAAGGAACGCAATTTTCAAACTCAAAGGCTAGGTTACAACTTGATTATATTTCAAAGATTAGGAATTAAAAACCTCTTTAATATAACATAGTAGGGCAAGTAGGCTCCTCCAAATATGCCTAATGGCCGATGGGTATGAAATGTCCACTATAACAACCACAAATCATACCAATCTATAACAAATATGCATATACTGGTAACAGTCAAAGGACACGAATGAGCGTACCGCCATGACATGTAAGCAAAAAAATTTCTGAAACTTTCTACAAGTGCAAATACTCTTGTTAAGTTTTACAATGTGTTTGTTCCCTTCTCAATTTTTAATGTTATTATGTATGGTCTCCACTTTAAATACTACAGATTGTTTGTCGAATGAGATGACACGATGTGAATTGGCTTTTTCTCTATGTACTATCACATGATCAGTTAGATACTTTACATAAACACTTCCTTGTTGAATCAATACTACAACATTTCTCTTATAAGACGAAGAAATTATGCTGCACCAAAGCTATAATGGGAAAGCTTCGAGTTTCTTTAGAAATATCATTGATGCACTCTAATAAATTAGTTATCATGTACCCATAATAGTGGCCACCATCATAAGTTTGGGTCCATTGATCCTTAGGAATGACTTCGCACTAGTATGCCGCATTCACATAAATCTCACAGATATTATTCATTATTTCCTTGAACTCATGCCTTTGTTTCCATGAACATTCATTCACGTAACACCTACATCTTATGGTCCAAAATGCTTTCTACGACTTCTCCACTAAAAATTTTTGATGCCTTAATAAGACTTCATAGCTGTATGCACATCATCCTTAAAGGCAAATAACAATCCTTGATACAACTAATGCAACTCATTCCAACTCATCGGCCTTAAAATTGGTGACTCATGTAAGGTATCAAGCACCTCCAGTTCAATTTTGAAAAATGAATGAAAGAATGCAAAAAAAAATCTGTGGCTCACTTGGATAAATGACTGTGTCCGATTACTCTAAAACATTCTCAGGATCATACGATTCTCACTTTTCTATTTTGTCATTATATTTAACAAAAAAATTTTCTACTAAAGGATCTTGGTTACTCCTTCGATGCACAGGCTTTTTAATAAAGTTAAGGTCAATTACAATAATATTAAGAGAGAAACTATTGACTACATTCAAATTCAATTACTGATCCGTTATATCATCCTAAATGTTATCATGAAGAGACATATGACTAGAAGCTGGTAAATGGTAAGTCAAAGTCTTCAGCCTAGATGATGAAGGATGAGTAAGTCTCGGTATATTTATAAACATCTAGATCATTATGGGATGTGATAAATGGTATGTGGAGGGATCTGACATTGGCACATCCATAGGTATGCTATCTTAAATATCCTATAAAAATACAACATTATGCATTCACGTATCCAAAGGAATGGACTCCTCTACTTCAACAAATAACTCCATTCCATTTAATGACAGTTGCGAAAGATAGGTATTTTACATTATTTTTATACCATCATTATCCTCAAGTTTTATAGGTATATACTTCAAGCTTCATTACAGACAGTGGAAAATCGATACACAACCTTGCTAAATTTTTGATTTTATTTTAACTTCAATAGTTTTGATTTTAGCTTAACTTCAATAGGACATGTATTTTGTTTAAAACTCATCAAATGTCAAATCATGCCTAACCTTGTAAAACTTCAGCAGTGGACTATCACATTGAAGCCCTTCTGGGCCATTGGTCATTACTCGGTTGGAGTAAACAACAATTGTCCATGATTTGCTATTGCTCATTCTATTAAAAGAAAAAAGAAAAAGAAAAAAGATAATAAGAAAACACATAAATGCAAACATAAAATATTTAAACAAGAGTTGGATGGTTGTAGATTCATAGATATTTGCAAGCACAGCTTCTTCACATTTAATATGATTTGGTTTTAAATAAAATGATCATATCTATGTAAATTATTTAGAGTGATTTCCTTTAAATAGTGTAAAGATTGAAGGGTAAGACCCTGGAGTCATCTATCCAAACTCCTAAGAAATGAAGGCAGCGATTTGGTTTTAAATGAAATGATCATATCTATGTAAATTATTTAGAATAATTTCCTTTGAATGGTGTAAAGATTGAAGGATAAGACCCTGGAGTCATCTATCTAAACTCCTAAGAAATGAAGGCAGTACTAAAGGAAACCGCGGTGGAACCAAAGGATTCAGAAACAATGTAATGAATGCAGAGGTTTGGGGAGAGTGATGATCGGGAGATGGAGGTATATTTGAGCAATTATATAACAAATTTACTGTCAAAATGATGCCTGTAATATTTTTTTAAAGATTCCCTTTCTTTGGAAAAGATTACGTGTTGCCGCCCCATAAATTCATTTCATGAGTAAGAAAATGAAAATAAAAGCAGCTAAAAATAAATATAAGAATTCCTATTTAGGTTCTCCAGAAGTGATTTTTATCCATAAAACGACAATAGTTTTTTCTAACAGAATTTAGAACCAGAAAACAACAATAAAAGCAAAAACATTTAGCTTGAAGAACAAAAATGAACAGCTTTTTAAGATATCTTGATATACCATTGTGTAAATCAATAATTAACATTTAACAACATGTTGAGTCAACAAATGTTTTTGGATTGGTTCAAAGTTCAAATTGCAATATCAGAAATCCAACTATTTCAGTTTATTGTTCATTCGTTTGATCAGCATGAAATTTAAGTTGAAGAAATTTTTAAATCATCTTTTAAAATTTTCTTATGACCTTTAAGAAGGCAATCAATGTCAGTTATATGATTTATCAAGCTGGTGATTCTTTCATATGTCAAACATTGTCAATTCCCAACACATTGTTGGCTTAATATCTAAGCCCATGAATGTCTTAATATCTTGTGAATGATATTTTATTAGCTTCTACAATTCTTCAACCTTATCAGCAAAAACTCTATGGATCCTTCAAATGGCCACAGCCCCTAAATTATATCATGACAGGTGATAACGCATGATATTAAAGACGAGAAGGCTATGGGAACATTGTCTAAGGCTTATCCCCATATAATTCTTGACAATTTTTCAACTAAGGTACTTTTTCATTTTGGTTTGCTTGAACCATACCCATATGTGCATGTGTTGGCACCGAGCTTCTTGGTACCAGTTGATATTATTTTCATAATCTTAAAATAATATTTTGTTTGTAAAATCTATTCTTAACCTAATCCCTACATATGTAGCCATAATTTAATAATTCACCTTTTTTTCACCCCTTTTTTTTTCCAACTATTTGGTATTAGATGATAGCTAATGGAAGCATAACTTGTGATGGTCTCATAAGTTGCTATTTCTTAACAAGCATTAAGAGGGGTGGGGGGTGGAAAAGAAGAGCTTATTGCAACTTATTGAATATTATATGGTTTTGTAAGAATGAGAAGTTCTGCCAAGGTTTCGTATAGGGTGCTTGACTGTTCATTCCTTAGAGCAAGCATTTGATAGCTAGTTATAAAGTCTCGTTTTTTTTTTTGACAAATATCAAAGTTACTTGAAAATCAACATTGTCCTAAGTAAGTATTTTTCAAGCAGCACTTAAATAAAAAAATAATTTATTTATATTCTAAAAAAGAATCAAAGAGTATTAATGAAAGAAAAAATCGTGATCATGCTACGATATTTGAGGAAGATTAAAAAAAATATTTTATGTAATCCATGAGAAACTAATTTAGATATCTCTTGCATGGTTAAGTGTTACCCCAATTTAACTGATAAATAATAACTTAGAAATGCAATTTATCCTTAGAAAATAGTTAAGTAGATCAATGAAAAAATTTAACTTTCTCATAACATTTTTTCACCAAAGTACAAAGCTTAAAATGGAAGACATTACCATAGTTTATAATGCAGGTTTAGCTAAAATATTTTTTATAGTTTTTTTGGATAACGAGACTTCAATTCCATTCATTCAACTCTTACTCAATGCCTTCATCCCCTTGTACCATATCTTATATCTATGAATTTTATTTCATTTATGACACCATTCACGTATAGTTATAAGCATCATAGAACTTGCTTGCCTTGTATGATAGATCTAGTGAGGAAAGAAGGACGGATGAGGTTGTAACAGATTGGGCACCTTTCACTCCTCAGGCTTATTCCCTATTTTCTAGTAAAAACCTAAATTAGAACCAATATGAATTTAAGGTTTGATGCAACAAATCCTAAATTACAACCAATTTGTAGATTAAACCACTTCACAATCTCTTCTTTTAGAACTTGGAAGCATCTGGTAGGCAGCAATCTGAGGCATTCTTTGGGACATTTGGAAAGAACAAGACAAAATACAAAGATCTAGGAGCTCACCCGACGAAGCAGCTGGACCGGGGGCTCGGCTGGACCGTGGACCGGACGTGAAGACCGCGCGATGGACCGGGACGGGGGCCCCATGGGACTTCAGCCATTTTGCCTCCACTCATGCGATGGGGGGGACCATGAGACGACGGCTTTCGGAAGGAAACCCAGGCTCGCGAAGCCCCAGTCGCGATGGAGGTAGCGTAGGCTTGCCAAAGTCGTCACTTAAAGTGACGATTTCCTCTACGCGATGATGTAAGTGCTTTTTTTGTTTATTGGGTTTCAAGTTTTTTTTTTTTTTTTTGGAAAAACCCACGACCCGTCGACTTCAAAAAAAAATGACAGTTTAATTAACGATTTTTTAAAAAAAACATAAAATAAAAATATAAAAAGAAATATGAAATCGTCAGTATCACAGCAGGAATTTTTCAAAATTAAAAAAATAAAAAGAAACCCTACAGGTCGTCATTTGAAGTGACGATTTTCATTGAACAATCATCCTCATTTCTCCGTGGTAAAAACAACCCTGCATTTATAAATAATTACAAAACAAACCTATATCAAAAAATCGATATTAAAAAATATTATTAAAATTAAAAAGCCAACATTCTGGACCGAACTGATTCGGGGAACTGAGATGCCGACTTTGATTATAGGCTTCGAAGATTTTTTTAACTTTAAAAGCAACGCTGTAAAATGGCTGATAAAATATATATATATATAACCCGGCTGCTTTCAGGGCCTCCGTCTCCCCGTTCCCCCGCCCGCGCCCAAGGTAAGAGCTCTTCGATCCAGCTAGGTTTTTGGATTTCGATCCGCCTGTGCCTGTAGGGCTCCGGCCACTGGAGTAGTTCGTCCTTCCTGGAGCTGCTTGCAGGCGGCAAGAGCGGAGCCCATGTACAGTGGCTCAAACTACGGGGAAGGGGGCCATGAGGCCGCCCCCAAGAAGATTCCCCCGGCCTCCTCCATGCCGTGGGTTCGTAACCTCCGCCGATTCATCGGATCTGGCGCAGGCCTCGGCTCCGAAGCCCTCATGGGTCAGTCCCATCCTTACCCCCTTTTGCCTCCCTTGTCTCTTATTCCGGTCTCTTCTCATTTATCTATTTTATGGTGTAATGCTGGTTGAATTCGTGTTCTCTTGTTGAAATTTACCCCAATAAATGGGCTTTTAGGGTTTTTTTTTTTTTTTTCCTAGGCGCAAATGGGAGCAAAAATGATTAGAAAGGTGAGTTCTTATGGAGAATGGACTTGGATTAAACCCTAATTTAGGGGCTCAGTGCGAACTGGAGTGGTGATGAGTTGAAAATGTTCGAACGAAACCCTAGTTTTGGTGCTAATTAGAGAAGAGATGGAATCTGATGGAACTAGAACTCCACAATTCAGTGCAAATGTCCGGTAATGTCCTTCAGTGGATACAGTGGTTCTTTATTTTGCAATTTCTTTGGATTTTAAAATATTGCGTTCTCTTACCCAGAAAGAAAAAAAGAAAAGAAAAGAAAAGAAAATCACTTGTTTCACATCAAAGTTTTTTTTTTTTTTTTTTAATGAATTTTCTTTCATTTAGCGAGTGAGGGGTTTCATATTACCAACCCTCTTATATTCTCCCCCTTTTTTTTTCTTCCTCCCATAGCATGCCACTTTTGCCAGTGCTAGTCTACAGCACAATTGTTGTGACTGGTAAAAAAACAAAACCATGATAAGCTGCAATGGCATAGTAAGATAGTTTTTTTTTTTTTTTTTTTTGTGGGAAGAAGGGGTGTATCCGTGTGAATTCTCATTGGTAATTTGTTGCTTAAAAACTTTTTATGTGTAGGTGGTTCCACCTTATTATAATTTAAAAGAGAATGGAATTAATAGCTAGTGCATTATTAATGAATTCATTATTTTAATCAAGAATGAAATTATTAACTTGTGCATTATTTTAATTACCTTAATTATTTTAATCAAAGCTTGTTATGCTAGAACCAAATGAAATTCATTTATATTTTATGGCATAATGCCCATTTGTCTATGAGACTGATTATTTGGATCTCCTGATCAGCCAATTCAGGTTGCAATTCTATTAATGTACTGGCAATAAATCATCAGTCGAATAGCAAGTGCATTATTAATGAATTTATTATTTTAATCAAGAATGGAATTATTAACTAGTGCATTATTAATTACCGTAATTATTTTAATCAAAGCTTGTTATGTTAGAACTAAACGAAATTCATTTATATTTTATGGCATAATGCCCGTTTGTCTGTGAGACTGATTATTTGCATCTACTGATCAGCCAATTCAGGTTGCAATTCTATTAATGTACTGGCAATAAATCATCAGTTGATATTGCAAGGACAGTACTGTTGAAAATTCTGAGATGATCATTAAAAGAATTCAAATTTTAGTGGTTTTTATCTTGACCTTAAATTCGATTGAACATTTATGGGATCAGACTTGTTGGTGAAGGTAAGTCAAATTTATAAGGAGTCCCTTGGATTAGACTTAAGAACCTAGCACTGAACCACCATATTTCCTCTTCTCGTATTCAACTATTGATTTGAATGATTATGTTTCTTCTTTCCGAATTGTTGATAGGTATTTTAGGATTGTAGTTTGCAATTGGGAGTCTCTCTCCCATACCAACTTCGAGTTCTTCACTGAATTTGGACTCCTTTAACCCTTACTAATGGTAAGGCAAGATCATAATCAGCACATTGGGTCTATGTAAACTGTCGAGAAACTTAGCCACAATTCAACTTTAGCTAAAAACATTGCTGTCTATGTCAAGTACCCCACTTTGGATTCAAGTATCCGATGCTGTGTTTTTGCCCATTGCGAGTTGATATGGTACATATTGCTCAGCACTGAGTGCTGATTATGAGTTGGTATGGAATATATTGTGTTGTGCTGTGTTGAGTTGGTAATGCAAGAAATCTAGAGCTCTGCCATCTTATTCACCACAAGTCTAATGGAAGTCATGCCTATATCAGCAGTGAAGATGATTCTTGAAGATGGGAGGAATCATGAAATTTGGAGATAGAATAGGTGGCCTTGTCTTTGTTGGGTAGGACTTTGACCATGAAGCCTAGAGGGGCGCACCCACTTTAACTGTGGGCGTTTTGGTGGGTGGTGAAGCCACTAAGCTTGGTGGCAGGAGGGAATTCTTGGTTCCATGACTGTAGCCAAGGATGAGCTCTTGAAGTGTTTCAAGGCAAGAAGTTGGTCAGAGGGAAGGGTGTGGGTAATGATGAGGTTGAAGAACTTGATGCCCATGTTGATGGCAGGGAGTAGGTCGTGGAGATATTGTCCTAGTTGGACTGAAGAATTGGTTGTTGTGAGGTGTGGGGTCAGAGATCCACAATTGAGATCTGATCAACATAGTTAAAAACCTACCATTCGCATGCCAAGTTGCTGGAGCTCATCCGATGGTCATTTTGACTGTGTGTGTGGAGTTGTAGCAATTTGGGTTTGAAATGCAACAAGGCTTATTGCATCTCAGTGAGCAGTAGCAATTTAGACAATATTAGATACAAATTGACTGCAACTGGACTTGTAGTTGCCTAGTTGTAGAGATAATATCATCTCTCTACTTGCTTGATAAGCTATAACACCCTCTTAATAGATCAAAATTATATTCGAATTCACTTTTGATCTGTGATGGAATGATTCCCTTGTCAGATGATTTTTTTTTTTTTTTTTTTTTTTTTTTTAACATTTGAAGAAATAATGGGAAACCATCATAAATTTAGAAATATTCTCATATTACAATTAGACATGCATTTAGTGCACTTCTGACAAAGGCCCTTAACTATGCAAGTATCTTGATTTCTAGCAGTTGTTATCATAAGCTTGTTATAAATCCAGTTTAAACTTTAGTAGTCATCCTATATTACAATTGATAAGCCCTAAAGTATTATGATTTTAAATTGCTGACAGTTTAGAAAAATTGATATGGTAAACAGGAAATTTTCATCATGCCTTCTGATTGTGATGGAAATTTCTATGGTTATTTATCTGCTTACATACCATAGACGAAAATAAAAGAACAGAGCTCATCAAAGAGTTATGTAAGGTGTGTTTTGCTTCTTATTCAGCCGTGATGCTATATCTTTTTTACTTCTTTCCCAACTTGTTATATATAGTAATCATATCTCTAAATATCATTAAATTTCTGATGTTTCTGCTGAGATCTTATGTGAACATATATAAACATTGACTTCTTGCTTGTTCTTGTATTTTCTTTGATCAAGTTCTTGGTAATCCTTTGTGCAAAGAATATGATCTGATGTCTTTGTATTGGTGGGATTAAATGAACTTTCACTCATAATTTGCTCTAAGACATGCATTTTAACTTGCAGAGCTAGAAACAAAAAGGATTTTGCTTGAGATATTTAAAGAACGGCAACAGAAAAATGCTGAAGCAGGCTCTATTCCTAGCTTCTACAAAAAGGCATGCTGCAGAGTTGACTTCTTGGGTGGTTGATTTATCTATCTGTTTTGTTAGTGCTTTTCAAGCAAATGTAAAATATATTACATATGGCCTCAAGGATGGTTACATATATTGGCTCTGTGTTACAAAGAGCTTTTGCTTGACAACTTGCTGCATATTGGCCTGACATGTTATTTACTATCTCACATGTAATTATAAAAATTCTCAGATTTTTCTCCTGAATATTCATATATTATATTGTAAACAGAAGCCAGAAGAAGGATCCATCAGTCACAGGGTTCAAAGGTTGGCAAAGTACAGGTTTCTAAAGGTATTAGGCTATATACATAATTGGATCTTTGGGAAGTTTTTATTTGAAAGCTTCCTTGTCATGCTGTTCCTGGAGAACTGTAATTCTATGATAAAATAAAGCCTTGATATATGCTTTTCTGCCCATTATTAGCTTTTATCTTTTATTTTAATTTTTGCCTTGTATTTGGTCTAAAGTGCACTCGGTCTTTATGATCTTTACTTCAAATTGCAGAAACAATCAGAACTTCTGCTGAATGCTGATGATCTGGATGCCATGTGGGTTTGCTTAAGAGAAAATTGTGTGATAGATGATGCGACTGGTGCAGAAAAGGTGTATGTCTGTTTCAATGTGATTCTGTCTGTTATTTGTTTCTATTATAGTATTGGATGAGAGTGGAATCACTTGGTACAGCATCTTGATGATTTCTCCATTGGGCCCATCCCCTGTTCTACTTTTTTAACCCTTCAGTAATACCTAATGATCAATAATAGGAGTATGGAAGTATGAGAAGCCATTTCATTTTATTGACTTGATTGAAAAATGCAAAGATGTCCTTCTATAGGCTGACCATAAGATTTTGCAGGAAGGCATTGATTATTCTTTTAAAGTATAGTTGGCACCATTATAGAGTTCTCCAAATGAATGATGAACAAGAGCACTAGTGCGTTGATCCTCTTTCGATCCATTTTAAATCCAACCCATTTATTCTTTTTTTTTTTTGTGCTGTTATCATGGTTCCATGCCTAGATTAGCTTCTGGTTGGATGAGAATTGCAATTGGGTCGCAAGCATGGTACAAAATTTACAAAATTCTCCAATTTGGCTAGGTGGTGATTTGGCAAAGTCATAATCAGAGTAGTCTTGATCCAAAACAGCTGATATAGTTAAGTGCACTTCATCAAATCTAGAGGAGATAAAAATATTATCTGAACTTGTCTGAATTATATCTTTCATTTACAAAGACCTTTCTGATCCAGTTGCAACTCCTCCACCTGACACAATTTAGGTTGGATGCACATCATTTTGAAATCTGACTACCATCTGCACCTCTAGTGGTGAAGCCTGAGCCAAATCATACATTATTGCCTGCCCTCTTTGGTGGCAATGCTAGCTTCATGACAGCATCTCCATAAAAAGATGATAACGAGAGGGTATACTTTCAATGAGAGGATGTACATGCTGTTTCTGTGTTTCAATATTGTTCATTTGATTCTAAGCATCTGATTCCCCTAAGAAAAATATTGGAGGCTGGTTATTATTGTTTATCATTTGGTACATTGTTCTTTAAATACCTTTATTCTAAATATTTGATTCATATTGCTTCATATAATCTCCTACAGATGAACTATGAAGATTTCTGCCATATTGCATCTGTCTGTACAGAGCAAATTGGCCCAAAATGTCGAAGATTTTTCAGCCCATCAAATTTTATGAAGTTTGAGAAAGATGAATCTGGAAGAATAGCTATCCTCCCATTTTATCTTTATGTGATGAGAACAGTATGTTCTGTTTCTGTGCCTTTTAATAATATTTTACGTTCCTTTAGTGAGAGAAATAATAAAATGCATAGATCTTTTATACATACTGTCATGATGCTCTTGAACTATTTTTTTCTTTATTACATGACTAGACAAAATATATAATTAGTTTCTCTATAGTTCAAAGATTACTTTCTCATGAGGATATTTCTTGTATGGCTTCTTTGCTAAAATTTGTGGTTACAATTTATGTGAACATATTTATACTATCAACTTAAAGTGATCTTTAATAACATGTGTTATATTAGCAATTGTTAGTACTAAGGTTAGCAAAATCGATATTGAGATCCATACCAATGCATTATCAGTTCAATATGGTATGGGTTGGTATGGTATGGTACATACCCTATATCGAGATAGAGTACTATTCTTTTTTCACTCTTAATCACTTGGCGTTGAGTGGTATGGGTCAGTACTGAGTGACTCGGGTCGATATTTGGTAGTGTGGGTCGATATCAGATTGGTTTGTTTCATATCGAATTAAAATTTGATACCATATCAGTATCTTGCCAGTACAGATGGTACAATTGGTTCAGTAGACCTTGATTATTTTGACAACAAATGATCAATAGATTGCAGATAGATGATGAATTGCTTGATTGAGAAGAATCCAACATTGACGGGCTCCAGGGTAACTAATTTTGATGTTTCCACAAACATAATCCATGAGCCTTGACTAATGAAGCACGGACATGGATATGGGATTTGGATGCAACATGATATAGATACTCTGATATGACAATCTTGAAAAAGTAAGACATGATATAGCAAGTATTTGTCAAGGAACATATGAGCATTTGGTGTATGCACCCTCACATATGTGCAAAAGAGCATCCATAGATCTTAGTAGTCTATCGGAATGATGTGGTAGGTATTAGGAAAGTAAATAAGTGTATTCAGAAGTATTCGAAGTCTTTCCTATAATTTTGAAATATAGGATACTTAATACAAGTAGTGGGCATGTAACTGAGAAATATCCAACATGTATCACTATTCGATACATATCCAGTGCTACTTGGACTTGCAAATCTGAGCCCAAAAAGATGAGTTGGCACGTATCAACTAGTCAACACGTGTCAAACTTGTTAGATATGCAGTTGACACACAAATTCCAGCCCTTATGCCATCATAAAGAGTCTGATATTGGATTGACCTAGGTCATGAGCTAGCAGTGGTTCTTGGTGAAGGTCAAGGATGGTTATCAATCTAGCAATGGTGCTGGTCTGCAGGTCATGTGGTGGATTTGCATGCCAAAAAGATAGCGAAAGGCAGAAGGGGAATACAGGAAGAAGGAGAGAAAGGAGGAAGGAAAAAAGGGAAGGGGGTGGGGGGGGGGGGGCGTGTTGGAGGGAAGGGATTTAGACATTGAGAGGTGCTATGCTGGTGGTGGTCAGGTTTCTTTTAAATTTTAAGTTTGCATGAACCCAGAAATCTCAATGTCATATTAATTAGGCTAATGTGACTTTTCCAAAATATTTTATTAAGTTATAGAATATAATATATTAGGTCAGTTGTACAAATATGTATAATTCTATTTGTTAGCAATAATCTCTTTAGTGTACAAACATCAAATCCTTTACTGGGGAGAGATCCTTGTGCTTGTAAAGCATTCCAACTACCACTAAATTTAAAATTATTTCAAAGGATAAAAGCTTACATCATAAAAAGTTCCATGGGAAGGTAGTCTTACCTTGTCTCATTGAAGTCTTGAAGGCACTATTGGCTTTTAAAATGAATAAAAACTCCTTCCCCAAAAGCATTCAATGCACGGATTCTTATATCTAAGGAAATTCTTTATTTTACAATATTTAATGCTTCATATTTTCATATCTTGTCTTTGGGACTAAGGCTTTGTTGTTGTTGTTGTTATTGTTGTTGTTGTTGTATTCTCATATCTTGTCCTAATAAAGACAGACTTGATATCTTTTTATCTTATAGAGAAATGAAGAAAAAGGATTCAGGTAGCAAATTAGTTTGGGATTACAACATCATTATTGTTGTTGTTGTTGTTGTTGTTGTATTCTCATATCATGTCCTATCTTGTAAGGATTATTTTATTGACAAATAAAATAATCACACATGCTATGAGTCGCCTTTACCATGATATGTCAATGCTTATATTTTTATGTTCAACTGATAAGATATACATGAATTAGTAGGAAGTTGGAAATCAAGGCCAAGACTACCATCATAACAATATAATCCATTTGGCTACTGATAAATTTGGAGTTCAGTTTTAATAACAAAAGATATATTGTGCCAACTAGGGAGGGGCCTTAAATAGTTTGAACAACTTTAGCTTGGTTTAAAGAACGCGGTCTAGGCCTGGTTTGATCATAGCTTGAACCAGCAATCTAGGCTCGAAATTAATTTCAAGCTGAACCTAAAATGGACTCAGCTTAATAGGCTTGAAAATATACTTTATCTGTAAATACGTATTATAAGTTTAGATAGTGGGTGTTGGGACTTGGATGCAATGGTCCATGGTATCAGGATCGTTTCAAGCTTGAATGCTTGTTTGATTTTTGAACCCATTAAATGTTAAATTAAGATTCGAGCTGAGCTTGCATCACAGTTTAATACCTTGATTCAAGTTTGAATCAATCTTGGTTCAAGCTTGGATTGATTTTTAACTTGATTAAGGATTTTGAAGCTGATCAATGAGGCTCATGTTCAGCTCGGCTCAAAATTAAGATCAAATCAAACTTTGAATAGTGATAAACATATCAAGCTTGATCTCAAATTTCAAGATCGAAATTAATTTCAAATCAAACTTGATCAGACCCACACTCGATCAGGCTCAGCTTGGTGATACCCCCAATGCCAACCATAGAGAACATAGAACACTTCCATAATTTTAGTTTTTATATTATAAAAATTTATTGATTTTAAATTAATAATTATTTTTTCTATGTATATCTATCTCATTATTTTTCTCCAGCCAAGTCAGACACTTCAATATGTATCTGTATTCAATTGTTGTGTTTGTGTCCATGCAACACTATACATACCTATACAGACGTGGAATTTGATTTGAATCATCCATGTTCGCAAGGCCTTGACTCATTGCTTCACTCAAGACTTTTGAATCCAACTTCTCTGCTGCTTAATAACATTAAACATAAATGGCTTGGCGATCATATTAGGTCTTTTGATCCAAGGCAACTCTTTTGGAAATGCGTTGTAATGTAGTAATTAATGATCTACAATAACGAACTTACACTTGTAAAGATGTAACTCATATATCATTTGCCTATGATGTATGCACGTGCACAACAATTTTGCATAGTCTATACATAGTACAACTATTAATTGTGCATAGTCTATACATGGTACAACTATCTATGTATCAAGTTTGCAATTCTCTCATCTTAAATTTGGCTCATAGACTAAAGTTTACCTAGTAGATAGTCGAGAAAGGAAATTCTTTCTATCTTCTGTTCTGTTTTGTTTTTTTATGAACTTTGATTCTTTTAGGATCTGTTTAGATCTTTGGAGGGGAAGGAAAGGGAGGAGAGGGGAGAGGAGGAGAAGGAAGGGTAAGGGAGGGTTGTTACCTTCTCCTTGGTTAGGAATGAGGGAAGGGGAAAAGAGGGTCATATAGTGCCAAAACTTATAAATTGTTCCCCTCCCTTTCTACCCTCCAATTTGGAGGGTAAATAAATTTAGCCTTTTGAGGGGGAATGGAAAGGAAAGAGTATCCTGATTTCCCTCTCCTTCCTTTTATCTCTCTCCCAAACAAGAGCTTTTATTACCCTTCTCCTCTCTTCCCCTCCAGTCCCCCTCGTTCCCCTCCATCCAAAGAGACATTTAGTGATGGGACAATTTTTTTTGTTTGACTAGTTAAATTAGTCTGAGAGACTTTTGAATTGGACCCATTATCTTCTTGTTTTGGGGGATCATGGCAAGTGTTGGGGGCTGTTGACTCCTTTAGCGTTAGTGGCATTGACAACCAAAAGAGAAAATCTTTTGAGGTCTCTTCCTTTCAATGTCTTGCCACATGAATATCGAATATTAAATATAATTTGACATCTGCTGTTTATTGGCAATTGTGATATTCGCTTAGGGGATGGTCTGTATTCTTTCATGATAACAGAGGAGGTTAGGTGGATCATCGTTATTTTTAATATGTCAGAAGGCTATCAAAATTTTTGCTTTTGCCAAGTTTGATTAGGGGAGAGAGGAAAGACTGATCATTATACTGTTTCTTGGGATTTTAGCCAGAGTTTGAGGGAACCGATGACATTAGAGGGGACGGGTTTCATTCTCTCCTTTCCCCCCCAATGGAAATTGATGAAATTCTATTGCTTTGTAGTGTATCACAGCAGATGGTCTTTGCACCTTGTTGTTTGCACAGCAGATGCACCTCTAAGTGTCCCCTTTAGAATGTCATTGTTTCAATAGGAAGGTGGATTTTTATGGACAAGGAATGTCACAAGTCTCCGGACACTAGACTAACACAGGTAAAAGAGTTTGTTACACAGAATCCCAAGGTTGGTATATCATAGGTAGGAGGTTCTATGGATGGGGAGAAGAGAAGTTTAATCTGCAAGTTGAAATTGTATTCTGTAGACAAATATGCTAGAAACTAATATGTGGTATAAAGGTGGTATGACCCACTGTTCACAAAGAGGTCATCAAAATGAAGCAGCTCATCCGTCAAAGATAGGTTCCATTTTGTCTATCATTCTTTGTGTGCAATAGGTGCTTATGATGGGTTTTGACAGTTAATGCAGTTCTTACTCTTAGTCATACTTGGAAATCCAATTGTGCTGTTGTGTTTGATTTAGATAGAACAAATAGTCTGCCTCATTATACTTGGATTGATCTTTTGATCTACTCGCACTGTTGTGAGGTTATGTTGCCTCTTCATTTTAGAACTCATGACTAGGTCATATATATATATATACATACACACGCCTCTGATGATTTGGCTTCATTTTGTATTAGGTTTCACTTACTCAAGCAAGAATTGATATGAGTGAGCTTGATGAGGATTCTGATGGCTTCCTTCAACCTCATGTATGCATTTTTCTAACTTTCTTGTTTTCCTAGGCCATTCGACTAAGATATGTTGTATTGGATTACCTCATTGTAATTTCTTTTTGTAACTGCAGGAAATGGAGGCCTATATAAGAGGCCTTATTCCTAATTTGGCACAACTCCGGGATATGCCTACAGCCTTTGGTCAGATGTACTGCCACATAGCTGCACGCAAGTTCTTTTTCTTTTGTGATCCTCATAGGCGAGGTTTGCCACTGTAATCCCAACCGCAATATGAAATGAATATCAAAGGATGGTTAAGTTTAAGATAGCATTAAAAAAGGACACTTCAAGCCCTTGTTTCTGTGATTTTGTTACGTAATATTTGATAAAATATTGAGGCAGATACTTTTCGATGATGTTTAGGGAAAGCATGCATAAAAAAAGTGCTGCTAAGTATCTGTCTCCAGGAGCTCATGGAACTGCACCAGGTAATTTTTTTTTGGCTGGCCACTTGCACAGCTGCTATCTCTATTCTAGTTCTCTGTGGCTGCAAAAGAAGATGTCGCCAACAATAATTTGCTGCAAGATTTATTCTTCTTTTTTTCTTGTCTTTCACTGACAAAATATTACTACTGTGCCATCAATCTTGACTGGCACAATATTTATTAACTTAAAAGAACTGATAATACGTGCAGAAACAGATCTTTTGATTTAGCATCCTGGTGTTTATGCCCTGTAGATAATAAGTATGGATATCATTTTTGAGGCTTCTTAGGATCTATTATACAAAATAATGGAGAGATAGATAAATATATATGTAATTGAATTAGAGTTGGGTAGATGAAATGGAGAGGTGCATCTGAAACATGATGTGATAGGTTCATACATTGGAGTCCTAAGGAAAAATTTTATAGAACAGTAAGACCTATAATGTTGTATAGATTAGGACAATAAAAAAAAGTACACTAAAACAAATTAAGTATGGCCGAAATAGAGTGTTAAGATAGATATATGGTAAAACTAGGAAGGATAGATTAAGAAATGAATATATTAGAGGAGTTGGAGTTACACAAATTAAGAACAAAGTGATAAAAAATCAATTGAGATAGTATGGATATGTATAATGAAGATCTAAAGAGGCTCCTATAAGGGGAGTACTTCATTGTGTGTTGAAGGTTGTAATAAAAGGAAGATCTAAATTAACATGGATGAAGGTTGTGAGGAAAGATATGGATGAATCTGTAATGAGATCAAAGGTGGCCCATGTTAGGAATACTTGATAAATGAGGCTTTATAAAGCCAATCTAAATAGTTGCATAAAGGCTGGATGATTATGATTAGTTTGTTGATCTAATCATTTATCAGCATTTGTTATTCTTTTACATATAATGATGCGCTTTGAAATGAAGGCCTTCTTGAGTTCGTGATTTTAGGTCTCGACAGGACAGTGGCGGACCATAAAAGAGACATGCGCCCCCGCCCCCCCAACCCAAAAAAAAGGAAAAAAATATGATTTTTTATCTATAATATATATATATATTATATAATTTTAAATATACATTATTATGTTCGCTTGGCCCCCTCAAAAAAATATTTCAAAGTTCGCTACTGCAATGTCCTGTGGGATGATAAGATAGGTTGTTGTTCCAAGTATCGAGACGTGACCGTCCCACCATAGTCCCATCATTCCAATCGGCATGTCTTAGGACATCATCTATTCCAAGTGTTGGTATGAGGCAAGATAGTCGCGTGTCCCATTCCATAAAAAAATCAGGAAAGTCCCATCCTTGGGATTTAAAACCTTTCTTATGTGTTTCTAGCTATGCATGTATCTCTTGTTCAAGAAAGTTTAGGAAATAGGTTAATGATAGTTTTGGGAGAAAATGAGAATGATAAATGTGTGGTATCATAAAATCCACTATATATCGCATTCCCTTATTGTGCATGCTAGAAATGCCCATACATGTTTGTCACCTAAAATTTTGGCTCTTGTATAGTGAGATTCTGCTCTTCTAGCATTGATGACATATGTGGTACAAGACTTTGTGATAAGCTGGCAAAATAGAGCTTTCGATGGTGTGGAAGCGAGAACATTGAAAACCAATCTGTATATGCTTTATTTTGTGACTAGAAAACACCATTTTAGGACTACTGATAGCCTGATCTACAATTAAAACAGCTAAAGATTGTTATTAAAAAATATCTAAGGCTATGTTCTAGGAATTGTCAAGAAGTTCATGCAGATTGTTTGCTGTGTCATAGTGGGATTTGGATAAAGTAGGTCACTTAACTTGTGAGCACTGTAGGATTAAGCAACAATGCTCTCTTTGAAAGGCCCCAATGTTTATTTGCAGAAAATTTTCATACCTTTTGGAATTTTACTTTCTTAGGGGAAAAAATCTTTGCCCCATGTGGCTCCAGGCAACCACTGAACTATAACTTCCGATTCCATGTTTTTAAGGTCCACTTTTAGCACCAGCATCATTATCTTATTCTCACAAGTTTCCAGGCTTTTCTTTGTACTCTTTACTAATCCAATGTGTGCTACCATCATAAAAATGCCTGCTTTATATTAAACCCATGTAACCAAGCTTTATATTATTTTATGACCCTTGAGCATGATGAAGCAATTGAAAAAATCTTGGATTCATCCTAAATAGCAAAATTTCATATCTTTGTCCATGAGTAGGAACTTTCCTTTATTCTAAAGGAAATAAATTTATATAAACCTCATAGGCTTATGCAATATTAGTAGGGGAGTTGAGACTTGAGACTTTCCTGACTCTGCTTTTAGTCTTCTATGCAATCCTTTAATTTGTATTTGACATAATCTTTGAACTCAGGAAAGTGAGGAGGAAGTTACTGACACTGAGCAGGCAGAGAATTGGTTCTCTTTAACTTCAGCCCAACGTATATGCGGTGTGTCATGTTCTTCTGTAATTCTAAATATACTTTTCTGTTTGTAATTCTTTTTCATGCTTTTTTGTATGCATGCAAGGCTGATGGTAGCTTTCTTCTAATCTTAGATCCCATGTCTTTATAGCCATTATGAGATATTGATGAAGTTGAGAGCCAAAAAAAATAAAAGGCTGAACGATAAAATTTGATCTTATATCTGCTAGTTGTAAGTCAGATTGGCAAATATTTACATTTATTGGTCTTAGTTGGAAAGACCAGTAGATAGAAGTAAGAAATTATCAATCTCCCAATATTATATGGAAGCTTTCATATAGCTGCAATCATCTGGCAAGTCTGTTGAGGTCTTGTAAATCATTTGTAGGTTTATGGCATACTTACATTCATGCACATTATGCACTTATGTGCGTACATACATATGTAGTTTCAAGCTGAGTTTATATTTCATCTTTGAAATAGATGATCTGCCTATATCTGTGCAATGCAAATACCGTTATCAAGCCCTGAAATATAAATACTTATTTGCTTCACTCCTGTGCAGACACTTGAATAACATTTGCGATTTGATTTATGTTGAAGACAAGTATTGCAAAGGTTTATGTTACCTGTTACGCATTTTTTTGACAAACCTAGTATCACATATAGCACCAGTGACCTAATTATCCAACCCAGTCATTATATAATTTTTGGACTTGGATCTAAAAACAGAACCTCTATAGCTTATTAAATCTAGTTATGCTACGGACTATATGATCCATTTTCTATTTAGTTGGAGTTTTATTATGTTCAGATTCATCCCTGTAGCATGAGAAATCAACACGTATATTGCACGTATTTTGTACTAATATATTTTGTGTGTTTGCTAACCATTGTATGGTATACTAGGATAACAAATGTGAGAGCTATAACATACATTAACAGTTAGCATAGCCATCAACAACATCACATAATGTAGCAGGTTCTCATTAATCAAAACCCGATGGCTGTACAGCGGGACATGTCTTTCATTTGATGCATATGCAATGTTGACAGCCTTGTGCAAACTATTCTTTCTCAATTTTGGACAAGTTTCAATGAACATAGAAACATTTCTTATTTAACCTGTCTATTTATGGATTTGATTTTTTTCTCCCAACATTTCTTCTTTCTATCCTTGGTCATGTAAGTAGATATTGTTGCTGATGTAGCCTAAATAAGGAACTTGGCTTTAAGCGTACTTGTGCGTGCTTGTTTTGACAATTGCCAATATGTGATTAAAAAAAAAAAATCTATATAAAATGTAATTTGAATTTACTTTGAAAATTTATAGCTGAGTCAGCGGAACAGAAGTAGACTCGTACTTATTTCACCATCAGAGATTTGCTTACCCTATATTTCTTGTGCAGATATGTTTCTTGCTCTTGATAAAGATACGAACGGAACATTGAGCAAACAAGAACTTAAAGAATATGCAGATGGGACACTGACTGAAATCTTCGTTGAAAGGGGTTAGGGCCTGAACTTAACTAATTAGAATACAGTTTTAGGCATTCACTTGTGTGTCATTTTCGTTCATTTGTGATTATGCTATTGCTTGAGTCTGATTTCTATATACCATCAAAGGCTCGATGATTTTTTTTTTTTTTTTTTTTTTTTTTTTGTGCACGTTTATACTGTTCAAGAGTGCCTTCGATGTAAATTTGGTGATCAGTATCTGATGTAAGAAAAGCCCAGTAAAATCCTTTTTGGACTAAACATTAGAAATCAGGACAGTATACTCTAAAATAGATTTCTAACAATACATGTAATAATATACATCAAAGATCAAGCATCAGATAGCATTTGCTGAAATGTGTGAGTTTATGTGTTTGTAGGCATGGTTGGATATGCAATCATCTTGATGTCAAGTTCGTGTAATTATAGAAGGGATTTGATGAAATATAGTTTCTCCACATGGCATCCTAGACAATAGATTTCAGTGATTAGCTTTGGAGAAATGCCTTAATAGTTGTCTTACCACTAAGATAATGATTGAGTTAAAAATGATTTATTTTCAATGGAAGAATACATTAACATATAGTCATTTTAAGTTTTTATATTGAATCAAATGTAAAATTTAATGTTTGCATAGAAATATGGTTTTTATCCTAAGCAACTAAACTTTTCACTTTCAACCAATCCTGACCTTGTAATCTTTTTTCCTGAGAGAGAGAGAGAGAGAGAGGAGGGGGGGGGGCGCTACCACACTATAATTTCGTAGGTTCAAATGCTTGGGGATGCGCCATCCAATATTTGAACTAATCAAAACTTTGGTTGCTACACAAAGGGGCATGACCATCGGGACGAGTCCCGATTTATGACCTAAATTTAAACATGGCTTGTTAGATGTGTACAAGGATGACCTCCTTTTGTGTCAGATGCCTTGATGTAATTAAACTTTAGTAAGGCTTTTTTTAATGAAATTTACAATGTTAATGGATGACTCATTGTCCACATATGTCCAAAATGCTTGCACTTCATAAATTACGTCTCTTTAAGGATTTGTGGTAATTGGATTGAAGACAAATTAACAATTTTAAGTAAAAAATAACTTAAAAATATTCAAAAATCATTGCGGTCCTGGGCACAAAATCTAACATATGTAATTATTGGGTAACTTTATTTAGTTACTCTTCAATGTGAGTAAGCTTTTTGTTTTTTTCCTTGTCGGCATGTGGCTATTATAGCTCAGCTTCTTTTTAGCATAAACTATTTCTTACCTTCAAGTATTCTAACATTCCATGACCTTATAACTAACCCGATTATCTTTAGAAAAGCACTCTGTATTACTTGACTGACTGTTGAAACATATTGAGTACCTCATTATTTGACACATGCATGGGAAAAGCATCTATAGCAAAGTTATTAGTAGTCTCTTTTTTTTTTTCTTTTTTTTTAGAAGTGGGGAGGGGCGCTCCAAGATATATGAACTCTTAACTCTAATTATAAATTTCTGCACAGTAAATGTTTGTGTTATTTCAAGCTATCCATATATAGCTATATCATGTAAACAAGATGTCACTTGCATGATGCTATAATAACAACTCTCTTGATATAAGACAAACTAAGGATTATTTGCAGTAGGTCTAAGGGCCCCAGAATAAGGTTGGATTGATATTTGAAACACTTTGTCAGTTGCTGTTGAGAGTGTGAGAACAGGACAGCCAACAACAGAACTTAGAATTAGGGGCAGTGGCTATTCAAGAAAAATCTTCTTTATGGTTTCTTACTTTCTTATATGTGGAAGGATGAGCTGAATCAAAATCTAGGGTTTCTTATGTCTTATTGGAACAATTCATTATAAACCTATTACTGCATTTGATCAAATAATGGCACAAGGATCTATATAGTCAACAATGAGTCTGGCATTTGAGTTTTTGCCACCAAAATATTGAACCCCTGATGAAAACAACCTATTTCATTGTTAGCAAGCAAGTATTAATAGAGCTCTAAAAGAAGAACTGAAATCTGATGGTAATCAGGTAATATCAGCAGCAAACAGTAAATAGAATAAACAAGTAGAAAGAGCAGAACCTGTACAGAAATAGAGGAGAAGTACAAGATAGGGCAAGAGACTGTGTGCTGAACTAGCCTTTTCTTCTTAAAACGGGCATTGATATGATACCCTTTTTACTAATTTTCAACAAAAAAGAAGTGTAATCCCATCTCTTGATTTTATAAGGGTATTTGAATAAATTTAGCAGGTTACCAGCCACTTTTAGCAGGTTACCAACTAGTTATAATTTTATATTTTATATTATTTTATTATAAATGGCATTATCAGTGGTATTGGAACATCTAGTTGCAACAATAATCATTGGATTTTTTTATCAATGACTTGATAGCAACCACCTAACCTCCATCTTTTCACTACCCTAGCTTGCCCACTTTATCTCATTAGCAGTTCCTGAACGGATCTTACTATCTCTCACACCCTCTTCCTCCTTTTCCCCCCACCCACCGCACCCCCAAGTGCATGCGGGCAGTGTCCTCTCCTCTCATCTTGCGGATCTCACCATCTCTCTCCCTCTCACTTTCGAAGAATGCATGTCGGTAGCGCCCTCTCCTCCTGTCCCTTGGATCTCACCATCTCTCCCCCTCTCTTTCCCTTTTTGAGCATGCGTGTGGTTAGCGCTCTCCTCTCCCATCCCTTGGATTTCACTGTCTCTATCCCTCTCTGTCCTTCTTCTACTCCCTCTCTGAGCATTCATGGTGGTTGCACCCTCTCATCCAGTCCCTCAACTCTCATCGTTTCTCTCTCCCCTCTTTGAGTGCCCTTTCCTCCCATTGCTCTTCCTTTCCTCATGAACTACTAGGTACAATGATTCTCAACTGGATCTCACCATCATCAATCAGATTTTACCACCATAGGTCGAATCTCAGCTGGATTCCACAAACCACATTGATCAACTAGTCTCTGTCTCTGTCTCTCTCTCTGAGCATGCGTTCGGGTAGGAACCTCTTTCATCGCTCTTCCTCTCCTCATCAGCCACTGATTATGATAGATTTCGGCAAGTCGGACTACCATTGATTGGATCGCTGCTGGATTCCACTAACCATACTAAGCAACCATAGGAGCATTACCATCGGCTAAATCTCACAGACCAAGATTTTAAATCTCGTGAGATGAGATCATCTTGATTTTTTTCATAGAAGAGGATGTACCACCATCTCATCCCAATACTTGGGACATGACACTTGAGATGGGATTGCCTAAAGATGCACTAACTAGATGCTATGACTATGATGAGACAGTCCCATCTCAACATTTGAGACGGTAACTGGTCTTGACATCTCATGGGGCGTTCTGCTAGGATTTGAAATCGTGCTACTGACCACACTGACTAACCGGAGGTTCTTTCTCCCACTGATTACGGTAACATGGGGCAACATCATGGGGTTATGAAATGGTCCCTTAACTTTCATGTATTTTCATCATTGGCCATGCACATCAGCGGTTGGAACTGGTTGCTAGTGGATTATCTCATTCCATTCATTTTGTATTGAATGGCCAAGAGAATTGCACTAAAAAAAATTCAGAAACACTCTTGAAACTCAGACAACATTTCCCTTTGGTGGCTGACTATAGGGTTTTATTTGAATCTTAACTTGGCTTATTTTCCAGGCAAAAGTTGTATTCATGAAGTGTTCTTACAAATATGGAAATAAATCTCCTCAAATCTCACTAATTGACTCTAGTCAAGACTGCTAGTTGACTGCAATTACTGTAGCATGGAGTGTTCATGCTACAATGACATGAACAGTTGCACGTCACTGTAGCAGATCCCTTTATTCTTAAATCCTTAAACTAGATAAAAATGGCTTGATTTTGCAATTTTTCAATTCCAAAAATAATCCTTGCTATATTTTTTGAAAAGGAATTCTAATATTGCCAGACTTTATTTTTTTTAAAAAATTTTAATGCATAATTAGAGTCTTGCATCTTCTATAGTCCAAATTCAAGATAGTCTGTCAGCTGCAACAGAACTTTAAATTTATTCATAGTTGAAAATACATTCATGAAAAGAAATTTTTTAGTGCAAAATTTAAAAATATATTTAGATTAAAAATACAATATAGCAAATAAATCTTAAACAATTTGTAAATAAAACTTAAATCTAATAAATCTTTGATGGCTACCTGCATCTGCATATGTATTGTAACTAGTTTACCATAAATCTAACCAAAACTTGATGTCATTGGATGAAGATGTAGTGACTTCTTGCCTTGCTTGTTTATTGCTGCACTCTGGGGCCCTAAAATGCCTCTATAGCCATCCAATCTTGCAATCTCAGTCCTTTGTTGCTCATAGCAGTGATAAAGATGTTAATGGGGGTGAGATTTGTGCTCATTGCAGGTCCACCTTAGGCCATAAAGACAGTCTTCAGTGTTGATTGCATCATCTCTGCTTTACATGGAATTATGGATGACATTTTTTCTAATGTGAAATGCTTTATGCTTGCATTATTTTTGTATCAGCTTTCAAGTTCTATTGCATTATCTTTTTTCTTCCATTTTATTCCTAACTGATAATCTCTGCAGTATCAATGCCCCCTGAGTTAGATGTACCGCATGCTGTTTTAAATTCATACTGATACCATCTCCTCTTCCAGGATTTAATATACCTAGAGTCACATATCCATTTAGAACATTACTTCCCCATCCATATTGATATCTAATCATCACAAGAACAGAATTAACATTTGCATATTTTACTGGTAAATCTGAGTAATGTCTATTTACAAAGGTTATCTTACTCTGAGCAGTTCAAACTGCACAATCATGTTTGGTCCTTCTATATGTTACTGTTTCAGCTGCCTGTTAGCTTTTTTAGGAGTTGGTTCCCATGATTTTTTTTAGAATTGTTGTAAATGTGTATAACTCTTAATTTAGGTGTCCAACTGGTAGAGCTTGCTATGATCCCGATCATTTTATTAGTGCATATTTCTTTGCACCCTAATTCCTATTTGCTTGTATGATTCCTTTTCTATTTATCCTGATTGCTAGATTGTTCTCTTCATTGCTATTGTTTCAGTTTTTGATGAGCATGTACGCCGTGGTAAAACTGGAGGGGGGAATGCTCGTGAGATGAACTTTGAAAGCTTTCTTGACTTTGTTTTGGCTTTGGAGAACAAGGACACTCCTGAAGGATTGACATACTTATTCCGATGTCTTGATCTTCATGGAAGGGGTTATCTTACAACAGCTGATATCCATACCCTTTTTAGGTAACTTTTACTTTAATTGCATACCTTTGGTAACTCTTACTTTAATTGCATATCTTTGTATGCCTATGCATTTACATGTACATGTTTAACATATACATATTAGCAGATGTGTCACATAAAGGTACATGAATATGTAGATGTGCATGCACATGTACATAAACAGACAAAACAGACATTCACTTTTGTATGTACATACATGAATGTGGCCTCCATGATTGTTATACATAAGCACTCAGCGCATCATATGTGAGTGGTATGTATGAATTGATAGAACTTCTTATGGTTTTGTTCATAGGGCAAATTTCGGCATTTAGGGAAAATTTTGGCATTAATTGATTAATGTTGTGATTTCATCTTTTCAACAAATTTTTAGTTGCCTATTGTACAACAAGGTTGTTAAAGGGCCAATGGCCTAATATAAATTCAACGTAATATAACAGGAATATTGTCAATGCCTTACATCTGACTTTATTGTTCTTTTGCCAATAATTGTAAGAGCGTTTTTAATTATGGAATTTCTAGTTAGTTTTTTGATTTCCCCTTGTTTCAAAATGCCTGAGCTAGACTTCCCAGACAGGAAGTGCTTTTAGGATACATCCAAACTGCAATTAAACTTCTTGATTTATTATCTGCTCAGCTAATGTTGCTTTCGCCAAGAATTTCTAATACTGTTTTACGTGATGGAAGAAAAGAAAGGTGGCATACAAAAGCTGAGATGCCAACCTGATACAGCCTTCCTACATTAAATTTGTAATTTCCTGCTTGTGGTACTGTTAGAAAGTTCTGCAAGTCTCAAGATACAAGACATTGAGCATTTGCAACCATTAAGACTAGACATTTGATCTCTGAGCCATGCTTCTAATTTATTAGGAAAATTAAGAGAAAATGATTTTCTTTTTTTTTTTTTCTTTTAGGGCCAGGATTGCCTGATCCTGCAAAGACATTTGAGAAATTTAAGTTCTGTGCTAATTTTGATTCTTTTTTACTTAGTTAATTTTTCTGTATTCTTCTCGTTCTATTTTCCATAAATTTTTTTCAGAATTCATGCGAACGAGATTGCTCTGTGATTTTTTATCTAATTGCATGGAATCCTCCTAACCCCCTTGTTGCAATAAGAAATCTGCCAGACCTCAGTTTTGAGGGTACCAGAGCATGCTAGCCAGAGAAAGATTTGAATATATTTAATTAAAAACTTACACCAAATTGGCTGTATATTCACAATTTGCAGATGGATGGCATATTATTCGATGTTTTTCTGTGAAAATGCTGAATGGTTTTTGTGTTCCCAAGATTTGGTTGCCACAGATCTCTTTCTCTCTCTCTCTCTCTCTCTCTCTCTATCTCTCTCTCTCTCTTGTGTGTGGTTTGGTGGGTGATGCTCGGTGTGCATGCTTAACAAGTAATTTGAAGAACAGATCATTTAGTTGATAATATGCATGTGTTGCAAAATACTTTATTTCTGGATGTAAGGAATAGATGAAGCATCTTTGTTTAGTTTTCCTGTCATGGATGTCTGTATAGGGACTCAACATCTTGAAATGCTTGACTGAATGTTCTATTTTTATGGCAGAGATGTACACCAGAAATGGATTGAGGGTGGGAACTATGAGTTATGCATCGAAGATGTAAGGGACGAAATCTGGGACATGGTCAAACCTGTGGATCCTCTTAGGATAACACTTGCTGACCTATTAGCCTGCAAGCAAGGTGGTACTGTTGCCAGCATGCTTATGGATGTCCGAGGCTTTTGGGCCCATGACAACAGAGAGAACCTTCTACAGGAAGAGGAAGAACCAGAAGAAGAGTGACCGTGGCTAATGGACACTGCAGGAGCTTTATTACAGTGTAGTGGGTTGAGGCATCTGAACCTGACCGACTCATTACCAGAGCGTTAAAGCTCCCAGCTTTATGTACTGTTGCAGATTTTTCGAACAAATAAAGCTGTCATTAAGAATGAATGCAATTATTGCTTCTTGCTATGTATTGTATCATGGAGAAAAAAAGAACTTGTTTAAATACCAGATTTAGGAGTTGATGTTGTAAGTCTTATTTTGTTTGTCAGAATCAAGCCACCAAGCAGGTCTGCTGGTTATGATTAAGCCACTATTTTCTCAATTAAATACATCATCCATCTCAAAGGCCGCCATTTCTCAAAATGTTAAATATGAGAGAGGGTTTTGAAAAATTGGTGGCAAATAAGTGTGCTGAGAGACATGCATAGATTAAGTTAGTGATTTAAATCTCGTTGAGATGGGATCCTAAAATCGGTTTTGGTTGCTCTTATCTATTTTATTTCAGCTATAATGAGTTATCTATTCTGTTTCCGCTATAATAAGTTGTAGTGTTAATTTTAAATAATTTTAATTTATCATAAAAATTTAATTTTTAAAATATAATTATTTAAAAAATATATTAAAATTTTATAAATATTTTTTTAAAAAAAATTATTCAAAATAAGTAGATCGAGTTAGAGATTAGGACAGAAAAGGATGTGAAGCATCTTATTTCATGAAAAGAGAGGAATATCTTTATTTTTTTTATGAGATTTAAAATTTTGGATGAAATTAATGAATAACTATTCATTTTTTATGGGGTAATTTAGTTTGCCTCCACGTGACTTAAATGCTGCCTTTCAGCCTCGGTGCTTCTTCATCAAATGCCAACGTTCACTATTTCAGGTTCACAAAGCAATTGCAGGGGTACTTGAATGCAAGGATTGAAGACCCGGCCGGATAGGGGTCATCCCAGTCCATTCCAAAGAGAAGCCAGAATCTAGGATAGGTGCAGGTCTCCGATCCAGCTATCAACGCGTTGCTCTGTTATTATCAATGCGGGCCGAAATATATTGTCAGCCCACTCAGCAAGTGCTGTCGGTTCTGAAGCTATCTCACTGCCTCATCCCGAGAAATAATGGTTCGGCCGTCTGGTGATGGTCCCGCCTTAGTCGAACATCGAACTCGACTCCAACAGCCGTCTATTGGGGGAGTTTGTTTCCTCTCCTTCATTAATGGGAACGCTGGCCCTGGCCCTGCCTTAGTTGAACACTGCACTCAACTCCAATGTTCATCTGCTGAGGGAGTTTCTTCTTCTTCTCCGTTGAGGGAACACTAGCCCCGCCTCAGTCGAACATTGCCGGAGTGCCGTCCGTTGAGAAAGTTCCCTCTTCTCTATCTATTGAGGTGGGGCGGACACCATGCTCAACTCCATTGGCCAGTGCCCCTCCCATCAAACCCCTCTTTGATCTACCGTCAATCCCATGAAGAAGCCCCAGGCCCTAGCTCTGAACTCCAATCTCCTTTCTCATTGGATATAGGACAAAATTGAAAGAAGCCATCTCAAGTTCACTCAAATCCTGGCAAATTTTTCAATGCCGAACCAACTGATACGTCCCAGAGCTAAAGAAGGTGATGGAGAATACCCCGCTACCGATACCTCCTAGCCTCATTGCTAACATTCGAAGGTTTATTTTATACCCTCAAAAGGACCGAAGAATTAGCACCCAGCTTATGAATTAAAACCCGTTTTATTCTGTATTTAATAGAAGCTTATCTATCTTATATTAGTATTTTATTATTTTATCATTATCACCAATGTTCAATCACAGTAGCAAACAAGTGGGAAAAAAATATAGGTTGAATGAGATGGATAAAGGCAGAGGGGATGGATGCGCAATTCAGCATCACAACAAGGTGCAAAAAAAGACGATAGCAGATCACTAGGAAAATATATATATATATATATATAAATGGGATGGGACGGAAAGAGGCCGAAGGGATGGATCAGCATCGGAAACAAAAATAAAAAATAAATAAATAAATAAAAAGCTTACATTACCCAAACTGACCCCTGACCAATCTTTTCCGTACTTTAGAGGTAGGGAAAAAAAAAAAAAAAAAAACAATCAAGTTTGACATGATTCTAATCCAGTATGTTTCTTACTTTTCTTTTTTTCAGAACAAAAGGCGGTCTAAGTAGCTTTCAGTCTTTGACCATTTTCTCATGGTATGTTTTCATATATTGTCGATAATCAATGCTTTAGATTTTTTTTGTTTTTTGTTTTTTTTTCCATTGGAAGCATGACTGTTTTCATCCCTGATCCAACATCATAAAAACCAAGACTCATTCAACACCATACACGATGTGGGAAAGATAAAACAAGAGACATTTTTAGCAGAAAAAGAAGGAAAGAAAAAAAAAAAAAAAAAAAAAGGAGATATTAATTCGTGGACATCTTCCCAATAAGCTTTTAGCTGATTAAAAAATTTATTTTAACATTACTTTAGTTAAAATAATGTAAAATAAAGATAGCTATCTACATGATTTGTTAGCATTTTCTCAAATATATTAGATATGCTTTGGGTAGGTCTAAGAGTTCAAAACTTGTTTGATGCTCAAGTGTCTTTTTTATAGAAATTTCTAAGCACTTGAACTTATCCTTTTGCCTTTGCATGCATCATTTATTTGTTAATAAAGTCACACCAAATGAGAC
The DNA here is from genome assembly GCA_017589505.3 of Metroxylon sagu. Lineage (NCBI taxonomy): Eukaryota > Viridiplantae > Streptophyta > Magnoliopsida > Arecales > Arecaceae > Metroxylon > Metroxylon sagu. Next base: position 373,382 of record JACVBY030000645.1, on the reverse strand, counting down.
ATTGTCACTAAGAGCAAATGAGAAAGCCTTCATATTTTAAAGGTAGTCATTAAATATGGCCCATGCTAGTAAATTCCCTTCATATTTTAAAGGTAGCCATTAGATATGACTTATGCTAACAATTCTTCCAAGTATTCTAAGGCTTGCATTGCTCTTTACCAAGGCATTTCCCTTCTCTAAAAATTTTTCTTTAAAATAATCCTTGTCTAAATGGCATAGGAGCAAGAATGAAAGGCTTTTTTTAAAAGTTGCTAGATTTGGTGATAATTTCTTCCCTTCTCTTTACTCTTTCATCAAGGAATCAAACTCGCAGCTGCATGTTGTTGTATCTTAGAGCATCATCTTCCACATAGAGCAATCTAGCAATGATAAGATCTAGAACTGGTGGACTTTTAACAGTCTAGTTACTTTTGAGTTGTAGCTCAAAGCAGAAATGAGTATTTATCCAGTATTTGACTTTAGACAATATTTTACTACCATCCGTCTAACATCAAAAAGGCATCTATTTGCTCTCCTGTATTAAGCACCCAGAACCTGATAAAGATTAATCAAATATGCTCATTTTCTTCTCAAAAAGCTCAAGAAATATTGAGCTATCTTAATTTTGGGGAGAATGTAGATAAAATTATCTACCATACAGTCACAAAAGTTTTATGAAGGAGTACAACAGATTAACATTGTTTGCTAGGGAATATCAATAGAGGAGATTTCACAGGACATTGGTAAGTAGGTCTTAAGAAATTGTGAGAAAATCATGGTTGTTTTATTGCTTCTGTTATGTATTATTTCGTTTTCAATTTTGCATTAGTATAACATCTTTTGATTTTAAGTTTCTAGAATAATAAATTTAATAGAGAATAAAACTACTTCTGTGGTTCCTTTAGTTTCTTTAATTTCATCTCTATGGCGTAGGCTTTATCAAATTATAAATTTTGAGCTTTGTTCACAAACTGCAAAAATGTACTCGGGAAAGTATAGACATAATCTGCACAAGAGAGGAGGGATGCGTCAAGCACTGTAAAGGTGACATGTGGAGCTTGCAGCAAATCTATATTGCTTCCTAAAAAGGGAGGCACATGGGGCAAGCCTTAGACACATGGTTTAATATACAACTATTTTTATATTTACAATAATTTTTAATTTATTTTTAATAAAAAAAATGAAAATAAGAAAAATTTGGATAAATTATAGAGAAAGTTGTAGGGGTAAGCCTAAGCAACATAAATGTATTTTCTAGGTGTGTACCAATGATTTTAGTAATTATTAAAAATAATAAAATTAAATTCTAATTATTAATTAGACAAACGTTTAAATTTGAAAAATTAATGAGCATAATGAATGTATAGCTAAGGAAAATCAAGATATATACCTATATGATTTGAATGCAAGCACAATTATTTTCCATAATTACAATGATCTTTAAAAGATATAATAATAAAATTAAAATTAGGAAGAAATAAATAAACTGCGGAAAAGGGTGGGAATAAGTGTATGTAGCATAAATGTACTTTTTAGGTGTGATAAAAATTAAGATAAATGCCTAGTTGATTAGGATGCTAAGACCATTATTTTTTATACTTCTAGTTATTTTTAAATTATTTTTAATAAAAAAGAAAATATAGAAAATTTTGAATAAATTATGGAATGCAATGGAGGTAAGTCTACATAACATAAATGTATTTTCTAGGCGTGCATCAATGATTTTAGTAATTATCAAAAATAATAAGATGAAATTCTAATTATTAATTAGATATATGATTAAAATTTGAAAAATTGTTGAGTATAATAAATGCCAAGTTGATAACATGAAGTGTATCTTCTTAATTAGATGGAGCCTAATAGTAAGAAACAAAAAGATCCAAATATTGAATGGCATTAGGAAAAAAAAAGGTAAAAAGGACCAATGCCATTAGACATGCACTTATGGTGGGCTGAAAAATAAAGAAGGTGGATTCATTCGACTTAAGCAGCGCTTGGGGGGTGGCTTTAATGATGCTTGAAAATGTCCAAAAGCACTTGCAGAGGTTCAAATAATGCTGAGAGAGCATTTACAAAAGCAAAGAGAGGCAAAGATAATATCTAAAGCTCAAAAGGAAGCTTTTAATCATCAAACATCTCACTCAATGCATTCTGATCTAGATAACATAGAGGCAGCTTACATACTAAAAGCTATCTGGCCCTCTCTACAAGATCAATAGCAGCATGACAAAAATATGAGGCATAGAGTACAGTTTGAATACTCTCGATTTGAGAAGGGTGGCAACTCTGGACAACTTATCGGATTAGATAGGAGTCAGTCCACAAGGATGGAATCTTTTGTCAAATCTTTATTCAATGCATTTGAAAAGAAATCTAAGAAGAGAGACATCCCACCATCTATGGTTTGGATCCTGCAGTATATCCATATCTAGAATTAAAGCAACTAAAATTGATTACTATGCAAGGAGGATTATAAAAAAAGCAGATAAGGAGAGCAGTTGCCAACTGGTTCCACTCCAGTCACATCCTAGCATGGACAATAGCAAATACTTACTTTCGATTGATGATCACTGTAGTGCTGCAGAAGGTTGGTCCTAGTATTAAGCCTCCTCCACCTTGTGAGATGCATGGATCATACTTAAAAAAGTTAGTTAAGGATATCAAAGCCTAAATAGATAGTTATAAAAGAGATTAAGAGATTTATGGGATAACGTTGATGTATGATGGTTGGTCTGGACCTACAACGAGGAGCATCATCAACTTGCTAGTATATTGTGATAGAGTAACCATCTTTCATAATTTAGTAGATGTTTCGAAGAAGATACATGACTCCAATTATATTCTTGGCTTAATGAAGGATGACATTGATGAAATTGGTGAGAAGTACATTATCCAAGTGGTCATAGATAACGATGCAAACTATATTAAGGTAGAGAATGATCTGATGCTTAGAGAAGCAATACCTATGCTAGACCTTTTATGTAGCACACTTTGTGGACTTAATGATGGACATTGGGCAGTTACCAAAGATAATAAGTGGATAAGCAATATCGAAATATAGTTACAATCATATATAGGTGATGGCTTTCATGAGGAAACATATACTTGGGGAGCTACTTAGGCTAGGGTTGACAAGATTTGCTGCTAATTATATAGCATTAAAAAGCCTCTTAAATAATAAGTTTGGTTTCTAGGCTACAATGACTTGTGATGAATGACTTGTGATGAATGGAGGACCTCTAAGTTTGTAAGGACTAATGAGGCATGACATGTTAAGGGCATCATATTAAGCAATGATTTTTAAGATAGATATTTTGAGGTAGTTAAGGCTTTACAAAAAATATAACTCAGAATAGAGCCAAATGGAGAAATAGGATTCATGTAACTGATCCCAACTGGTTTGGGATTAAAGCTTTATTATTCTTATTGTTGTTGTATATTCTGAGGTAGTTAAGGTAGTTGAACCCTTGTATCTATTACTAAAAGTAGTAAATAGTAAGAAATTCCCTTATATAAGATATGCATATACCGAGATGTTTGATTATAAAGAAGAAATAAAAACAATAGACTAGAAGAAATACAACATCATATATGAGCATCATTGAGTATAGATGGAACATTCAAATGGGGGGGGGGTGTGGGGGGGAAATTGCACTTAGCCAATAAAATTATCATAAATCTCATTCTTTATATATTCTTCACTCAATAATTTATGGATGTCTTTGTTTTAATTAATATTATTTTTATTTAAATAGTTAGAGTATATATTATGGCTCTTCTCCTTTTATGTATGACTGAGATGTCTGCTCATAATTGTCATATCTTTAATATTATACTATTACATAGTATCTAAACTACTCTCATTACCCCGAGTAAGGATGGTCAATCTCTTAGCTAGTACACTATCAGGATCATCTCAGATAATACACCATAGTACGAGCAACAAGAATAGACTTTGTATTTCGATTGGCATCATATTTAAGGATCTAATTGTAAACAAAACCCAAATATATATAAGCATCATAAATATTATACATGAAATTAATAGTAATTTTGATATACTTATCATAGATTGATGATTTTTTTTTTAGATTATTGAAATACAAATTTAATAGATAATATTCACATAATTTTATCTTTATTTACAAGTAATCAAACATTGTTTATAAAAATTATCACTTTTACATTAAATCACATCATTTTTGACTTATCTATTGCTTGATAATCATTAATCAAGGATCTTTAGTAATTTACAAAGTCATAATACATTATAATATCAATTTTAAATAAATCTAATTTATTATAAAAAGATATCTTTTAAAGTTTAAATATACTTTAAAAATTAAATAAAATACTAAAGCTTTATAAATATTTTTTTAAAAAATAATTTTTAGTAAGTACTGAGATATCTGATGGGATGAGATGCAAGACATTCTTTCTCATAAAAAGAATAGCATATTTATATTTCACAAGATTTAAAATCTTACTTAAATATATCTCATACTAAAAGTGAAGAAGGCTTTTGAGAAGATTAGAATCCTTGAACTTTAGGTATGACATGTAACATGCCTTGAAGTAAAAAGGCCCAAGCCTAGAAGATAAATGGGTGTAGAAAAATATCCTTAGTTGGGCAGTTATTGTCCTGTTGCTGTGCCATCAAACTAGGGATGCAAAGAATGTTAAAATTGCCATTCTGTTACTTTGCCCTCCACTCTTTGGAATTGTGAGATAAGGTGTCAGCTCGGTCCTTTTGTAAATTTTAATATATATATATATATAATACTTACTAAAAAGATTATCAAAAAATCCTTTTTTTCAACTTATAAAGTAAATAAAAGAATTACTAAAAAGACATGTACAAAAAATCATTAGAAAAGTACTTGTAGAAAAATTAAAACAGAAAAAATTAAAATTTAAAAAATAGTTTTCACTTCTAAGAGAAACTAGAAATCTTGGTTGCCTTTGGCATTGCTTTTATTTTTTTAAAAAAAAATTTAAAAACCTCAATTTTATTTCCACTTTTTTTCTAGATTTTTAACATGGAAAACATGTATGATTACCACTATTGTTTTTCATTTTTGAAAAAAAAAAAATGTAGAATATATTTGATAAGCAAATACATCAAATGTGTTTTTTATTTATGAATTTAAACAAAATAATTTTAAGAACGACTTTTTATTAATTTGCATAATTCTGAACGATTGAACGCAACCCAACAAGGTTAGATTTGATGAGCAATTTTAAATTGATAGCTTAATTCTTCATGGATTCAGGAACCAAATTTAAAAATCATATCATTCTTAGCTTCAAATTAATCCAGTTTGGTTGGACCCATTCTGACCGAGATAAAAACACCGATATTTTGGATGTGTCGTACCGGTAAACCCCGATACGTACAAACCGATATATCGTCCTGATGATGCCTGGGTGGTCGCCTTGAGGCCCAAGGCGAGAGTTTCCCGGAGAAGCGATCCACTTCGCTTGGCGCTCTTTGTTTTTATCGACCTCGATTGCTTCGAACCCTAAGTTCTTGGAATTCCTTCGAACTTAACCCTAAAATATTGTTTTGACTTCGGATTCCTCTCCTCTTATCTTCAAATCAATCCAGATCTTGGGATTCCGGGAACAAGCCATCACCGCCACCGATGGCAAAGGAATTCAGCGTCCCTCCGGTGGTCTTCCCCTCCTCCGCCGGCAGCGCTAACGTCCCCCACCAGCGCCGCGCCCCGTCGGCGCCGCCCTTCCGGCCCCCCCGCCCTGCCGCTGCTGGTGGCCGCTCCAACCCCAGCCTCCCCTTCATGTCCTTTGACATGAGCTCCGCTCCCGCTTCCTCCTCCTTCTCTGCCCCCGTCTTCGCCTCCGGCACCGGCGGCCCCCTTTCCGCCGGCGCCGCCTTCTTCGACGACGAGCCCCCCCTCCTAGAGGAGCTCGGCATCAACACGCGCCAGATCTGGCGCAAGACCGTATCCATCCTCAACCCCTTCCGCGTCAACTCCGACCTCCACGAGGACGCCGACCTTTCCGGCCCCTTCCTCTTCCTCATGGCCTTCGGCCTCTTCCAGCTCCTCGCTGGCAAGTTCCACTTCGGCATCATCCTCGGCTGGGTCACCGTCGCTGCCCTCTTTCTCTATGTCGTCTTCAACATGCTTGCCGGCCGCAATGGCAACCTCGATCTCTACCTCTGCCTTAGCCTCGTCGGCTACTGCATGCTCCCCATGGTGATCTTCTCCGCTGTCTCCCTCTTCGTGCCCCATGGCGGCCTCGTGATCTTTTCCATGGGGGCTGTATTCGTGCTCTGGTCCACCAGGGTGTGCACGAGGCTTCTCGTCGAGCTGGCCTCGTGCGGGGATGAGCATCGCGGTCTTATAGCCTATGCCTGCTGGCTCGTCTACATGCTCTTCTCCCTGCTTGTAATATTCTGATTCTTGGTGAGGGCTTGCTCAGGACTTTTAGGGTTTTTTTTGAAAATTTTTTTTTATTCTACTATTCTTCTTCATCTTGTTTATGTGAAAAATTATCATTTTTTAAAATCTTGGACTCTCTACTTGTAAATCCTTTATTAGTCATATTGTTTACGCTGAAAATTGTGATTATTGTGGATCTTGAGAAGTCTGGAAATTGATGGTTACCTTTTAATGATGTGTACTGAAGTTATTTGCTGAAATTGTTATTTTTTGTTTTGAAAGTTTTGTAATATGTTCTCTCTCTCTCTCTCTCTGGCAAGAGCTTTGATTGAAGACTAACTTCTGTTTGCTTCTCTTAGATGTGGTGTTTTGAGTTTATTTTATAAACTCTTGTAGGTTGTTTTTGTAGTTCATTTTTAAAGTAGAATCACATGTCTTAAAGGGGTTAGGGTTCCTCCATCTCAATTATCAGTGGACACCTCATTCAAAATATGATATTAAAATGGCAGTCCTTCTTTTTTTTTTTCTGTTCTATGTTCTGTGGAGATGATCATGAATCGTTGATTTTAATTTTGTTGGAAGACCTTTGATGATGATGATTATTGATTTTTATTTTCTAAATCATACTCATGACTAGTTTGACCAGTTGCTATATGTTGGAGCACATCAAAGAATTTCCCTGGCCAATTTATTCACATCTAACAGGATAATCTTAGGATTAAGCTTCTTGAATGCGGTGGTGGAAACCATATTGTTAGAATAAGAAATTATCATTGCAAATCCTTGTCTGAAAATGTGATGGATATGAAGGATGAATTTAGCACTCAAGTAGGTTTTTGGTTGCTTCACTTAATGATTTAGATAGGGTAAGTTAATTTTCAAGGTCCATGATGATAGTATTCCAAATGCATGAGGAACCCTATGGGATCTTTGTCTAACCATTTTATTGAATGGTACTCCAAATTAACTTTTCAAGGCCTCATGCATTCCATATTCAGGCCCTATTGTCATTGTTCCTAGTTATTTTGGATGGTGACTTTTTGTATACTTGAGTGAAGATCCTATGCAACTATGCTTATTTGAAATCTCAATTAGATATTACCATGGAACTTTATATGCTTATTATCTGAAGGTCTTATTTTCGCTGTCCTGACTTGGGCTGCTAGCATGAAACTTACATAACACGTCACGACCAAGTAATTTACTGTAAATCCTTTTACATTGTCAACTTGCTGCAAAATGCCTTGATTCGTGGTTTCATTGACTTGTTTGTGATATAGATCGTCATGATGTCCAATACCTGATCAGGGGCGATATAAACTTTATGGGTGATCTAGTTTATTAGCTTGTTGGTAAAAATTTATGTCTGATTTCATGAACTCACCCCCTGATATTGGATTTCACATTGTTGATGCTGCACTATTTTTTGTGTCGACTGAAGATTGATGCGATCATGGTCTTATTTATAGCATATCATTTGGAATGCCACAGGGCATAAAATCACCACTTCCTTTTGATTTTTTTTTATTTTTTATTTTTTATGTATATGGATCCTTAGTTTGAATAATTGTGTAAATAAAAGTCTCATTCTCAAGCAGGTTCATACTTTTTTCGGATCCTTCACTGTGCTTTGTCATCATGAATGGGGCTTGATTCTGGGTCTTGCTGTGGCCTTCTCCTCTTACATGAATGGCTGATGCAGAATTAATGTATTTAGATATATCTGCATCTTTCTCTATATATACATGTAGATACATACTATACTGATTTCATATCAGGCAAAGATCCATAAGTGAATTTATATCAGGATTTGAATCTCAAATTCTTAATCCACTAAATGCTTCTTTGATCTGGATTTGTATCCTTATAGATTCACACCTTTCATCATCTGTCTGACAGTCTTTGCATCACCTGTTTGAGCCAAATATATCTAAAGTGAATTATTGTCATTCATTCTAAAAAGAAGCCCCAGGTGCAGTATAGGAAACAAATGTTTTTATCATGATATTTCAATTGCTGTTGCCTCAGGACTGTAACAACAATGAGATTAATAATTCATAAGACTAGGGCTTCAGTAAATTTGTTTCGGCTCATTATTAGCTTGCAACAATTGGCTGTCTTACTTATGAGCTTCGCAGTTCACACAGTTATGAAGCGTTGAGGTTAGTTCTGCCTTTTGGATTGTCATATTGCATTATATAATCACAACAATGCAGTGAATGCGTGCACCTACATGATATTTTACTGAAATGCTTAACAAAGATCAGATGGAGTAGAAATCAGAATTCATAGTGGTTTTTCTGTCATTGCATAATTCTAGATTAGATGGAAAGATAAAGATCCTTTACCTATGGATTTGTTCAAAAATTCTCTCTAGATGATTATCTGAAGCTAGAGCATCTTAATGCGAGGAACTTATAATGGTGTGCTCTTTGTGGAATGAATAGCTGATATATATATATATATATATATATGTATCCTTCATAATTTTATAGCCACATGTGTTAGCCCTTGTCAATGTTACATAATAGCCTTGGAGTTTTGCATGATAACTGACTTCTGGATGTTGGAAGCTTTGGTTTCTTTGTTTTGTGAAACGGTTGCTGTTTTGGCCATCTGCAGGCTCTTTAATTTTGTAAACTTTGTGCTATGTTGCTCAATGCTCTGCCATCCTTGTTCTAACCCTAAACCTGGCTACAAAACTGAATTTTCTTGTACCAATGTGGCTGCAGTTCGCATTCAGGGATTTTTCTTGAATCATTGAGAGATCTCTGGTTTGTATGAGACATCAAGGGGTGTCTTCATCCGTTGCAAGGCTGATGATTGTGTCAATCTGAGGTCCATATGCAACTATCCATGGGTTTAAATCCAATTCGTTGTATTCTATGCTTTGGAATTTTCCTGTTGATGATGTAATATTGATCTAAAACGGGAGTCATACCTGCCAAAGAATTGTCTGGAAAAAAGAATAGTTTTGAATATCAGGAAAGGAAATGTTAAAGACCAAAGAGTGGGGTGTCAGTGGAGAAATGCATTTAGCTGCTATAGTTGAATGTTATACATATCTAATTGCTAGCTACATGACTGACCATCCAAGCCATACCCGTTTAGGGAGTGTTTGATATAGGGTGATCCATTTAGGATCAATGATAATTCATGAAATGATGATAGAATTATTTCATTTAGTTGCACTGAGGTAATCGATGATGATCTCCTTATGCATTACTTTCTTAAGGTCTATGATTCAAAATGTGATAGTCTAGAATTAAAATTTATGATTCAAAATACCTTTTATTTGTAATAAATATATTATAATAGTAATAATTTAGATATAACATAATATATAAAATTAATATATAATATTATCATATTATAATAATATTATTATTATATAATATTATAATATAATATAAGTATCATATAATTAATGCATTATATTATATTGTTGTATAATATTATATATTATATTATAATATTATAATATTATTAAATTATGTTATATTAGTATTTTTTATTTATAATATAGTATATATGATATTATTATTATAATATAATATAATGTAATGTAATATGTTATAGTAATATAATATAAATATAATAAGAGTAATTTTGATATTTTATGATTAATAATTTTAAATTTTTATGGTATACTAAACATGATGATGTTAGACAATCGATCCTTGATCACTTTGGTAATGCCATACCAAACATGATGATTTTCAACCATTGGGAATCATATCATTTTCGGAATGATTCAAAAATGGTCACCTTGAAAATATTTTTTGGAAACTCTTCTGGACGGTCTCCTTCGCACCTGTTGCTGGTTGCATCAGCACATCACATCACTCTGGCTTCTTTAATATTCTTCCAATTAACTTTGGCTTCCATGGCGTGCTTATATAATAGTGTGAAGTCGAATCTAAATTTTGACCAAGATCCTACCGATCCACTAATCAGATCTGGTCCTAGAATAGAACGTAATGAATCTGAGTGTTGGGTGGAAACTATACGATCCATATGACAAAATGTGGTACATGTAAAGTGAAGCGTTAGATCTGATTAGATATTGACAAAATGAATCACTATATTTGATTAGAAACGTATCACATTATGTTTCTGTGGGTATATCTTTTGAAACTGTATCCAACCCAAAAATTAATGGGTTTGGATTAAGTCCAAGTAGGGCCTCTGTCATCATGGCATATATTTTTAGAATCCAGATTGCAGGCATATAAACATTTAGCACTCTAAAACTGCATTTGACTAATACAAATGAAAAAAAGTATTTGGGGGATAACTATTAGAGGTGGCAATCCGATCGGATCATTTCGAGTTTGGATCATTTTCGAATTTAACTTATTGAAGCTAAATTCTAATCCTTAATGATTGGATTAAAGTTAAGATACCTTTTGATTTTTTTAATTTTTTTCTTTTATTTTTGGCTAGGATTCGAGGGTTATTTATATAGAGATAAAATGAAGGGGCAAAGGTTGAGGATTAATTGATCCAAGAGACCCTCCTCTTTTTCACTGGTGGACTTGTTAAATAAAAAGATTAGATTTTTGATCTATTTAGATTTGTGCCCACCCTTAGTTTAATTATATATTACAAAGTCATGTATATCAATATTTGGACATTATTTAATTAATGGATGGAAAGGATCTCGGTCAAAATTTAGGCTCAATTCCTCTTGTAGGTTTTGATCTTGGATGATATTTAGACTTGGTATGACCTTGGAGCTGGTACTTGAGTGGATTAAATTAAGTCGAGAACCAAATCTAACTAACTTAATTTTTATATTTTTCAATGCTAATGTACTTCAATCTTATCTTAAAGCTAAATTTAAGTTGTATCAAATTAATTGAATAATCTTAAATTAAGAAGTTTTTTCTATCAAAAAAAAAAAAAAATGCAGTCCCTAAATTTGCCCGTGCTAACATACTCCAACCCTATCTTAAACTAAATTTAGGCAGTCTCGAATTAACTGAATAATCTTAAATTATAAAGATATTTTTTGATCAGAAAAATATGTAGAATAATACATGTAGGATTAGTGTTAGGATGGTTCGTATCTTATTGAAATACTGTAACTCAACTCCCTAACTCAGTAGGATCAAAGATAGAGAGAATGAAACAAATATTTCATGCGAACATGTAAAATAAATTATTAAATTTATTTATTTGGTTAGTCAGTTAAGGTCACGCTCGGTTAGGTCCTGTTTGAATGGTTTTGCGTTGGGTTTAAACTTTAAACTTTTTAACCTAAATAAATTTGAGACCAGATTGCGACGCTCAAACCGCATCCCTTCCGCTCCGACCGACGGCGGTGGCGTGCGAAAGCTTTCCCACTTTTGAAAGAAAGCTTTCGAGGGCTTGCTCTTCTCTCTCTCTCTCTCTCTCTCTCTCTCTCTCTTCTTTCGTTCGCTGGCGGGGCTTGTCGCTCTCTTTCTTCTTCGTTTCTCTTTTGATTCGCCAGAGTCCGCCGAGGAGAGAGAAATGGAGGTTCCCAAGGATCAGATGACCGCTCTTCTCGACAACGGCCTCTACGACTCGGCCCAGATGCTGGTATTGGCCTCCCGAAAACCTTTCTCCGATTCTCTAAATCAATACCGCAACATGAGGATTGCTTTTTAAATTCAATGCGGCATCCTTCTTTGATTAGGGTTTCAAATGTGCTGAAACTTTAGGTAGTGAGACTTCAAATTTGGATGTGGGTGTTTTCGATGATGATAATGAAAATGTGCCCTCTTCCTTTTGATTTTTTTTTTTTTCTTTTTTTTCTGTTCTTGGAGTGACAGTAGGGCTTGATATTGGGAATCTTTCATGTGAATATGATAATTACGTTATGTTGCATTTAGATATATCATTGTGTCGTGAAAAATTATGCATTTAGATATATCATTGTATCGTGAAAAATTATCGTTATGCATGGTTCTGAAAGGAAAAGAAGGTTATCATTTTATATTCAGGTTAATTGAAGAGACAGTAGGTGAAAAACGGAAATTCAACTTAAAGAAAATGTCCGAATTTCACAAATTTTCTCTCCTATTTCTTGAAAAATATGTCCTTTCTAATTTTATCAAGAGAATGATGATATTGAAAGCAAAAGCGTCTAAATCTAGAAGGTAACTTTTCGCAGCTTGGAATTCCATGTTCTCTTGAGAAGCATCGCATGACTAGTTTTTACTCCCTTGTATGTTACTTGTACAATTTAAGTGCTCATGCTTTTCTTGTTGGTACCCAGTGAATAAATTCTTTTGGTACCCTATCATGTGTTTAGGCACCCTCATGTTGGCCTTCTTTGTCATTTCAAATTTTTTGTTGATTGCATAAGTAAATCATCTCAATCACTGAACCTTCCTCACGTGGAGTCCAATAGGTTCTATAAGATTGTTGTTACCCATTTTAGTCTTCCACCATCCTCTTAAAGCTTCATGATATGACAACTTTGTACCACATGTTATCAAATGTAATTGGCATTATGTAATTCTTGTAGGGTTTGTTGTGAAGAAGGGGAGTATAAAGGAAAGAAGAGAAGTGGAGTGGAAATGAAAAGGGAGAAAAGAGAGGGATGTAAAAAAGGTTGTAATGAAAGAACCATGGGAAGAAAAGAGAGGGTATGTGAAAAAAGAAGGAATGCAGTGAATCATCAAACAGTGGCCCCGATTCATGTGATTTCCTTTTGTTTCATCAGAATTTGCTGGTCAAAATGGATTTGTTCTTGGCTCTTTGATTAGTGGGCTGTTTCCTGTTCAACCTGTGTAGGATTTCCATTTTATTGACCTGAGCTGTAGCCTATTCTAATAAAGGCAGTGCTTGTATAATTCCTGTTTCGCATGAACATAGTTGGGCAAGAAGGGCTACATGTTGGATGACTGACCTGCTGTGCACCTGTGTCAGCATTTCCATTGTTGGGCATTTTGCCTAATGAGGCTTATGGATGTTTTTGAAACAATAAAACAATGACTGCTATAACTGCTCTTATTGACCATTTTGACAGGAAAGTAGGAAACCACATGTATTAACATCGAAATAATTTCATCGCATAATCAAAACGATATTAGCAGATTTTTTTTTTTTTTTTTTCAGATTATAGCCTTAAAGTAATTACAGAATAACATAGTAGTAATGTTATTCTGTGAACAGAGCAAACTGCGGTTGTTAACAGACCATTATTGTAACCTGCCAGAAATTTTCATTTTATGCTTTCTTGTTGAAATGGACCTCTCACCTTTGCTTGTCTTTTTAAATTATGAAAACTTCTAATTTGGTTCAACTGTTGGTTTGCAATCAAATCACAGAGATGGACATTTTTGAATCATGTATTATTATATGGGAATTTTATAGGAGCTTCGATTGATTTGGGTCTTTCACAAGTATCTTTTTTTTTATTGTTTTTTTTCTCTTATGTTTGTCTTTATAATATTTTTGCTAAAGATACATACCTCATATTATAAAGACTCATATCATATGCCCAAAATTTTCTCCTCACATTTATCAAATCTGTAACAAATATAATGAAAGTCATTAATACTTGAAAATTATTCTAGTTTATTTTGCTAAACTTTCATACCACACCCAAGAGAGATTGGTAGACCTAACTATTTGCCAAGCTAACTGAGTTTAAGCGGGGTCTAGGCTCAGTATCAAAAGAAATTTGTTAGGCCTGAGCATGGCCAAACCTGGCCATGAGCCTAAAATCTAAAGCTAGAGCTTGGCTGGTACAAAATATGAAGGCCTAGGCTTGACTTGCTCAACCACATAAGTCCAGTTGATGGGGCCTATGCTTGATTGACCTGATTAGGCTCACCCCAATCTGACCTAGAGGGTAGAGAGAGAGAGAGAGAGAGAGAGAGAGAGAGAGAGAGAGAGCCAAAGTGGGGAGGGAGGGGGGGGGGGGGGTGGTGGAGAGAGGGAGGAGAGGAAGGTGTGGCACCTATCATGGTGGAAGCAATCAAAGCTGGTGGTCAAAGCCGGGGTTGAGAAGTGGGCATTAGGGTGGTGGCATTGGCAACACTAGAGGGGGAGAGGTTGGGGAGGGCGAATAGGGATTAGATAAGGGTTGGCACTTGGGGCTTTTCTTCTTGATTGCCTACCTTTTTTAGTTTCAAAATTTTGAAATGAAATAAAAAACAATACATTTTATCTTATATATTATATAAGTCACACAGTAACTTATATATTATATAATATATATGTTGTTGGGTTGAGTCAAGTTGGGTTGGGCTGAAAATGGCAAGCCCAAGCCAAACTGAAAAGCATACCTAAAAAATCAAGACTTGACCTAATACATAGAGTTGAAAACCTTAGCTTAAACCTAGTAAAAATTCGAGCCACGCCAAGTCAGGTGAGCCAAGCTATTTTTGCCTGGTTCTAGGGATTGGATCCTAAGTTGCATTCAGAACTCTGGGTCTCTCAAAATCATGTCAGCATATGGCTTGGCATCTTGGAATACTAATTTTTTAATTTATTTTTTATTTTTTTCTTTGTTCTTTTTTTTAATGGTTGTTCTTGTCTGTTCCGATACATTCCTATACAATATTGATACTGCCCTAGACCAGGACAGCCTTGATTCACCTTAAAGAATCAGACTAACTCCTGCATCACTTCTGCCTATGGGGCTTGCCCACCTATATACATGTCCTTCAACCTGAACACCGGACTTTGGTGCTAACCATGACTCTTCAGAGTTGCCTTTGATTCTTTAAGGTTGTCCTTGAGTTGTTTTAACATTCTTGTTATCATCTACCTTCTATATTTAAAATCTTTAGGGCTAAACTGACAAAAAAAACTGCAATATCATTAATGTTTTACATTAATTATTTCTATGTTATTTCATCCACAAACTTTCGAAACATTCACCAGAAGGAAATATAATGATTAATAAATTAACAAATAATGTATTAGCCCATTAGGATAAGATTCTTTTAACTATTTCATGGAGACTACAGCTACTGGTTAAATAGTTGTTTGGTTTTACCAAAATGCCTATTGTTGATAAGCTATTAGTTGCAGTAATGAAATTCATGATGAACTTTGACAGGGATGCTTTCTTGTATCCTCAGCTACTACAAATATTGAAGCCAACCCCTATGTGAAGGTTGAAAATTTGGTAAGCTTTGTATGCATAATTATTAGCACATTTCTTATATATGTATATTGACTCAAATGGTTGGCATTTTGATCATTCATTGCTAAGTAATATTCTTTTGCTTGAAGAGCATCTGTTTTTAGTCATACTTGCGCACAAAGACGCATACATATACAATTCATGTATGTATGCTTATACATGTACATAGGCAATTAAAATGGTAGCTAGAGCAAGAGAATATATAATAAAGGATTTAATCACCTTATTTGTGGATTTGATTCTAGTAGGATGTTTTCCTTGAAAGTGATCTAAAAATTTTAAGGCTAAACTATAGCTTTGACCCTCGAACTTAGGGGAGTATGTCGCTTTGATTTTTGAACTTCAAAAAGTTGCAGAAGTGATCCTGTACTTTCCTTTTTGTTCCCCTTTGGTCTCTATCATTAAACAAGGGAGACGTCGGTTGGTTTTATCCGATGTGGCAGCATACGTGGCATCCATGGTGGTGAAATCAAGTTATAACCCGTTACTGACCCATTAACCTGAAATCCAATAACCCATAAATAGAAATAAAAACCCCTTCTTTTCTCCCTCCCTCCTCCTTACCCGTGCTCCCCCCTCCCCCCTCCCCCCATTCTCCTCCCTACCCGTGCCCACATCCCTCCGCTTGCGCTGCCGCTCGCCTCCGGCGTCCCGACAGTCGCTGCCGCCATTTGCCTTCTGCCCCTCGCCTCTCGCATACGTGGCATCCAATTCGAGATGCAAAGTGGAATCTTCTAGTCTTGCTGATCCTTCACAGTGATAGGACGAGGTGGGGAGTGCATGACTGGCATCGGAGGGGAATCCGATGCCTTTGGGACCCTCTTGTGCTTGAACTTGGGGGCCTCAAGAGGGTCCACAAGCATCTCGACCATTCGAATGATCCTCTCTTTTGCCCCAGAATTGAATGCTGCCGATTGCTACGAGGGCTTGTACTTAATAAACTTTGATTCTAATGATTGGGTAAGGACATTCTTCGGCTGGGCAATACTCAACTTAACATTTACAATCTTCTCCAAAGCATCCTTTGTCCTTTGTGTAGTCTCCTCTATCTCCTTCTCCAGCTCTTCCTCATGCTTCTCTTCTTCTAACACCACCTTTGGGACAAGATCTTTATTGCTGGGAGTACACGATCTTGGAGCCATTCTCGTTCTACTTCATGATCGCATTAAATGCGACGTTTCCCTAGGAATCAACAGTGAGGGGAAGGATCTTAGAACCGGGCTTCTCATCCTTCCTGCCCATGCCGAGTTGGTATTGGGCAACATGGATCTCCGGGAAGGCACCCCCATCGCCGAAGTCCTCTGGCTTTTGAGGGACGAAGCCCGAGCACTTCCCATAGGGCAGGACTGGATTAGGCTTGACGGCCGAGGACCCGGAGGGGTCTGAGGTGGAGCTGTACCTCTTCTTAAACCATGGGTCGTTCGAGTGGTCATAGAACGAAGTACCGGTGGATTTCGCTAGAGGGAGTTCCTTAAGTGCCACCATAAGGGCGATAAAAGATTCCAAAGCAAGACTAGATGGCGGCCAGCGAGGGGCGGGAGGTGAGCGGCGGCGGCGACTGGCGGGACGTCGGAGGCAGGCGGCGGCGCCGAGCGGGGGGACGCAGGCACGGGTAGGGGGGTAGGGAGGAGAATGGGGGGAGGGGGAGGGGGGAAAGAAGGGGTTTTTATTTCTATTTATGAGTTATTGGATTTTGGGTTAACGGATTAATGAATCAGTAATGGGTTTTAACTTGATTTCGCCATCATGAATGCCACGTATGCTGTCACGTCAGATAGAACCAAACGACATCTCTCCTGTTTAACGGTAGGGACCAAAGGGGAACAAAAAGAAAAATACAAGGTCACTTCTGCAACTCAAAGTGACTCATCACCCTAAGTTTGAGGGTCAAAACTGTAGTTTAGCCAAATTTTAAATGAAGGTAATAGTGCATGTGCTTATTTTCTAGTGAGGAATAGGCACAAACTGTTTAGGTCTAAGGTAGTGAATTGTCATATGACTATTAGAAAAGTTCTCATTTCTATCACCGCTAAGAGGAAATTGTTATGTGCTTGCGTTTCTTCTATATGTTTATCTATGTTAAAGAATGAAGTGATTGGTGTAGGAAGGGTAATCCTAAATATTCAGCTGATTCCTTTTTCGGTGGTGTGTATTTGTGTGAAACTTTATTGTTTCGCTATCAAGAACTAAGAAGCTTTAACACTTAGCTAGTCTATAAATAATTCATTCCATCCGCATTTTGTAGAGAGCCATTCTAATGTGGTTGTGAGTGTTTGAAAGGAGTTGAACAAGATTTTTTTTTCCCTGAAAAAATACTTACATGTATCACAGTTGTTATCATAAGAACAATTGAAACTATATCTTGGGGCTATTCTATGTTAGGTTGTCACACCTTTGAAAAACACACTTGGGAACACTCTTGGTTCATTATGGTGTTGGACCATGGTTAGGAATTGGAGTTGTGAGATAAAACCAGCAATCTGGTATCTAATATGCATCAAAATTTCCCATTAAGTCATTGAGAGAAACATTATTTTATTTTATTTATTTTACATATTTATTAAATTTATTTATCAAATATTTATTTTAGTAAAATATCAATATTTTATTATTATTAACATAATATTAATAATTATTAATATTTCATATATAAAATAATGTTTATTAGTAATTAATATTATTGATAATAATATATTTATTAATATATGATTAGTCAGTCATTCAAATTTCGGTGGGATGGGGGATAAGACGGTCGAGATGTCTTGTTGTAGAGAGATTTTGGGATCAATTTTCGTCATCTTGTCCTGTCCTATCTCGGTCATAATACATGATAGTGTTAATTTTATATAAATCTAATTTATCATGAAGATATAACTTTTGAAATTCAAATATGTTTAAAATTGAATAAAATATTAAAGCTTCGCATATAATTTTTTTAAGAAAAAAGTATCTCAACAAGTACTAGGATGGCTGATTGGATTGGGGATCTAGACGGGACAGGATGTGGAATGTGCTGTTCCGTAGAAAAATCAGGACATCTTCGTCTCACAAGATTTGAAACTTTGTTAGTAGTAATATTAATTATTAATTATAATTAAATTAAAAGTATATATGTAATTAAATTTTATTTATTTATTTTATAAAAATAAATATTTATAAATATTTTATGATTAATTTATATATTTTTATAAAATAAAATTCATTTTTAACTAATAAAATATTTTATAATAAAATTTAAATTAAATTAAAAATATTTCTAATATTTATTAAATACATAAATATAATATGAATATTATTAATATTACATAAATATTATTAATATTTACATAAATATTAAAATAAATGCTAATAAAATTTTATTTGAATATTTTAATATTAATAATAAAATGTTAATATTTAATAAAATAAATATTAAAATATTTAATAAAATGTCAAAATTTTAGTGAGCATTGTTAAAATAAATATTAAATATTTATTACATAAATATTAAATATTTACATTAATATCTTAAAATATTTATGTAAAATTACATAAATATTATAGAAAATATTATATAAAATATTTAGAATCCTTAGTCAAAATTCTGTTTTCAAGAACAACTACTCAAACAAGGTATTTGTGAAATTCTAGAATTTTGAAATGCTGCATTTCAACATTCTGTGAATTTTGAAAATGCATCATCCAAACACAACCTTAGGATTTTGATCTCATAGATGCACCATGGATTTGAATTTGTACCTATATATATGTGCCACGAATTCAGCTTGTTGCTGCTCTTATGTCTTAAGGTCAAAGATTACCTTCCAATTTAATATATATATGATTAGATTGATGTATGGTTCTCAATGAAGTTTTTTAGTCTTGTGTTCTCATTGTAACACCAAAAAGCAGAAATAAAAAATGACACGCCTAACTGAAATAAAAAATGACATGCCTAAGTGTCAATCTGTATTGTATTCTAGGTTGGCATCCAGATGGCAAGTAAATAGCACCCAAAGTTGCCTCTATTTCTTTTGATGGGAGGAAAAGAAAAAAAAAAAAAAAAATCTTACCTTCTTCCATGGTCCTGTTGTTCCACTCTTTCTTCTTCCCACCAGTCCACCCACCTATTATACAAAAGGACAATGGAAAATAGATTTCCTAATGAGCTGTCTGTCAATTAGAGCAATGGGAATCTAGGTTAGGATGGGGTGGAGGAAGAGGACAACTGCGATGAAGGTGACGTCTCTAAGCAGGACCAGAGGGACATGAGCGAATGGTGGACATGGCGGTGGTGGTATTGTAGTTGAGAATTGAGATTGCTCTTATGCCAATAGTTGGGGTCATGGAACATGAAGAGAATCCAGGGACAGAAAGCTAGAGGTTGATGGTAGTGGGATCGACAAAGGTGGATTGGTGATGATGGAGTTGGCGATATTGCAATTGACAGTGTGGGACTAACAATGTTGGAATCGATGATTATGGTGTTGGTGAATGTGGACCTCTGGTGCAGCAGATAGTGAAGTTGGGATAGGTGGTGTTGGAATCAGTGAAGGTGGGGTTGGCGAGGATGGTGACAGGGCTGGTGGCGTCTAGAGTAGGGAGGATGGTGTTGGTAGCGACAAGATTGGTGACATGGAGTCAATGGAAGTAGGGTGGTGAATGCTGGCTTGGCCATGTTGGGATGGGCCAATGGGAGGTTGAATGATGATGGAATAGTGAAGGTGGGTTGGCCATGGTTGAAGGCAAGGGTATGGTTGGCATAGACAGTGATGATGACAATGACTGACCAAGAATTGGAAAGCATTTCAAAAAGGTGCTATATATATATATATATATATATCCTTAGTATTATTCTTTTGATGTATGCTATTGAAGCAAAGTGGCTGTTTGGCTCATTGGTTGTCTGAGATTTGCATGTAAACAGATAAGTTCATGTCTTGATCCATGTTTTATAAGTGGGACTGTTTTTTTATAGCTTTCACTTTTCAAGTTTAATGATCCATAACATGCTTTATGAAGGTGATTAAAAAATTATACTTAAGCTTGCCTGCTTTTAGATTTTATTTCAACTTGTTTTCATAAAATTTGGGAACCTAATAGCAAGGTTTGCACAACCAGTACCAAGTACCTTGCTAGTACGTTGCTAGTTCGATATGATACAGATCGATTGGTATGTTACACGCCCTGTATTGAAATAGGGTGCCAATTATTTTCACTTTTAACCATAATACTACTTGTTACTAAGTGGTATGGGTTGGTACTAAGCAGTATAGGATGGTTCCACTCAATTTAGATCAGTTTGGTTTATACTGAATCAAAACTTGATACTATATCAATACCTTACCTATACGGTATGGTATAGTCTGTACGGATCAGTACGACAAACCTTGCCTAATAGCTTGAGAATTTTTTTTTTTTTTTTTTTTTTTTTTTTTAAGACTGGCAAGTTCATCTATCTTCCGATATTTTGTAAGCAAGTTATGATACAACACTATATTGGTAAGGTTTAACTCTCTAACTCATGCAATATATGTCTATAATTTCAAAATAAGTTAGTTGAGGCCAATATTTGCATGTGAAAGTGCATGTTGTTTTGCATAATCCTCAATATTCATTTTCCTGCAATTTCTTCACAGTTTCTTCTTTTTTTACCGCAAATCGCAGCTTGATGGGAACACCTGGATGTTGCTGTAAACAGAGCATTTTTTGTTAATTTTTGTTATTCTAGTAATGGAGAAATATAATTTCTATAACAAGATCTGGCCTCCATTTTTTTTAATTGTATAGGTTACCAATCACTGGCTTCAGCATGTAGAGGTACTCAATACTAATTTATTACATAATATGGCTTAGTAGAATTCTTAATGGTACACTAGCATACTCTTAATGGAAAAAAGGAAATTGGTTAATGATTCTAGTTAAAAGCTTTTGCGTGAAGAGCTTTATTGTTCTAAGCTAGTCATAGATTATCAGCAAATAATTCAGACATTTCTTCTTGGTCCATGCATTGGCATCTAGCAATAAAATGAGAATATATGATGATTAATTTGTAAAATTCTATCAAACTTGCTTCACTAAAAAAGTTGCAGATTGGCGACAGATGGTGTTTTGTGGCCAGCTAGTTTTGGAATGATGACTCATGTCGATTTGTTCAAAAACTAAATCTTTTATGCTTATTATAAATGCTTCTGTCTTGTCATTTATCTTATTCCTATGTAAATTGCACTATTCAGATTTTTTCCTCCTTGTTGCCTTTCTATTTTGTATTTTTGCATCATACCATTTTTTTGTCCTTTTATTGGATAATCAAACATTTGATTTTGTTGTAGGTACTTCAAGGTGATGCTTTGTTTGGAGAAAAGGAGTTTCGTAGGGCACTGGTAACAATTATGATATAATATATATTTTGTGCTCACTGACTTATAGCAATTATTAATTAGATCATGAAAAATCAAACACTTATTACCTTTACTATTTATTTTTTGAGGTTAAATGTCATAGATATTTTCTACACCTTGTGCAAAGTTGTTATGCGTTTTTCTTTTTGACTATCTATTATCTACTTTTGGAAATATAAATTATGTTAACAATATTATCTTGTGTTGTTTCTTAGCTAGGCATCTTAGGACCTTGCTATAGAAGCCAGTCACTTTTAGCAAAGTAAGATGATGATTACTTGCAGGGATTTTTGGTGACAGTAATTCTATACAATAGAGGTAGAAGCTATTAAAGTTTTTTTATTCTAGACTTGAACAAAGGCTATGGGCTTGAGTCAAGCCATATTTTTTAGGCTTGAATGGTTTGGGCCAGCTTTAGGCTAATCTTTGGCTTAATCTTAGCCTGGCTTGAGGCTTAATTTCATGTAGCCTATACTTGATCATAGGCTCTCTATATCACAAATTTAATCCTTTTATTTACCTACCCTTTTGTTAATGAGTGTAAAGGTAGGGAAACAAAAATGCTCTACTTTATCATGGATACATATGCTTCGTCTACTCTAAAATAAGTTCTTAGAGAGCCTGGAAATAATAGAAAAGAAATAAAGGTGACAAGAAAAGTTTCAAAAAGTTTCCAATTTGGGCATTGTGAGTAGCAGTATCTTGCATTTGGTTAGATAAGAAAGCTCTTGCAATGCATTATGCAAGAAAATCAACATCATATTGTTTGTCGAGATCAAGGTTCTAAATCCTATACGACAGGACCAGCCTAGTTTTTTTATGGAATGGAATGCACTATCATCCTACTCTATTCTGGCACTTAAGACAAAGGACGTCTTAAGACGTGTTGATTGGGGTGCTGGGATGATAGTGGGACAGTTTTGTCTTGATACTTGGAATGGTAAGCTGTCCTAGCATCCCACAAGATATCCTATTAGAATATCCTAGCATCCCACAAGATATCTTGTTAGAATTTGAAACTATGGTTGAGATAATACGCATACTTCTTCCTCAAAATGTCTGCCTTTCTTGCCTCTCTGTCCTAGCATCCCACAAGATATCATGCCAGGATTTGAAATTATGGTTGAGATAATTTGCATGCTTCCTCCTCAAAATGTCTACTTTTCTTGCCTCCCATCCTAACCTATCCATTCAACATGGATGACCTAGATGAAAGATAACCATTACTAATATTGTTTCAGTTTCCATCTTCTAATCGCTTGTCCTTCCTTCACCCATTCTGCTCTTTTTCTTTCCATGATGCCATTACTTTTTGGGGATTCTTAACTACCTATTGCCATCAAAGCATTATGCCCACTAATATTGAAACTCTCTATTTCTTTATTGTTGTCTTTCATACAAAAAAGAGTTGAAAGATCCAAGATCTACACTAAGGTTTTCTCCCGTAATCCCTCTTCCTCTAGATTCTTCATGTTTCAAGGCACACATTCTTTTAGAGTTAAATCATAGAAATCTAGATCCAATTAAATGGACCCAAATCAATCTAAATATCCTCTTTGTTGTTGTTTCTTAGACTTAGATTGTCGTGAGCTCTATGTGGACTGGTTTTAGGTGTTCAATTATGTAGAAAAGGTGAGAAATCTAGAGAACTATTGTGTTATTGGTAGTAATGGAGATAGAGAGAAAAATGGTGGCAAATCCAAGTAGAGGCTTGTGGGGCAATTGGCCCCATAAAATCTTGGGTTTGGACTATGAACTATTACATTAGCGAAATTTAGATCCCCCCCCCCCCCAAAACAAAAAAAAAAAGAAGAAAAACTTAGGATAACTATGCTAGAGGGGTGTCCTTTTTCTCAGTTCTCTCCCAAAAATCTTGGAAACTATGGATTATGGGATGTAATCTTGATCAAATCTTTGGATTCAGTTTTACTATTGTGGGTTGTTAACAAAATTCCCATAATTTGTCCCATATAATTGTTGGATCTCGATAAGTCAAGCTTTGTAGATTCCCAGTGGAAAATTGTGTTGAATTGGTGAGCCATTGACTATATTGAATTTTAAAGAGTGTGATTAGGATTTATCAGTTTTTCTCTCTTTCATCCTCTCTAAAGAGTTTTTATTTATTTAAGTTTAATATGAAGGTTTTGTTCTTTTTATTTGTGTAATGAGTTTTGAAATTATTTGTGAAGTTTGTGTAAGGTTCGAGGGATGATAAATTACATTGATTACTTCATTCGTCATTGCTCCCCTAGGTAGAAATCTTTGCGCTGCTACTAGAGAGGAACACATGATTTGAGTGGAGGATTGCAAGCTATTTAAGATCATTAGGAGGGTGATAGTATTGTTATTGATTGTGCTCAGTGTTTTCCCTTTGCTAAGGCTGTGGTGATCAAAATCTTATGCTTCACTTGGGCAAAATCTAGACTAGGTTCAAGCTAGATCTGAATTAAGGGCCCAATGTGGGTCTCGACCTAGGTTGACTTTGCACTGAGTCTTGTCTTGGTTATCTTATGGTTCCTTCAAGTTGAACTTGGGCCTAGGATTATCAGCTAATTAGGGTGTGTTTGATTCACCGCATGGTATTGGAGCGACATAGGATTGTCAATCCAGTCCCATAAAATTGGGAAATATAAGGGAAGGGATGGGTTTGCCAATCCCACATTTATAGCTTTGGGATAACAGTGAAATGGTGGGGCCTACGCCATTTTAATCCAATCCTTACTTTTCCAAATGAGCGATTGGATTAGAATCCAATCCCATCGATGCTACCATACCAAACACGCCTATAGAAACTTTACTACAATACGTCAAATTTCTTCTTCTATGTTGACCTATAATTAAAAGTAGATAGATGATTTTCACCTAAGACTTGTTGTTGTTGTTTAACCGACCCCAAACTAGTTTAGGATTAAGGCTTTTGTGTTGTATGAATGATTTTCACTCGTATATTCTTTAGTTCCATCTCAATATTAATGAGTTTTCAAGAATATTTTCTAATAGTAGTGGGGACCAAAAACAAAGGTTCTTCTTTGATCACTTATTATTTTGGTTTTGGAAATCCTAGAAACATGTGCCTTAGTACATTTAAGGAGAACTTGTTGGAGACTTGAACATGGCTGTTATTCCTTATTATTCTCATAAGTTGAAGATGATAAAATGATCCTTTACGTGTAGAGTTTGAGCTATCTATGTATTGTTGCATGCACATCTCAAATTTTGCCATGTTTAGCTTCAGGTGTATCTATACATGACAAAAAATGATTTGCCCTTTGCAAGAAGGTTCTAGTGAGGTATACAAGGAGATTCTAGATTTTTTTGGCCAAGTAAAAGAAGGTAAATCAGAAGTTGAGACCCAAAGCGGGAGGAAATGTGAGGGACATAATAATTGCCATGAGGATATGTATATGTTCTTTCGAGTAGGTGCAAAGATGCCATGCATTAAGGGCTCTAAGGTTAGTTGATAGCTCCATGCCTCTAGCTTGTAGTAAAGGCATATTGTGAAACAAGTATTGTGAAGGATTTTGAGGGCAAAGGGAAAAAGGGGTCTACCTATTGTATTTGCCAATCGGTCATTCTATTAAATACATCTTAAAAAGCTTTACGCTTTATTTGGGAACACTTTTGGAGGGGATCAAATCTTGTAAAAGATAAAGGTAAAATCTTTAATCCAGCTTTCAACTAAAAGTGCTTCCGCCTGAAAGCTGAAAAGTTTTTGGCAAAAATTCCAATTTAGAGCTTTTGCCTAGAAATGCTTCCGTAAGCCTGTTAGAAAGTTGTTTTTATTAGACAAAGGTCATAGGTTTGAAACATGAAAACAGTCACATTTAATGTTATAATATAACAATATTATAATATTGATATAATATGATTATAATAATAATATATTATATTTTATTATGATATATCAAAAATATTATTATAAGAGGTAGACTTGACTACATTTGAATGTAGCCAAACTTAGATCCGGCCACCTCCTCCACCTTTAGATCCACAAAGTTCACGAATCACAAAGATGAAAAAAGTGAAAAAAATGGGATGACTCTGGGATTCGTGCGGATCCAAGGGTGAAGAAGGTGATTGGATCCTGCCCATTTAAGCATCCGCCCATCTTTAATAGTAGATGTCGTATTGCTTCATTCCCAACTCCTTTGATATGTCTGTTGTCAATTTAGATTGTTTAATCCCTATATCCTCCAACTTTTGCATTGGCATCCTAACTTAGAGTGAAGAAGGGCTGATCAATTTCATTGCAATATCTGGAAAACTCCTATCAAGCTGCTGGTATCAACAGGGCACTTCTATTCCTTTGAGGAAATGTTTGAGAACTTAATCATAAATATGGATCCCTCAAATTTGATTGACTCTGTCTTGAAGGTACTTTGCCATTGTATTGGTAATTATGCCCTCTGTAATATTGTTCATCATAATTCACAGAACTTCAACAAAGCTTTCTATATCTAGAACCTGAGAACAAACACCATGATGCAGTTTTGACCAGTAATAGTTCTAATTGGTCAATTGCATTTCTGCTAATGATCTTCTTCTTTTTGTTTAAATTTTTCTCATGAGTCATGACATGCTCTTCATACATCTCTTGGTTGCAATTAGTGCTGCAATGGAGAAACTGTTAATGCTTCTTGTCCTTCCAGGGTTTACAATAAAGATGCATCCTCATCCTCATCTTTAGGCTTTGCTTACTGGGTTACAGTGCCCTCATTTTCTCTATGCCACCCTGCATTGAAACACTTGCTCGTTATAGCTTTCCTCATTTTTAAAAAATTATATGCTATAGAACAATGCTACATGTGTTTATGTGTTTATTAGGAGGAGAATCTCAAATAGAGTGGTAGTAAGGTATTAAAAAGGGCATTGCTAATGTCAATGAATATCTGTCTAGTTACTTTTATTCTGGAAGGTGACAATGAGGATATCATTGACAGAGCAAATGGAGGTGAACAATTGTCCATGATTGCCAAAGTGTTAGTTTTATTTTCTATTTCTAACAAGTGATGGCTAGGGGTATTGCTAACTTACTTGACTCCCTCCCGTATATCTTCTTTTTGGAAACATGTGATTCTTGTATATTTATGTTCTATTACTGCTACTAATATGACTTGTTTACCTTGTTGATGAAGTTCTAGCCATTATTAAGTTTTTTGGGTCCGTTCACAGAGTATGTACAAACAAGCATTGCAGCATTGCAAAGTTATTCCTAAGCAAACAACAAATAATTCTAGAAGTTCATTATCCACATCAAGTAGGTCATCTTCCCCAAGTTCTATGAATGTATCAGCAGTTAATGAAAATGAGGTGAGTTCTTCATGAGACATTTATTTTAATTATTTTGATTTCATTTGTCATAGCCTTCTTAACTTTAAATTACAGTGGAACTGCTATATAACATTTTTATCTTTTATTATGTTTTCACTATATAGGTGAAATTTAAAATTGCTCTTTGCTATTGTGCACTAAGTGAGAACCGTGCTGCTCTTTCCGAGGTTGTCCTTGAACTCTTTATCGTATATATTCTTGTCTGGTTATTTCCTCAGCTTATAAGCTAAGTTGAGATCCATCTTTTTTGTTAATATCATGAATTTATCCCAACTAGTTTGGGATTAAGGCTTTGTTGTTATTGATGTTGTTGTTGTTGTTACCATGAATTTATGATACATATACACCGTATGTTGTCCATGGATGTTCTGTCTGATCTTTAGAACATTTAAAATTCACTGTTCACATGATTGTTAAAGTGTATGATTTATTCATATTTCATAATATGTAGATAACATGCAAACAACTTGAAGAATATTATGCTATAAGTATGATAAGGTGAGACAACTGGTTTTATGTAAGGACATGGACATGACTGTTGGATTTTGGCATAGATGAAGAAGCCAAATTTGAGAAGAGGAAAAAGTAGGGTCGCAAAGTTTTTTGTATAAAGAATGTTTATCAGTAAAGAAGTAACTATATAATCTAAAGATAAGAAAAATTTAAAAACAATAATATTTTAATAAATGAGAATAATTGCTGATTAGCAGATTATGCTCTTCACTTTTAATGATGAAAAGGGTATTCCAATCAATTGAGTTGATAAACATCAATTTGCACATTGAATATCGATGCTTGTCTAGGGCAATGTTGCAAACTTGCAATGAGACCTTTTTTTTTTTTCTTCCTTTTTCTGCTTTTTTTTTTGAGACATGGAAGCCTATTAACCATTGAATAACTAAAATGAAGTGTTTGCTGAAATTTCTATGAAAGTCTCTTTTTTTTATATATATATAATACAAAACAAGCAACTGAAACTAAAAAAATAATAAAAATAAAAAGTAAGAAAAGCAGAAATAGATGTGAAGGAAACAAGGAAGAACTAAAAGTAGGAAGAACTAAACGTAAACATAGATTATCATTAAAAAGAACATAGGCAAAGATAAAAGATGATGCCTAAACTTTAGTTTGAAGGGAAACAAGGAAAACAGAATCTGATGTGAAAGAATGGGAAAATATTAAATTAAAACTTGTAATTTCTAAACAAGAATAAGGGAAAAAGGAAAGGTAACAATACTGAAGTCACTCTGGGACCTTAGGATCAGAAAGTCTCGTACTTGTTCCGTGGCATCACATCACAGGAGAGAGGAAAACTCTGATGAACTCTCATTTACATTCTGACTACAGGAGTGTGGTACAAGCCTTTATATAGAATAAAAGGAATAAAGATAAACGTTCATTTGTTGAGGATGATCAATTCTTATTCTTAGCTTCATCCTAATTGAAAGCTCGCATCCTCATTTGTTGGTCACAAAAGATAAAATCATCACAACTAGATAAGACTTAAAACATAAAACTTCAAATTCAAATAAATTTAAACTCTATCATCAATCTTGTGACACAGAGAGAAAGCTGAAGCATAAATGATCAAACAATCAGATGATGTGGATCAATCTTGGTTGCATCATATGCGTTCAGACCTCAAGTTTGAGGGTTGGACAATCGGAGGTGTTTCTTTTTCATATAAACGTGGAAGTCCTTCACTCATATTTCCACCAATTATATTTGTGATGTAATCACCATAAACGAAAAGATTTTAGTGCCTTAAGTTGGATTTATAGGCATAAAGTGACACCATTTCTTCAAAGATGATCTTGTTCGGTTCCGAGAGTGAGATGCTTCAACTGAGGACATAAGATGGTGTGTTTGGTCTAAGAAGTTTCCCAAATGACAGTTTCACCATTTGGAAGGCACTTTATTTACACTCTTTTTTATGCTGAAGGAAGTTGAATATTGCATAATATGCATGTGGGTAAGATGCCCAAGGAATTTAGATGAATAGAATGTGCTGTCACCTCTTTTTGTTCTTGATCTAATGAAATTTTGCATAAGGTTGTTTGCGCAGAAGTAAGACTTTTTTGATTATTTATTTTGATCATAATATGATTTTCAAGGCCCTCTTAGTTGATATGATGAGAGAAGATTTACTTTAGATGACTGTTTTTAAGCTGAAAGTTGCAGAAGTCAGGTGATTAGTCTCGGTGACTGGCACAACTTGTTAGAAAGAGTAGTAGGATAAACAAATTTTATGACCTCTCAATCTAAAGCCATATTTGGTTTCTTTTAAAAAGGTAGATGCTGGAGTATGACAAAACTTGAATTGAACATTTATGAGAGCGAATGCTCAACTCAAACCTTTAAATTAAGAACTGTGAATTTTTTCAGAAACCTTTTCTTGTGTATACTAACCAATTTATTTATGTTACATTCATTGTGTTATGTTTCTAAATAGTAATATTTTCTAACCTTTTTATAAATCATATTTTGTTTTGTTAAATTAAAGAATGTTATATACTTCATTTGTAATTTCATTTGCAGATGGAAGGAATCCCACCTAAAGTAAGAACATTGCGTATGAATCTGACCATGGGAAAGCTTTATCGCATTTCTAGGCACAATCGCTCAGCTGTTGCTTGTTATAAAGATTGTTTGAGGTCAAGCATATTGAGTACTTTGATAATCTTGGTCAAAATTTCCAGACATGGAGAACTTAATTTATTTCTCATTTCTCCAGCTATGGCAATATTAATATTTTTATTGTCAAAAGTTTGTTATTAGAAACTTCTGGAGTAGGCTTCATACATAAAATAATTTATATATTTCTTTTGCTCTGTAAACTAGGACATCTTACTTATTGTTGAATGGTTATTTATGTATACTTTGCTAGGGATTGATTGGTAAAATCCATTAAAATGAGGTCCTCAGGTTGTGTGTGTTGTTGCCCCAACTACCACCTGCCCATTGCTTCATGTTCCTAGGATCATATAACCGGATGATCTTTGGTGTCTTGTCGTTTTTCTTTTCTGTCAGACCTTGTCTTATTGACCATGCAAAGTTTGACTGGAATAATTAAAAATATTACTGCAATTTATTCCATGATTTTTTTTCCCCATATATTAGATTCAATTAGGATCAGCTGATAGATGGTTTGGAGGCACTTGGTTTTGTAATGGGTTGCTTGCTTTGAGGAGTGAGGATTATGCTATCCATGCAGGTGCAAGAGACTTATTAACATAAACTTCAATGTCCCCTTTTGCTTCAACCCTTTTGGTAACTCAAACACAAAATCAAGATTCAAAAATTGGTTTCATCCGAGCCAAATGGATTTAAGTTTCGGTTGTTTAGGCAATTTTCATACTGCAATTTGAGTTTCATAGTTATGACAAAAATATAATCACCTGAAAATGAGAAATAGTGAACAAAACAAGGGGAACTTATCTGCTAGTCCTTTTTTTTTTCTTCCATTTTATGTTTAGCTCATAAAACACTGCATTTTACATATAGTCTCCATACAAAGTTAGGCCTGCGCTTTGCACACAGTGAGACCTGTTGTATGCATGATTGTAATTGTTATGGACGGGCTCAGAATTCAACATAAAGTGGCCATTCAAATCAAGGGCTAGGCATAAAATTTTCAGTCAACAGGGGTTAAACATAAAATGACACCTCAATTACTCCAATGGAGAAGTTGGAAAATATGTTTTTTACCATTTTGGAGTGTATTCTATTATGTGGACATTTTGGTGTGCCATGTATATGTTTAATTGATTGATACCTTTTAGAACCATTAAAAATTATTCAAGAGCATAACAAAAGGATACAGGAAAAAAAGTATTACAAGTTAGAAAATTGCTTGACGAAGATTTTAGATTTTTTAAATCATGTGATTTCGTGAGCGTCTCACACACCAAATTCATCTATTCATGTTGACAAAAGGTTTGCTATTCTTGCTACCCATGAACTATATGCTTTAAAATCTACTCAAAACTTACGAGAAGTTAACATTTTGATCTTGTAGAAGAATTCATCATAGTTGCTTGTTTCATCAGTCACTAACCATGTGCAGTCACCCCCTCCCCCACCAAAAAAAAGAAAAAAGAAAAAATAACCACAAAGCAAGGGTTTTAGACTTTTACACTGGTTTATTTTAATGAAACTTTGAAACCTTTCTCAATAAGAACCCCTTTCTTTTAGTTTGTCATAGGTTTTGCAATTTGTTATAATGTACTCAATTTTGTATCTCCATGTGATTTTTTTAGGCACTGTCCTTACGTTTTGGAAGCCATTGCAGCTTTGGTGGAGTTAGGGGTCTCCTCCAAGGAAATTTTGTCTCTGTTTCCCCAGGTTTGTGATTTTTTTTAACAAAAATATTAAGGTGCTTTCAGTAATAAGAATGTTAACCCAATCCTAAAGTTTTGCTTGTGAGTTGTGATATGGTTTTTTTTTTTTTTCTTTCCTTAATTTTGTAAGTACAAGGAATATTACCTTGTGTGCTAGTTATATTTGTGTATTCTACTAAAACATGCTTATTTTCCTCTGATCTTTTGAGAGTATATCTGATTATCAATTGTAAAATTTTTGTGTTCCTGAATGTAGTCCTTTTCTTTGGCAATTGCTACTGACTACTTTATTGTGTGATATATAATGAACTCAAAATATGTATCCTATATGTGGGGCACATTGATAAATAAGAATCTGAACATACTGTCTTAGATTGCTATTAGTAAGGGGTATAATTGTACCAATAAATGGATTATTGCATTAATAGTACCAACATTTGCTCTTTAAGTTACATACCCTTGGATCTTCATGTGGTCCTTATGGACTCTTCACAAAAGGTGAGTGATGAGAGACTTTTTGCCAAAGAGTGGCTTATTTTTTGTCATTCTTATCTTTAGTAATGGTAGTCCTATCTTTAGTAATGGTAGTCTGCTTGCCAACCACCAGGAGACAGTTAAATTGCTAGCCAAGTTTATCAATTCTCAAAATTTGTTGACTTCATTTATACCCAGACATTGAAGACACTATCACAGTCTGAATATTTTTTTAGTACACATCAAAACTGGTGTGGGCTCTGAGGTATTATTATATATTTGAATTTCATTCTTTTGTTTTTGTAAGAAATCGATAGAATTACAAAATAAGGTAGTCACTTGATATGGAAAATTTTAAAAATCTCAAATAAGTCATTTCTGACATACCTTATCCATATGGAACTTGAATGCACATTTCAAATTTGGAGAGTTCCCACGTCCTATCTCACTGTTCCTAAATATTTCAGCTGAAAGCTAAACTTTTACATCCAGAATGGTTATGTCAGGTTCTCCTCAGAGAATCAGGCACTTAGGCTTGATCTGAAAATTTTTACAGGCTTGGGCTTTTTAGGCCTGACCCTGGTTGAGCCTCCCTTCTATTTTCTAAAACCAGGCTGAGCGAGAGCCTGAACACCCTCTAGATGTGATTCAGGTCAGGCTCTGGGCTTAGAGTAGGCTGGCCTGAGTGCTAGCCTATAAGAAGTGCTGAACTTAATCAATCTATTAAATATGGATCCATATTGTAAAAGCTATTCACATAATATACATTTTTGTATTTTTAAGTACATATATATGTTTGCAATTATGCCCTGTAATGTTCTAGGTTAAATGTAGTGAATGAGTAGAGCAAGGAATCCCCATTCTGAATGCTAGTGGAAAACAAAAGTAGGAAAATTTAATGAAATTCCTGCAAGGTGATAATAATGTGTGTCAAGCTAGAATGTTGGTGGATAAAGTCAACCATATCCAACAAGCACTGTCAATTATGATTCTTATACGATTCCACCCATAAGGTTGTACTGCTGAGCCATGATGCTCTGCCATATCAAAATTTAAGTTTCTAGAGATTTACGGCATTTTTCTCAAGCAGGGTGTGGTCAACTGATACTCTGGTGGCTACCATTATATTTTAATGGATTCCTGTACTTTTTGTTGAAACTGCCTCTTCTGACTGTTTGTAGACACCAAATAGAGGAGGGAGGCCCCCTTTTGATCATTTGGATACAGCCCGTTGGTTGCATGTAAGTTAATTTGATTTTTTTTAATGAATATTTCTTAATTAGACCTGCAAGGTTAACCCCAAAAATTGTTGTCTAACCATGCTTGGTGTGTCACATAAGTTTGGTTGGATATTCTTGCCATAATATTCATTCTAGTATTCTTGCTTATGAAATTATGGTTGGTTGTCTGCTATTGGAATTATATATCAACATTAATTCCATTAAAAGTGTTTATATGGATTCCATTGTGGATACTTCTATTTTTCATGTCTAAATTGCAACATGATTAAAGAATTGAATTATTTTTCCCCTCTCTTGGTGATATATACTATGTCCTGGAGAAGTTGGGATTTAGTGGTTGCTTGCACATTTATTAATCACTGGATGAAATGTGCTCAGAATGCTTTGAGATATTCAAGGTTAATATGCTTTGTATCCTGAACATATATCAAGTAAATCCTGAAGGCTGCTAGGGAACGATATACTACAAATTAGTTATTGGTATATACTGCAATATTTGCAACAGATCAAGAACGAAAATGTGAAAAGATAGATTGAGAATAGCTGCCACAGACTAATACCACATTTGGTTTCCCAGAACTAGAAGGAAACACTATTGCAATGGAAGATAAATAATCAAATTCACCACTTCTATTGCTTGCTTGGCCACAAAATGAAAGAATGCATGGGAAAGTAATGGCTGTTTCATCCTATTAGTTAACTTAGTTATGTTTTAGAATGAAACTAAATTTATATTGATTTTCAGAATATGCCCTTGACTCAAGAATATATTCTTATTTTAGAATGATGGCCTTTATAATTGCTTTTGCTGGCCCTCATCATTATATTGTGCACACGAACTAGAGTTCTAAATAACCATGACTGTTATTTTATTATGGTTGTTATTTTACATGCCCACTGCTTATCATCGTAATAAAATAATTTTCTTTTCAAAAACATTTAATAAAATATTATTTTATAGATTCTGTGGGTAACCAAATTATGTATTTCATTTCATATCATAAATGCTGCTAATTTGTTCATAGTTTATGCCAATTGTATTGTTCATTCATGTTTTATACCATAAATGCTGCTGACTACTTCAAACCATTCTTTTAGTTATTGTTCACTCCATTCTTTTAGTAGTGACTGTTCCTCCTTAAGAGTGAAATC
The DNA here is from genome assembly GCA_017589505.3 of Metroxylon sagu. Classification (NCBI taxonomy): domain Eukaryota; kingdom Viridiplantae; phylum Streptophyta; class Magnoliopsida; order Arecales; family Arecaceae; genus Metroxylon; species Metroxylon sagu. The sequence continues at coordinate 338,951 of JACVBY030000645.1, read as the reverse complement.
ACAACTGAGGGAATGGTGATTCGAGAAGAATCATATTTTGTTACTTATTTGCAAACCAAATGTTGAAATGGGCTAAAGCACAAACCCCGATTCCTTTCCAGCCCTCATTTATGATCCAAATGTAGATACCCTATCCATGCAACACCCCCATTTTTGTGATTTCCTATTAACTGTAGTGAGTGATTTTGAAGGACTTAGGTAAGTGTCACTAAATTAGTAACCTGTACATAAAATGAATTGGAGGCCTAACAATAATTCAGTTATGCACCAAGAATACTTCTACCAAGTCAGAAAAACAAATGTAACCATGGCCAATTTTTTTTGGATAAACATGTAACACATTTCTTAAGACCTTTCTGGAACAAGTCAGCCAACTAATTCTAATTTTATGGGAAGAGTGATTTATCTTTACTCATTACTTTTCATGGTTGCTAGATTGTTTGGCTGCAGAACAAAATCACCTTAATGTCTATAGAATTTTCATAAATATTTTCAGTTTGCTATTTGTGATATAACTTAAATTATCATTTGGCCTCTTTGTTACTTGAAATTTCATCTTTGTAGAAGTTGTGTTCTGCCACATAAGGTTAAAGGTAGTAAGAACCTAACTAAAACAAAAGAAATCAATTTTTTGCACTAGAATGAGCTATTAAATAACTTGTATTATTCTTCTGTGAAATCTGCTTAACTCTGCTATATGCACAATTTCTAATTGTAGACATCTACTAATTGATAAGCAGCCAACTCAACTCTGCCTATGCCTTTAATTTGTAAATGAACCTATATATTGTATGGTATATTTATTCTTAAAATGGTCAACACTAATTGCAGATATTACTGTCTTAGGAAGTAATGGTCATCGTCAGCAGCCTTGTCTCGTTTGGTGCTTCTCTTCTAAGGGATTGATCTTGGGAGAGGTCTAGGGTTCAAACTCTGGTGGTGGCGTATTTCCACCATATTGTTTTAGGTTGACATGAAAATGTAGCTGACATGGTATCGGCATCCATTAACACAAAAATGTACCAGGTGTCAATATCTTATTTGCATCATGAAATGCTTGCGCTTAACAATCCCATTTAGCATCCTGCTTGATTAGACCAATATTGGCAATTCTTTGGCATTCAAGGTAGGTTAGGCAGGAAACTGAGGCATTTACCTAATGATTGGGCAGCCTAATTAAGGGAGTCATTTAGGGGGTGTCTTGTTTAAGGTGGGCCCGACCCCTAGGCAAGCCCTTAAGTAACGATTGAGGGTAGCAAACCAACTGCTACACTTGTTTGATAGTGAAGGCTATATCTTATGTTGCCCTTTACCATTTATATCTTTATAGTGCTTAAAAATTTGCTGATATAGATAAAGATTGGATTGGCATATATTGTGAGCATAAGTGAACATCTTTATTTTCCTAGTAGATATATGTAGAAGGAATGGTTGCATGTAGAAGGAATGGAGAGGGGTACATATGACCAAAAATCACATGGGATGAAGTTAAAAGAAACGACATGATACATGAATATCAAGAACTATAGTCAAAAATCTAGTAGCTAAAATTTTCTACTGCTTTGGATGCTTACTCTATTTTGAAATCACTTTCTAGTATGGGATAAGGTACATATCTTAGTAGTCCAAGCCATTTGGCATATACCATCTTGGCAGGACACGGCATGATACAAGTATATGTACCCCATATTGTGTGCTCTGTGGCAGTCTGTGTTGGTCTGTGTTTGTGCGCATTGGTTGGCATGAATTAGCACATATTGGTTTCAATGCAAACTTAAATTGTTGTGACAAATCCTATCATGTGGCTAGCATGGCACAACATGACTTTGTAGAGTGTATGGTACTACATTGTGCTAGGTCATGACCAGCATTGGTGCAGCATGCGATACTTTAATCCTCACCACTGTTCAGCCTCATATCTTTTTTGCTACTACATACAATTGAATCAGTATTAGTGCAATCGTAATTAGACTATATTGTCAAATTTTGAATCCATATTTCATACTAATTATATATAATTAGATCCTCAGTAAACTTAGAATATTATATGTATATTCTGCATTCCTGCTTCCTTTTTTTTCTTTAGAAAGGTGCTTTCTTGTATCTCAAACACACTCCCAGTTTATGCCTATCAGGACCCATTGTTGTTGCAAATGTTAACCAAGTCTCTGGGCACTTTGCTTGTGCCTTCATCTCCAACTAGTTTGTGCACCTTGTTTTGCTTGTAGTACCTGTTCTCCTGTTCTCACTTAATACATCTTTGCAGCGGTATGTTGAGGCTCAATGTTGCATTGCTTCAAATGACTATAGAGGTACTCTATAGTAATTTTTTTTTTTTTTGGTTATATAAGATTATTTTTTGGATTTTGAATCAGTTTGCTATAAAAATAAGTTTTTCCCCATTTCAGTTATATAATCCATGTTGTTGCTTGGCTTATGATTTCTTTACAACCACACTTATTTTTTGATGTGTTTTGTGAGAATGCCTAGGATTTAAATTTTTGATATAAAATGGGAAAAGATAATAAACTGGAATCTCGTGTCATATTCCAAAAGATGGAAAATAATGAGAAAATTTAGGTCAAGAAAGTTCAAGGAAAATAGGAATAGATTGGAAAACAAAAAAAGGGGAAAGGTATTAGACAATTGTTTAAAAAAGATAAATCAACCTAGGAAGAGAGTTAAAGAAAATAGAACAGCTGAACAGGTTAGAAATAAGAAGACAAAATAATGTGGAGAAAATCACATTGTGAACCAGCCAAAGCATAAGCTTGTAGTATTTTGGTGCACTAGTGCAAGAGAGAGTATAGGGAAAATTGGAAATGCAATGATAAAATGGATAGCACAAGGGGTCAGAAAAAAAATCATCAAAAACATATATAGACTCAGAAACAGTATTTTCTGTATTATTAGAGAGCCTTCCCATGACACTGTATACTATAGCTTTTGTGGGTGTTGTTTGTAATTTTATTTTTTCAATAAAATCCAGAAGAGTTATGAACAGCAGGCACATGGCCATTAGCCCATTGAGTATAATTCCTCAATGACCACGACCATGTGGCTTTCCCTTATGCCTGCTTGGTGATTAGTCCGCAATGTGTGGCTACATGGTGTAGATGAGATGATGTTTGCCACGATGTCTGGCCCATGACCCCTGCTTTGCATGTGCGGCTCATGGCATGAGCATTAGAAAATCCACATGGTCATGGCCACAGAAGATCTCTTCTAGCTAGTGCCCACTTATCCAATCACCCACTATTATATATTTATATGTTCAAACCCCTGGTCTGTACCCTGACTCAGACTCCAATCTTCACACTTTTTGTAGATACTTCAATCTTTAAGAAATACACCCCTTGTGGTTTTCATCTTACTCTTTTCGAAGGAGGAAAAGAAGACGAGCGCACCAACCAAAAGTGGGAGTATACTTATGAAGTCAAACAAATATATTTCACTGAAATTGATTAAATGGGGAACTATAGCCATTCTTTGCTTTTCATTATATTCACCACATGTGACTGGGGCAAGTAAAGGTGTGCACTAACACACCAACATCACCTCTGTACCTTCATTGCTCATGTAATATACCATGGTAATTGGACTGACAGACATTGAGAACATGCCTAGGATGTTAGCACCTCCTAAAGATATTATGGAAATGTTTGGCATCCTTAGGAGAAATCAAAACTACCACATATGGAGGAAGGGGAACAAAGTTGCAATGTACTTGCTGAAACAGTACTGTCATCTGCCATAGAGTATGATCAGGTTGTCATTGTTTTTATTGTCTGAATTTCCTTTAGAGCTTTCTTGTATCATTTGGAGATGCTAAAAATAGGATGATCAATGATGTATGCAGGGACTATTGATCTCAAGGTCCGTAAAACTGATATCGAGCCCTGTACTAGTACATTATCAGTTTGATATGACATAGATCGGTACAGTATAGTACATATTCCGTATCAAGATAGGGTACTGATACTTTTCTCACTTTTAACCATAATACTACTCAAAACCAAATGGTACAGGATGATTTTGTTTGGATTCGATTATTTCGATTCACACTGAATCAAAGCTCGATATCATAGTGCGGCTGGAATGGGTCAGTCGGGGAGACCTTGCTTGATCTCATTCGCAATTAATGAATTTGTCTATCTTCCAAGGGAAAAATACTGTAATAACATTTAAAGTATTAGCATGATACACAATAAAACTACATTATTTCTACTTAGCATATGTATAAACTTATTTCATAGACGATTTGAATGATAGTTAAATTTCAATTATGTTGTTTCTTTAATGTTTAATGAGAGAATTTTATAAAATATGTTCAAATTATATGCTATATACATTAATTAAAGCTTTTGCAAACAGCCCCTAGCAATTGAAGTTCGATAATTTCAAGTTCTTTTCTTAAATCTTCTCTTGGAAGCCATTTTGACAGCACATGGTTTTTAAGTTCTTAGCTGTATTTCAGGATGCTTTCATGTTTTCACATACTCTTATTTCTGGTTTTGCAGGTGGCCTTGACCATTTTTCTGAACTATTGCAACGCTTTCCTAATAATGTGCACATCATGTTGGAAATTGCAAAGGTCAGAAATGAAAATAAGCTGAGTATGTTTAGTCTACATTTTCTTTATTCCTTTATTGTTTAGCTGATGCACTTTAGTATTCAACTTTGTGTTTAGAGCTCATATGAAATGAAATGCTATATGCTGATATTTAAAAATATCTGTGTATCTTTACATTAAATATTCTTATGGTATGCAAAATCAAGCCTTATATTTTTTGGGGTCCCTTCATTGGTGTCAATCATTTTCTGTCTTCTTACAAACTGGGACTTAGCTTAGTGGTTTGGTAGCCCATAGCCTCCACATGCCAAAGTTCAATCTTATGACGTGTATCCATGATGGAGATTGGAGATCATATCATGATGTATCATGAGGGCTGTAGTTCTTAGGATTTTAGCAGATCTTATTTTGGTTTCCATTTTTCCCTTTTTGATTTATTTCTGTTAGTTTAGTTTAAATCATTTAAAATCAAGGGCTGAGATTAAATGATCTAAGATTCTACTTGGTATCTTTATGAAGAAAGCTAGCGTAGTTAGTACTGTTCATGCTGCAGTAGTTGTGAACGTTGAGTGCATGTTACAAGGGTTCTTTATAGAGTCTAAAAGTCTTGTTAGGTTTTTCTATTCTTTCAAATATGGGACTTAAGATGTGTAATCAGTCTTTGATGCTAAAGGATGAATGAAAGTTCAGAGTTTTCTTTTCTCCTATGGTATGATGCTGTAGAAGAAGTATGAGGCTTGCAATCCTAGATGTGATTTCCAGATCCTAGAGTGAGTCCGGTATTGTCCTTCCTCTTCTGTTTATCATTTTTCTTTTTTTTTTTTCCTTTTATTCTACTTATTACTTATCTTTCTTCTGATTTTTCTCGATCAAGGATGCCTTTTATGTTCCCTAGATTGTTCATGTAATGTACATTATCAGATCATTTTCAGAAAAATTGCAGCAAGCTCTTGTTTTCAGTTATTTAATTATATAACCCCACAGAACCTTGATTTAAAACTTAGAATCCTAAATCCTAGTTTAAATAGTAGTCATTTGCTACTTATTTTCTTCAAAAGTATTACATTGCTAGTTCCTTTTTTTTCCTGAAAACTCATGTCTTAACCTTAAATTCTAGCATCTTGTGAGGCTTGATCCTTTTGTACACACTTATAATGTCTCTTCCCTCGACTATCCTACATTAATCCACGATCTCAAGTTTGTATGGTTAGAGGAACCAATACAACCTTAAACAAGATGGTGAGCTGCATAACACTGGGTAGGTGTTTCCAAAATCCAAATACAAGGTTAAGGAGAGGATAGAGGATAAGACGGAGGGTTTGATGAAAGGAGGCAATAAAACCCTAGGAAAAAGGCTGAAACATAGGACGGTTATCTAGGTCTACTATATGGCTATGGGTATATGAATGTATTTGTTAATGAGTGGGAGTGGCTACATGGCTAATCCCATTCCCACTGGTTTTGACATTTAGGGCTATGGCAGTGTTTAGTGGCCATTTTTGTCCCTAACATTTCAAGCATCATATGGTCCTTTGCTTCGTTAAAATCAACATGCTCCTTTAGATAGTAGGGGCATAATATAGGTACAATCATCATTTATAATTGGAATGATCTCTATAAAAGTACCACGTGTATATGCCATATGTCATTGCTCAGACAAATAGTTTATATTGGTTGACCAGAATTAAAGTCCACAAAACCAGTATCGAGAGCCATATCAGTACATTGCTGGTTCAATATTGTATGGATCGGTATGATACAGTACGCATCTCGTACTAAGATAATGTGTCTATTCTTTTCTTATTCTTAACTATAATACCGCTCGATACCAGATAGTATAGGTCGATACCGGGCAGTATAAGGTGGTTCAGCTTGATTTGAACTGGTCTTGTCACTACGGGTCAGTACAATAGACCTTGACCAGAATAGTTTCTTGATTATTAAAAAAGAAAAAATATATAAAAATAGAAAATGTAATATTGGAGGTAGGAATGTTATATATGTTTAGATACTAGATAAATGCACACTTTATATATCTAGTGTCTTCTTCATGATCATGGTCCCATGTTGTATAATGAGCTTGTGCCCTAATCATGGGTCATTACATTCTCCATGTTTATTTTCTACCTTGCCCCCTTGAGAACTTAGCAATTCTGGAAATATCATCCATGTGTCTGATTTTGTCAGTATACATATGATCCATCTTCACTTCTCAGACTTCTATGTTCTCTCCAATCACTCAAGCCTTAGAGCCAACATCAGAATGATGTCATCTATAGTTCCATATGGTGAAATCAGAAAGGACGAGATTGAATGACGACTTTCATGAAAAGCATCCATTGATGTTAAGGTTCTAAAACTGCAGGCTAAGACATGCACAACAAAGATCAAAGGAGACACCCATCAGTAGAGGGATGCATGTACGTGCAAAAGGGGTTGGGAGAAGGGTAGGCTTGAGATTACTTGGATGGAGGTGGTGCAAAAAGGACTTGAAAAGGTTTGATTCAGCACTCAAATTAGCTTTTGGTAAAATTGATGGAAGACAAATATACAGGGACATGCGACCTAGTTGGACTTGTCATAGTAATGCACATTAGGAAACATCATACAACTAGTAGCAAAGGTAGTACAGGACAAGATGATTGTATTCTTTGGTGTTAACAATTTGGACTTGCTTTCTTTGTTAAACAAATAAAATGGTTACTCCAATCTCCTCCTCGTCCTCCTCTCTATCTCTTTCTCATACAAACACACACAGACGCCTATAACATTGTTAAATCCTCAAACTACTATGCTGGTCAGTACAAGCCTGGAATTCAGAATATTCTCTAGCTGGTTTGATGTCAAGTTCAAATCCAGGTGTATAACTCTGCTCGGGGATTTCTTTTTTTCTTCCTCTTGTCACACACTTGTGGCTCCTCCTGGTCTCTCCACATGTGATATTTTTTCTGTTCATGCTTCCATAATTTTTTGTTTATCTAATTTCTTAAAGACAGATGACATATATGAGTTTACTTTCATCTCTTAAACCCTCTAAAGGGTTTCAATATATTGCAAACCATTCTTAATCACCTTGAATTGTCATAGAGGCAAATATGGAAGTGTAACCTTTGGAGCAGAATTATGCAGAGATGTTTGTTGCTTACAATTAGAAGCTTTGTTTAGATTACTCATGCAATCTTTGATCTTGAGTGTTAGTTGAGACACAAAGGTTTCATATTTTCCGAATTCAGCTCCCAAACCATTTGATAAGTGCTCATCAAAATAAATTTTAAAAAAATCAGTCAAGAGGACATCATAGCATGGAACATCTATCAATAACCAGAATGTTTAAGATCCAGATGCTGCAAGTTAGCTAGTGATATTAACTGCTGCAGGAAATTCATTTTGCAGTCTTTTATGAGCTGCCTATTGGTACTTCTGTGTGCCTAATGAAACAAGGAAAATGGAAGGCCCATAAGTTTCCACAGGAAGGTCTTCATGCGGAGCTAATTATCTAAAGCTATAGCATAGTATAAGTGAATGTCTGTGACCTGTTGAAAAAAGTAGTTGCCCACATGAATATTTGATGCTTGAGATCCTAAATAAAGCATTTTTCAAAGCTCTACAAAGATGAAGAGAAAAAAAATTATGCTGGAGATCTCTTATCTTCTTATCTTCTTCCCTGGAGATCTCTGGCAGGGTCTCACTCAGCGTATCTACAATGATGAATAGAAATTCCCCATTTAGCCTTTTCAAGAATCTTGATAAAATTAAACAATTTCTAGAATACCCTTTATGTGAGTATCATGACACTTGTCACTCTTTACTAGATACCCTCCTAGAATTGTCATAATTGACAAATATCAAGGAGACGGACATTTACTCTGTTGCATACCTAAACAATCTCCAACCAGGGGTATAATCAGCTTGCACCTCTTTTTATTTTCATAATTTTTTTCTTTTTGCTTTATAAAGAAATTTGCAATAAATACCATGTCTTATGCATTTTTTTCTTTTGCTTCAGATTTTTGAATGCTGCGCCATGTTTATAGTTAAAGCAAAACGCTGTATTAGTGTTTCTGTATACAATTATCTTTGACTGTCAGTGCCAACTACCTGCACTAACATGCTAGCATTTCGCGTCATACATGTCCTATTAGGTATTAAGTTTTTCATGTTCAAGGGTTTAAAATCCTGGTATCACCATACCAGGGCTTGTCTCAGTCTGGGGCCAGGTTGATACAGTACTTGGATAGACAAGGACAACTATTAACAACAAGAATGAAGAGGGAGAAAAAAAAGCAAACTAAAAAAATTGGTATCCTGGGACAGCAGGCTGTCCCAGGTGTAGGAACAAATTGTGACAACCTGATCTGGGGAGATCTAGGGTCCTAGGTGTGTCCCAGAACCCGATCTCTCTCCAATCTGATACACTATTACTAGGATGGATTGAGTCCTTAATCCTTGACTCCATCCATTAATGACAATCATGCAAATAAATGTGTCTTGAATTGTGTTTATTTATCCTTATGGACCGAACATTTGAGTAACAGTCCTTGGTTACTCAGAAGCCCGCTTCAGACCACAAAGCAACAAGCCATCACCTTATCTATTATATTTAACTTGTTTGTTTCTGAAAGTTGCTGATGGATTTCTTGCATTTGGATGTTCTATAAAATGTTATTTATTTTATTTTACATTGTTAGGAGTTAGGACTATTTGCTTTGTCTATTGAAGCAAGGTTAGAGTAATTGTCCTTTTCTAATGGATATCATTGACTGAAATATTTCCTGCCATTGTATGTTATTGACTTGGTTAAGGTTGAAACCATTATTGGAAGAAAGGACGAGGCAACGATGAATTTTGAAAAGGTGCCAGAAGCTAACCTAAACATCTAGGAAAAAGTGAAATCTTCTCTTTTCAGCATACATGCACATATATGCTCATTAACATGAGTCTTTAAGCTTCACAGATCCGTTCAATTGATCCCTATGTTGTGACATATATGGATGAATATGCGATGCTTCTAAAATCAAAATCTGACCAATCCAAGTTAAACAAGTTGGTGCACGATCTTCTTAACATTGATCCTGCAAGAGCAGAAGTTTTTGTTGCTTTATCAGCACTATGGGAACAGAAAGATGAGCGGCGAGCTTTGTCATATGCTGAGAAGGTGTGGACTTATCATCTTACAGCCATCCACTTATTTTCTATTTGATCTGTTGCCTTAACTGGATTAATATATTCTCAAGCAGAGCCTTAGAATCGATGATAGAAACATAGCAGGCTACATTATGAAGGTATTGGCATGATTCCTACATACTTTCAGGTGGTTGATTCTGATAGCAATTCTGGCAGAATTAGGGTCCTTTAGTGTGATTATCTTTTATATTATTTTGCATTCATGGTTTGCTTAGGCTTGGCAAACTTTTTAGGGAAACCTCTGTCTATCATTAAACCGGCAAGATATAGCTGTGACAGCCTTCAGGGCAGCTCAAGAGTTGAGGCCTGATCTTCGCTCATACCAAGGTATTATTTTAGTGGTCATAGCATCTTGACTTTGTATGCTTTTTATGATAAATTATTCATAGTTGTCTACCATTTAATGATTGTTGCAGGTCTTGTTCGTTCTTATTTGGCACTTTCAAAGTCCAAAGAGGCATTGTTTACTGCCCGTGAGGCAATGAAGGTTATGCCTCAGTCAGCAAAAGCTCTCAAATTAGTTGGAGATGTACATGCCAGTAGTTCTGGTGGAAGAGAGAAGGTCAGCTTCTAATAGCAGGAAAAATTTTGATATGCCAGGATTAGATAAACTTCTGACTTGAAAACATAATATATTTGATGATATTAGTATCTCATCTAAGTTTTTCTAGGATTGATTAATATTATATTTGGCAGTTTCGGTAGATATACCATTGATGTGGTTTTTCCCCCTTTCGATGTGTTCTTTCAATTGCTAGATCTAGATTATGTAAAATGAATATTCAGTTGATCATCAAATTCCAAATAATGCATTATGATTCCTGTCAGTCTACCTTAAAAAATACTAAAATATGTTTACTCAGGAAAAAATATTGTGTGAGAATTCTTTTATCTGGATTTATGGAGATGTGAACTTGCTGTAAATATTATAAAAGTAAAATTATCAAATCCTACAGAGGTACATTTGGTTATGTGAGACTACTTGAAAGAACTCGCTATAAAAAATAGTTGAACGCAATGTAGAGGAAAGGGCTTCTTTCTTCCTTTGTTCTTTTGTGTGGTGCCTTTTTCTTTTTTCCTGCTTTCTACCCTCTCTTTTTATTTGTTTATCCCAACTGGTGTTACGAATGTTCAATTTGCTTTTTCAGCTTATTCTCTGTTTTCATTATGTTGTCTCCAATCTTTGTACAGGCAAGAAAATTCTATGAATCTGCACTCCGTCTGGAACCTGGTTTTCTTGGAGCTGCTCTAGCATTGGCCGAGTTACATGTTGTTGAGGGACGAAATAAAGATGCTGTATTACTACTTGAGAGATACCTTAAAGATTGGGCAGATGACTCTCTCCACATCAAGTTAGCTCAAGTATTTGCAGCATCAAATATGCTCTCAGATGCTCTTTCACATTACCAATCTGCTCTGAGGTATTGCTTCTTTTGACCTTTTTCTTCACAGTCAAATAGGAAGAGCAGCTCTCTCAAGGTATCCTTTAAATATTAGGTCTTCTGACCAGTTTGCACATCCAAGGAAAGGTTTTGTGTTTACCCTTTAAAAGGTAGATAAATGTATACATGCCCCTCTAAAACTCTAAAAATTGCATGTATACTCTTTTTAATCATTTTGGCTTCATTTGTATCATTTGAACTGGCTACAATGGAGCTTGGCTGCTGACAATTTTGCACTTGATTATATATATATATATATATATATATATATATAGAGAGAGAGAGAGAGAGAGAGAGAGAGAGAGAGAGAGAGAAGCCCAAATCCAGTCGCCCTTTTCATCTTTAGATCCATACGGATCATGGATCTCAAAGGTGGAAAGGGTGGGGGCTACATACGAGTGTAATCAAGTCCAACTATTTATGTGTGTGTGTGTGTGTGTGAAATTTAAAGCACTTTTTAAAATTTCTGTGCAAATAAACTTTTTATTCACCTTTTTCATGTATAAATAAAGTACTAAAGCATTTGTGTAGAGTATGCGTACACAAGGGCGTGTGCACATTTTTATCTTTGGAAGAGCATATATTCCAAATAAGCGTATATATTCAAGAATCAAACTTTTAGAAGTCAATAGGTTTTGATGCTTGTATGATAGCAAGATATCATATCATGCCAAACTTTCTAGTTTTGCACCCATGGGATGCTTAGGTTGGAGACTGGGTGTGAAGCATTTTTAGTGGCATAGAACATGTTCAATAGTTAGATCTCTTTTTTAAATGGTATGTCACTCATTTTGAATCCTTAGGTCTTTTACCAAAAATATAAGTTTTGGTATGTAGTAAAAGAAGGTCTGCACATTGCAAAAGGCTCACACCATTGCAGAGTCTAGGGAAAGCCAGATGTACACAGCCTTATCTCATGTGCGAGGAGGCTATTTTCATATTTCGAATCCATGGCTTTCATGTCACAATGGAAACAACCTTACTGTTGCATTAAGGGTTACTCTCAATGTTTATCGTATAGTCTAACCCATATATATTTGTGCTGGGGCATGGTTGTATATAATATTTTCTCTTTTTAAGGGATAAATAAACACTTCTTGAAGGGTACATATATGCATAAATCCTGTTATACACACACACACACATCATTAATGCGTTGACCAGTCTCTGTGATAAGATCAGAAAGCACCAAAAATTATTTTTGAATTTCAAAAATTATTGCCAGACTTTTTTTGCTTCTAATGACAGACCAAATTCTCTGATTATAGTCCCATGACATAGTGATATCTTAATTTATCTTGGGCATACCATAAGTTACTGAGAATCAACATAACCATGGGCATGGTTATTTGACAGCTTATTATTCCAAGAGGAAGCTAAATTATTACTTACTCCATTTCAGGATAAACCCTCAAAATGAAGCTGCAAAGAAAGGGTTAGATCGCCTGGAGAGGCAGATGAAGGTTTGTTTTTCATCCTGATTGGCTGCATTTTGCCCAGAAGCTTTTCCATCCAGAAACCCTTGGTACCCTTGTTCTGCAATGTTTATTCTTCAACCCAGCAGCATTCGTGTACAGAAATGAATGCTGTGAATGGTCAATGTGTCAGGGGCAACGGCTTATTCATACAAATGCCTATGTGCTTGTGCAGGGAATGGATCCAGACGCAGCTGAAGAGGAGGAAGAAAATGATGGTGAGGATGCTGAAGGTGATCAAGAAGAGACTGAGCTGCTGTAGTTTGTCGAAATTAAAAACACATGGGTACTTTGTGCAGGCAATATCACCAGCTCGAGCTGCCTCACCTAACAACATACCAACCCCAGGGGGTGGGAAGTAGGAGAGAGCAATATAAAAAGAGAGATTCATTATTATGCTATCTCAGCTTCCAGTTGTCTTTCCCCCAATGCTTTCGTGGGAGGGATGGTCACTTGCTGCAATGTCAGAAATTTTTACTACTAACAAAAGTGACTGTCGGGTCATGTTTTAAGTTACTATTAGAAACACTGAGCTCCTACTTATGATTAGGCCAATTATTTTGATCGGCTCATCTGCAAGTGATCAGATAGATATGCGCCATTAACTGTTTAGGATGCCATCATCCTTTGTATAAATGAAAATGTTTGCAGAGGAAATTACAGGAAGTTTTCATTTTTTTTTTTTCCATAATTATGTTTGTATATGAAAGCAAATATTTGTCTAATTATATACAGACACATGGATCCAATTGTTATCAAGAAGGTTAGGAGAGCATCAACCTCAGCATTTATAACATATACAATATGGATGTAGTAGATTGGAGAGTTGGGTCTTAATTTTTGAAAGTTTAGCTCACTTGTCATCAAACAGGATGACAGTTGAGGGCGCAGCCTGGAATGAATCTTCTTCAGTTTGTAAGTGAAGTGTTCTAGGTCTGATGATTTTGATTGCATGATGAATTTGTGCATCTGATGCGGTCAATGTCATGACAAGATGGCATTAGATTATCAACCTTTTGAGGCATGTTTAGCTCACTTGCAAGCTATTAGAAGAATATGTTACCTAAATTCTACTGTCTGATCTGTACAAGCTTTGCTGAGATTATGCAGTACTTTTCTCGCATGCAGAGGATCAGTGGTAGAAAAAGAGAACAAGGAAGAAAATGATATGGAGATTTAATATGGTTCGATTTAAATGATATGCATCATAGCATATGAAAAGGCCAAATAGCCATTTTATAGAACATATTCATTTTAAATCTTTTGTAAATCTATTTAACTAAAACTTGTCAACCAAATAGCCTCATGCTATGCATTTAACACACATAGCAACAGAAAATTCTATTGCTTCATGTAACATCCAAATTTGGATGTGCCATTTGGGCTGATCACTCCACCCTATTGGGAACTTGCAATAAAAGATGAGAATAAATATATAGCGAGCATATGACCATCTTCTGCCAACAGTCTGAATAACGAAAGTTCCGAATAAAAAGTTTTAAGATAGCTTTTAGTACTAACACAACAGATGAGACACTTAGTTCGGTCATCTGATTATTTAGTAATCCTCCATTTTAGCAATGGCAGGATGTTCTTGTTTCAGGCTACCTCCAATGCTCATTTGTATGCATTTGATGGGCCGGCAGTGGAGTACCGAGATGATGAAGGCAGGGATTCAATGCCAGCCATGCCATCTAGATGATATCTCTGGTTGTAATCTGGGAGAGCATTTGCTGCAGGAGTGGAATGCAATCTTTCAGGCTCCATGACCTGCTCTCCATGTTGAGCTTCAGCTCCCCAAGGAAGAGCATAGAAGTGAGTGAGATGAGATGCTGGTTGGGAAACTGGTGGTACTGTCAGCAAGTCATACCCTGTCTCATTAACTCTTCTCTGGGAGAGACCTTTCTGATAATCCCAAGTGTTTTCATAGAGTGGTCTACTAGTTTCATATGTCACAGCTTCATTCACTTTCCCCATGGAGAGATTTGGCACAGTTTCATAAGGATAATAAGGATCCCTGTATCTATAGGACAAGTCCAACATTGAAGAAGATGTCATTAAAGGTACTTTTATCAGACCATATTTCTGATACTCCTCGGTCAGAGAAAGAGGATCCTTTTGGACTAAATCACTTGGTGCAAGAGGGGTCTCTCTGTGTGAAGGTGGCAGATAATACCTATTGGCTTCATCAAAGGCATATGAACCCCTGGCCAATGTTTCACTGTATGGATTCCGGGAAGCTTCTACTGCTGGTATGGCAGAACTTGTTGGTCCAACAACATCCCAGGTTCCATCTGGCAAGAGTGACAATGAAGCAGAGGCAGGCATTGGGAGATCTTGCCCGAGGCCATATTTCAGATACTTCTCAGTGAGAGAGAGAGAATCATGTCTAAGAGCAGGTGCATTATAGTAGCTCCAGGTTTTATCAAGGGCATATGGACCTCTGGCCAATGTCTCTCGGTGCGGGCGCAGAGGTGCTTCCACTGATGGCCTGATAGTCCTTGGTGGTGTGGGTACTTGTGCTGGAATTGGAGGAGAAGCATGAACCTCAGCACCAATCTGTAGCTGAGAAGCAGAGCGAAATAACACAGCAAGCTTCTTCACCTGTAAAATGCCATGTCAAACCTACTGTGACACAAACCTATGAAGTATTCCTTGCATGAAATTGAAAAAAAAAAATGAATGGAGGAAGAAAAAAGCCTATGAAAGTAGAAGTTGTTTTGAGATTTCTGAAAAGATGTTCCTCACTTGCTGGACAGTTAGTTGGATCTTGAACTTATTGTTGTTGCCTTCATAATTTTCTTCGATTGCCTTCCTAAAGACACTCTCTGGCAAAGGCAAGCAACCCTCGTGAATCTTGAAACGGACCTGCCAAAAAATTTGGTGGATGTTAGATATTTTCACAAGGAAACTAAGACATGAAGAAATGACAACATTGCATCATGTCATTCTGCAGTCTGCCATGTTCTTCTGAATGCATGAGTTAGTCTAACTTCAGCAGTATTTAGTCTGAAAGAGTAGATACAAAAAGCTCAATAAGAAGTGCACCTGTGCAGGAAACAAGCCATTAAAAGCACGTGGCTCAAGTTTCATCCCACCTGGAGATGATGCTCTATAAATGCCGTACAAATACTTAATGCTGAAATCATATAAGAAGAGCTTTAGACCAGGCTTGATGATCTTTACAAGCTCTTTCTGGTTTGGAGGATAACCCATGACCATAAACCGGAAGCAATCCGGTTTGGTTTTTCCACTGCACATGAATATCAGTCCACCAAGCTTCTCTTCATCATTTTGGTCTCTGTGGTCCTCTCCCTGAGCTTCTGCATTCTCCTCAACCACATTTTTTCCTTTGTTTCTGTTGTCTGTGTTATTATGCCTAGGTTTTACTCGAACGTTTGAAGATCCTTCATATTCTTCTGCATTGACCAAGCTCTGACATGGATTTTTGTCTGCAATTATATGTTCAGTCTCCAATCCCTTGGAGGTTCTTGTTTCAGATGGTGCTTTTCCTAATACTTCACTGGCAGCCTTATTCTTTCCTGTGTTACCTTCAGGGGCCATGGTTTAATCTGCTAGCTGTGATTGCTGATGTAACAGGTTCAAACCTATAGCAGAATCTCTCAATCAACTTTAATGAAAGGGTATGTTTCAATCATCTTTGACATAGAACCGATACTCAAGTTGTTGAGGATTCACAAGCTAATTGTGACCATTCAGTCAGTTTCTTTTTTCCAAGACAAAGTAATGGGAAGTAAAGGTACAAGAGCAATGACAGATGAAAAAAATGAAACTAAATACCATTGTCCAATACCAATATGCTGTAGCTTTCTATAAGTAACAACGCAGGATAAATCTTTGTTTCGCAAAATTCATAATGACAAATTATGAAATTAAGAAAAGAAATTCTCCTATTTAGATCAAAAGAGAGATTAAAAAAAAAAAAAAATGAGAAACATAATAGGATAAGGAAACAGATCGGATGCCGAGTTCTAGATTAAGATTATTCATTTTGAAGATGAGCTTTACATATTATAGGTCAATCTGCTGTTTTTCATGAATACTCCAGATCTTGGTCTGCTATCAATACCTAATAGAAACAATTCCATAGAGATTATGATACTTGTGACCAAGGAAGATTGCTAATTATGAAGCAAAATGATGATGACTATGCGAGATCTATAGCAGCAGTTGCAGACCAGATGAAGCTGACTCTCTAGGTGGATGCAAGGAATGGTTCTTCTATGACAGGACTTAGGGAGTCTACATGAAGTATATTCACCTTTAGGACTTGCATGCTTATTCCAGATGGAGTGCTATGTATGCCATCAAACAACATGATGCTAAAATTCTGCTTCTTTATATTGGCCAGACCACAGGCCTCTCAACCTTGACATGTCAGTGACATTACCTTAAGGCGTTTTTCTAATGTAGCTTTCATTGAGTTGATCAGGTACTCTAATCTATATTTGTGCTTCTTATGTTTTCTGTTTCCAATCAGTACTCTTTGCAGCAAGAATGCACCTCACAGTTATCTAGACCAGAATTCAGCATGTATGAAGAAGATATTTGATTAAGGGGATTGTTTTATATGCCTGCAGCCATAAAATGGTGCAATGCAATGTGATATCATGGGCACATTTTTCATTGTGCTACATGAAACAGCTATTGCAACACTATAGATAGCCTTTGTTAATGGTAGTGTTTAACAATTTGATTGAATTACCAGCCATGGAAGTAGGAGGCAGAACCCAAACTTCAAAAAAAAGAGGAGAAAAAATATTGAAATAGTCCATGCTTCTATTACTAAATCACAAGTATTGATACTATTCTCAATAACGTACCTGTGTTACCTGGAAACTTTAGTCTCTGGAATATTAAGAGTGCCAAAACTTTTGAATGCCAGAACAATGCATCAGTCATTAGCACTCTGAAGATACTAATGTATGTGAAGGATAGAATTATTCAGAACTAGAGGAGAGAATCATTTAGAAAATGAAAATAGGATGGGCAAAGAGATATACATATAAATCCCAAACTTTCACAACAGAGCTCAATAACTAGTGAAATCTTAAAGATAATCACCAAAGTTCATAGTTTCTGTTAGGCAGTAGATTGATGGTTTTAATGGAGTATCACATGCATATGATATCTGTAACCAAGTCAACTGATATGACTTGCTTGTTTGCCATGGGCCAATGAGAACCAGTGAAGTTTACACTGCAAACCAGTCCAATATTGGATCACAACAGAAACAAAGAGAAGTTATGGACACTCATGGTAACAAACTAGCTATCAAGCTAGTATTTGTCTACATATACTCATCAATTATCCTGCATAAACAACCCCAAGATTCCTATATCACACCAACCTCCACAATTAGTTTCAAGTTCCAGAGAACTCCAGGCAACTTCATTCACACATATTGCACTTCATTTGTGGATCATTAAAAAGGCACAATGTGCACCAACTTGGCGAGCTCCCTTGCAGCATATGTGCAAGATTGAAAGCAAGGTGCATGCCATGCATGTGGTTGTATATGATTTTGTTCATGCATCATATTTGTTCTTCTTCTTTTTACCACCAATATGTTTAATATCATGAACTCATATATGTATATGGATATACTTGTTTATTTTTTCATATTTGCATATATATAAATAAAAGAGAGAGAGAGAGAGAGAGAGAGAGAGAGAGAGAGAGAGGGAGAAAAAAATCAAGCTGAGAAACAAAGTCCATGCCTAGCAAAAATCAGGACAGGTTGGTTTTTGCATGGGTCTATGCATAGTTTATATGTGTTTTTTGTGTTCATTTATGTATATATATACACATGTAATGACTTCATGATGCTAAATATATCTGATAATAAAAATATTGAAAACAAATAAATACGAGGCATACAGATCCATGTACAAACACAATAAATAATTTCAGCCTCCCACAAGAAATCATACATTTGCACATGCACATACAAATACAAAACACACCTAAAAACATATGCGCGCATTCATCAAAGTGCATGACACATGCAAGACATTTGCCACCATTCATAGTCATGTACACAGAGACAATACAAATTCCATGCTTTTCTATACCCCTAGAGCTTGGTTAAAACTAAGGGGGTCATGGCTCTCTCCAAAATTTTTGAAGATCCCATTAAGTATAGTCTAATAGGCTTTCTAACTCATGTAAGCATATATGCACGACTCCTCCACAAAAAAAAAAGAAGTTACAAGTTCTGCTGATGCCTCAATGATGATCAGCTTTTTGTGGCTTTGGCTTGAGGTAGGTGAGGCATTGAGGATACACCTAGTAGCCATGGCTTGTGCTCTAGTTTAGGTACAGCTTAAGGAATGCCCTTTTAACAACACTAGACAACAGTGGACATGATTTCAGGAATGTACAGGCCTTTTAAATAGATTGAGAAGCACATAAGGTCAGCAATCTCCATTGAACAAATAAGGTGGAGAAAGAGCCATTGCTACTTCTACAATACTTTCTACTTTAATGTGTCTATGGTACAAGATACAATATAACTTTCCTCAACACCATCTTACATGTTACTAAATAGTTGTAATTGATAAAATATGCACAACATAACCAAGAATCACTGATCTCAAACTCAAGGAAAAAAAAAGAAAAGAAAAGAAAAGAAAAGATGAAATTGTGTTAGAGGAAGCAGAAATGATGTACATGACTTGATTACTCCCTGAGACTTGGACTCAAAAATAAAGTTGAAAAGTGTTGTATATGGAAATGGTGACCTTAGCTACCATAGAAACCAATGCTGTAAATGCTAGACATGATTATCACATGAGGAGTGCAAGCTGTCTTAAAACAATTGTGGAACTTTTCATTGATTAAAAACAAGTATGACCATGAAAAGTATGCATTAATTTCAGGATCAAGAAGTGCAAAAGGTCCTAATGAAGGCTCTAGCTCAATTCTTTAATTTGTTATGATTATCAAAGTAGACTATAATGTAGTTTTTATTGCTCTCAGACCAAGAAAATGGCATGTTTGCCTAGAGCGTGAATCCACTTTCAAGCCATAATTTTAGTTTTTACATACCCAAGGCAATCTATGCCAAAAAAGTACTTCACCGTTTGGTTAGCTCTGCTGAATCTTACGAAAGATAATAGCTTTAAAAGTTTCATATTTAATCATCTAAATGAATGGATCTTACTTCTCATAAAGAAAACTTGAAGTAAATAAGAGAATTAACAGGAAGGCAATTTTTTTTAAAAAAAAAATTCTAATTTTGCTCGACAAATCAACCACAGGCATTACATATACTTAACGAAAAATTTTGATAAAATCACAATCATCAATTAGGCATTCCTGCCACTTGAATCTATCACATGCATTGCACATGCCATATATTACTAGTACTAATTCAACCGAACAAAACATTCAACAAAACAAAAAAAAAAAAGTTTCCAAAAAAAGTTCTCTCATAGGGGAATTTAGCTTGAATCATACAAAAAAATAGCATACATTAGTGGCATGAATGCATAGAACAATCAATATAAGAAAAGAAATTACTTATGAAGTGCTAGAAGAAGTTGGACCAAAAGAAGAAAATTTTTAACCTAAATCCAGTGTAGAACTTTTCGATTTAAGCAAAAGATCATGAAAAATCACATAAAAAAGGAAAAAAAAAGATCTAGAAAGCCATGTGCATTAATAATCAAACTTTAGATTATCTGAAAAAAATATCGATAACAAGAAATCGAAGCAACTAGAGTTCAATTTGTTAGAGGAATTCCAACTACTAACATATGATCATCATAAAAATTGAGTGAGATTAGATGGAAGCCATCGAAGAAGATCGATTTGAAGAAGAGGAAAAACTAGGGTTTTATGGTTTGAATCGTACCTTTCGAGAGATCGATGCGACGCTGCAAGACAGCCCAAGGCGAGTCTGGAGTGAGAGGGTGTTTGGCTTTATACTATTGATTCCGCTTTATTTAGAAGGCTCGCCCATCGAAAATCGCGCCCCTCGTTTTAATAAAAATGATTAAAAAGTAATATTTATGCACATGTGAGAGAAAATATAAATAATTTATGATAAAAAAAGAAGGATGACTTTTATCTATCCTTATAAACACAAGTTTTTGTTGGATTTTTTATCCTTTGGAGGTGTTTTATTGAGCATAATTTTTTAAAAAAATTAAATATATCCTATGTTTGCGAGGAGAGGATCATAAATCATTCACTTTCGGCATCATACATATTAATCACTATATTATCGTATTAATTTTTTTCTCTAATATTCAAAATATATATATATATATATATATATATATTAAAACTTGACCAATTTTGCCTTTAATGTACAAAGGTTCCAAGCCAGTTTCCTCTTCCAACCTTCAATGAACTCTAAATTTTTTGAAATTAAATAATTTGAATAATATAACTCAAAATGTAATATTATATCAATATATAATATAATAATTGTCAAAAAAAATTTTGTTCCAACACAAATCATATGCAGCCACGTATTGTTCATTATAGAATTGAAGGCCCTTTTTTAAGGCAATAACTTTTTTTTTATGGAATTTTAAGGCAATAAATCGTTTAATATTCTGCACCAATAAAAAAATTCATCAAACATTTTTTTTTTTTTTGCAATTATATATTATAAAAACAAAATTATAACAGGACAACGGCAAAGTATTCACGGTCGGATCCGAGTTTGGAATAATCCAGCTTTAAATGAGAAAGATTGGCATCCGCCCCCATCAGCCGTCTGAATCCCGTCCCCGCCGTCGCGTCCGCCTTCGCCGCCGCCGCGTCCGCCTTCGCCGCCGCCGCCGCCACTCTCCGGTGCCCTCATTCGTGGCCGCCAGCTGCGCTGAAGGGAATCATCGTTTAGGGCTGGTAGACGATCCAATAGAAGAATTCTGAGGCAAGAAGCGGCGGCGCTAGAGGGCATTTGAGATGAAGTTTGCGGATTGGTACCTGAAGATCGCGGCCGTATCGGCGTTATGTGGAGCCGCGATGGAGCTCTTCATGATCCACACCGGCTTCTGTACGAGTCCCTTCCCTTCCTTCTTCTTCTTCTTCTCCTGGTCTCGCTGAAAGCTGTTGGTTTGTCTATTCCAAAAGAACATTTGTTGTTAGAACGTTATGTGTTAAACTACTTGGAATTAGGGCATGATGCTGAAGTTCTTCGCAGGTTTAGGTGAGGAAAAGTTGAAATTTGGGTGAAAATAAGCTAGGAAGGTAGATTTTCTTGGTGCTTATATTGTGGATTGAGTAGGGCCGTGGGCAGGGGATTGGGAGAAGTTTGGGTGTGGATAATGTTTTTGTGAGGGGGTTAAGCAGGCCTTAATTTGGGTTGTAGAAGGGGAGGGGAAGTTAGTGAGGAGTTAGTTCGTAGTCTAGAGCTTGAGGTTCCAGGATATTTCTTGAATTTGAAGAGGTTAAAGTAGGGTTTTTGAAGGAGAAGATGAAAAGTTCTAGGAGAATTCAAGAAAGTTAGCGTTCTGAAGATAATTCTGATTACTGACTGGTGCAAGACTAAACACAAAATTGGTAAAAGATTATAGAAGATATGTTTTTAATCTCAAATACAAACTGATGACATATCTTGTATAAAATTGAACACAAAAATATCAAACAATTCTTAGACATTGTTTCAAACTGATAGAAACGTAATTCCTTTAGGTAGAAACACATATTAACCATACTAATGTGCTCCCATGACTCACATCCAATCATTTGTGATTCCAATATGATAAAGAACTTGGAGATCAAGTCATCTGTATTTTGTAAACATAAATCTTTCTGCGTGTGCTTCCCAAAGAAACCTTTTTTATGAGCAGAGAAAAATGAATATCAACAATCTCATAAACGTTGACATCATGCACCCAGACAAGTAATGAGAATTTACTTGCATTCCAAACTGAAGGTTTTAATTTGCTAAGAAGGAAATAGTCATAAACAAAAGAAATTGTTTCTTGTGTTTATAGTGATGAAGATTCAAGGTTGCATCATGATGCATCACAGGACTGCAGGACTAGGAATTTCTATTAAATTTAGTTTTGGCTGTCAATTTATTGTATTTTTTTTCTTTAATTTCTGGTTAGTTTTTGTTCAGTAGAGTATTTTGAGTCAGTTGCTGAGATCGAAAGAACTCGGATCTCTTCTGACAGTTCAATGGGCATAATTTCTCTAGTGATGATGTTTAGCATTTAGGCTATAGTAACCATGAAAAGTATCATTCCTTGCAAGGGCTAGCTTTTGGCAATGTTGCATGGACATAGATGTGAGAATCCGATTTTGACACATATCCAGGTATCTGACTTAAGAGGAGAAAAGAGAGATGCAAGGATAGATAGGGTAACATATAAATTTAGCTAAATTATATATTTATACTTTCAATAATTATCTATTTAAATATTAAAAAGGAAATGTAAAAGCAAGGTAGTATTTATTCAGATCTTTCAATATATATGTTTTTCATTCAAAC
Source organism: Metroxylon sagu (assembly GCA_017589505.3). NCBI lineage: Eukaryota > Viridiplantae > Streptophyta > Magnoliopsida > Arecales > Arecaceae > Metroxylon > Metroxylon sagu. Next base: position 315,800 of record JACVBY030000645.1, on the reverse strand, counting down.
TTCCTGATTAACCTCAAGGATATTAGCAAATTAATGTTTTGTAAAGTTGTTTCTATGCCTACATCCTTAACAAATCTTGAAAAAAGAATAATTACTAATTCCTGATATCAAACTAGAGGATCAAACTCATCATGGAAAGAGTTCAACTCACTCATTATAGGAAGAGTTTAATTGCCCTCCAATCTTTAAAAGTGGCTACTAAATAACTGTATAAGTATCCACTTAACTGATACGTATCTGAGTTGGTTGGTATCTGATATTGAATTTTGGTACTGGATGCGAGTGTCTAGGTAAAATTGGCTTTCAGATTAAGAGAAATGTTAAGGTTTTTTGGGTTATAAATTGGGGTCTTATGATTTTATGTGATAAAGTCAACTGGTTGAATGATGAAGTATGATGATTTACATAATATTTTCGTCTTCTCTTTGGATGTGATTTCACTGAAGTTTGAGACCTTGAAACCCTTAGCAGCGTGATTCCTAAGTCTTGTAATAAGTTTTCTGTTATTTTTCTTTTCTACTTCCTTTACTCTTTGTGTTTTGTTCTCCGTAATTCGCTATTCACCTGCATTTTTTTCTGTTCTCTTTTCCCCTTTTTTGTCTGATTGATCTTTCTTTTTTTACTTTCTCTTTGTTGTAATTTCCTTTTCTCTGTTCCACTTTCTGACTAGCAGAAACCTCCAGTTTGCTTCAATCAGCCTAATCTCCAGGGTCAGTAATTAGAATGACCAGATCTCGTCACAGTTTAAGTGCAACCAGTCCTAAGACAAGGTCCAGTGGTGTGTAAAATACCGACCAAATCACTTCTATTAGATGCTTAAACCTGATGTCATGGTACCCTAACTCTGGTTGGGGGTTTAATCTGCAGGTATGACTCTATGTTTACCAAATATAAACATAATCATTCTTTTCTGAACTTTTTGTTCAATTCTTGGCTTCATGAATTCACTTTCCTCATTCTCAATCATCCTCTCCTATATTTGTCCTTTATCCTCCTACAAAATCCTAGTCATTCTATTTTCTAAGCTTGTCCTACATCATATAACTATTTAATTTCCTCTGTTTGTCTGTATGAAGAAAAGCAATTCTTTAATAACACAAATCCAACACGGGAGTAAAAAAACGTTAAATGTAGCCTGCTCTTTCTTTTTCTCCTCTAGAAAAAATAGTCTGCTGCCTAACTTAGAAGTCATTGAGGGGTTACACATCAGCCATCAACTTTTATGCATGATACCGCTGTATTAGGGACCACCCTTCCTTTGATGTCTTAAGATGAACTAAGAATAATTTAAAATTTATTTGATATAGTGGTTGCCTCACACCAGCATAGCTTTTTGTAGTCTTTTCTGGGACCGATGTTGTAGAATAATTAGTTCACTTCCAGAATGAACTAAATTAATGCATGCATGCTGATTCAGTGATAACCTAATGATGCTAAATCATTTTTGTTAACCATGCATCCTTTGTTCCTTGCCAAAAGATCTGCTTCCAGAATAAAGCTAGAATTCTAGGAGCCAGAATGAAGCTAGAATGTTGTATCATATATGTTTCACCTTTTGCGACTACAGGCTGCGACACTGATAAGCCTTATCCTACATATCTGCTGGTTTCAGCAGAAAAGTGTGAACAAATAGTTCAATAATGATATATCATTCAATAAAGCAACAGGGACGCTAAAGAACTTGAATTTTGATGTTTCACATCTATTTTCATAGTAGGAATCAAAAATATGCAATTATATGGGCTGTAAATGAGTCTTGAGATGAAGTATCATGCTTATGTGTCCATTTTTTTGTGACTACCTAATGCTGCTCCATTGATTCTGAATCCTGACAGTTACACTTCCACCATATGCACAGATGATGAGGTGCTCTCATTTTTGCAGATGATAAGGTCACTGTTCTGGAGTCAGAAAAGCGAGCATGGGAAAGCTCTCCAGACGCTCAAGCTGTCAGAGAAGCCCTTAATCCATGGAGAAAGCTTGATGAAGAAGCAAAAAAATCCTCATAACATAATGAATGTCAATGGTGTGGCTCTGTCAATTGACCTCATGCCTTAGGTTTGAGCTGTTTCCATATGTTGGAAGGAAGCAGAGGTTTGTTTATCTGGAATATAGATTTTGCATCAACTAATTTGATTTGTTTTTCTCAAGAATCATTTTAGATAAAAGCAACATTAAAAAATAATTAGAATTTCCATTTAAAAATTCAATCTTTACCATTTGAGCATATTTTTGGCCAACGGAGTTCAGCTTTGAAAATTACTTGGTGGATTCAAAACATAGGTGTATCTATCAAATAGTAATACATAACCAACTTATATATTTGTGGACTTCTTGCATGTTGAAGCCATTATATCATCGAATTGAGTTTCAATCTTTGATGCTCTTGCATCTCTATTGTCTTGCATTTCATGTTGCATTTAGTTTTCCTGTTCCAGTAAAAGAGAGAATATACTGAACAAGCATGCTGATTTTTTCCATGGTGAGGTTAGCTTCAGGGTAAAATGAGATGAGCTCATTTAGCCTGCTGGTGTAACCAATCATAATTTTGCTTCATGCTTTATGGTCTTCAGGTTGCTTCTTTGTCATGATTTTATCTATATCAGTAATCTGTCTTTTTTGGAGCAATACAGTGGTGATATGCCAGTGCCAGGGTTTGAGCTCCACAATTTCCACCCCCCCTCCTCCTAATGCAATTCCCGCCCTCCCTCCCTCTCTCTCTCTCTCTCTCTAATGGTTCGACCAGATACCTCTTTCTAATTGGTTCAAATTACATACATAGGCGTTCTTTTCCCTTCCATGGAACAATACTTCTTCATTAGTTCTGTTCCTGCTATCTTTGATAGATTTGAAGTCATCGCCTTGTTTTCCTTTTTGTTCTATTTTCTTTTCTCTTCTTCTTTCTTTTCTTTCACTCTCTTTTTTGTTTTGTTTTGTTTTGTTTTGTTTTTTTTTGGGGAGAGAGTGGGGTGGGCTGCTTATAAATTGGCATTTAGTGGCAGCGTGGCGGCTTCCTTGTGATCTAAGAGGTAGATGCAACAATGCAAGCGGCAATGGATGATTCTACAGTCAATTTGACATATGTGATTTGACATCCATGAATTACTATAAAAGAGCGAAAAGAGGTGCAAAGGAATGTAGATGGAAAAAAAGAGAGATGCCTGAATGAATCAAAATCAGTATAAAAGCTACAAGAATAGGGTTGTTGCTTACTCCCATGAGAACTCAAGAAGCAAACAATTCATGCCCTAGATATTTGTTTCTTTCATTAATTTATCCACAAGGGATGGGATGCATGCATGCTTATGCCTATGCGCTGCTCAGCCTCATGCACGGGGCAACCATCCAGTCGTGCGCCGAGCTAGCCGTGGGAAACTTTACCCCTGAAAGGAAATACCCGCTGCGCTGCAGGATGGACTCTGGAAGAACCATTCCTCCAATCGGGTGGGAATTTAAAACCCACCATCGTAAGCGAGAAGGGCCTCCGGTCCCAACAAAATACCCATGCTTGCACCACTTGTAACATACTCACAAGTACAAGTGTCCCCCTGATCACACCTTTATACGAACAAGCAGCATTCGAACGGCTAAGGTTTTGGGCATCAAAAAGGACGAGTTCTATATGTTTTTATCCGTTTGTAAAATTGTGCTGTAAATAATAACAACTCCAAAAGAAAAGGGATTTAAACTCTACTTGCAGTGACGTTGAAGGGCTGCTCTATTTCTGAAAATATATATATATATATATATATATATATATATATATATATATATATATATGATAGTTAATTTCAAATAATAATAATAATAATCTACTTAGAAGAACCATCCATACTTTATATCATTGGCGCCGCAGAGCATGCATTGAAATTTTTTCATTACTACTCCTTCACAATTAACCAAAGGAACCAAATGAGTGGCATTTCATCCGCTTCTTTACCTGAATAGTTAGGAATCTAATATCAGAGGGTAAGGGCGGAAAGGAAAAAACGAAAGACTACTTTTTTATTTTTTTTTTTATTTTTTTTTTTGAGGGAAGGGAAGGGGCCAAAAAAAGACTAGTCCATCTTTTAGTTCAGCATTTTAATTCTTTTAGTTCAGCATTTTAATGATCCGTGACTTTTAGGAAGAAAAGGAAACAATCTAGTTCTTCGGAGAACAAAAAAGAAAAGAAACACCCACCTCAATACAAAACAAGCTAATCATTAGGAAGCACACCCTTTTCACATTGGGAAGAAAACTGTGACTATAGGTGATGAAGAGATCAGTATCTATTTAACAAAAATCCTCTTGGAGGAATAACTAATTTACATCTCCCTAGGATAAGAAAAGGATAGGGGAAAAAAAAAAAGATAAATGCAGAGACAAGCATGATACATACAAATACACCCTGGATTATCTTAACCTCAGACTATTAACTTAGCTCTTAATTTAACAAAATCCCTCCATATAGAGCTGACGAAAAAGTTGCAGAAATCTTCAAAAGTCAAGGGAGCTATGCACACTTGCTGACTGGAAGAAACTGGCCTCCCTTGTGTCTTAACCATACCGTCGAACGGGTTCGCTTAACATGATCCGAAAAGAGCCGATGTCTGAGGATTAGAGGAACGTAGAAAAAAAAATTGCACTCAGGAAAGTGGTTAGCCATATGCGATGATTTGAAAGAGTGCAAGTGGTGTACCACAAACCTCTCGTACTCCAGCTTCTGGATGACTATGCCATTCAGTAAAAGCTCCGAGCTGAAAACCCCTGCTCCTGAATGTTGAATCCACATGTTTGATGAGATATTCGCATTCTAAGGACGCTGTTTGTCCAGTGGTACAGTTTGACGAGAGAATTAAAGACGTTACCCTTCTCAAGGAGAGGAATGCAGATGGAATAATCTTCTTCACAAGAAATTACCAAAAGATCATCTGGCACCTTGTCCTCCTTCATTGCAGATCTCCCAATTCTCTCCATTGGCTGCATAAAATTTTAGATCGTCTTACTACAATGTTGATGCAAGAGTAAAATGATACACAGCACAACTATGTAGACAGACTATATGCCAGTTCCCTCACTCCAGGTTCCCATCCATCCAACTGGGAGGAAATGGTAGCATGTTAAACTTGTGAAAGAGTAATAACTGTTTAAGAAGTTCACTTGACATGGACATACGGTTGAGACTTGAGAGGATATTGGAGTTTGGCCGTTTGGAAAATGGGAGGTGCTTGGAGATTTTTTAGTTGTAAAACATGATTATTTCATTTTCATTGATTCCAAATATACATAATTTTAATTTTATTGATTATATATATATAATTTAGTATCAGTTATTTAGGAAGAAGCGTTTGACTTTTGCAAAGGGAATGTTAAAGTAGAAGTGTAAGTTGAGATTTAAGAATAAAGAGGGGAGAAAAATGAAATCTGTTCGGTTTTCAAAAATGTTCTCTATTTTTATTTTTTATAAATAGTTTTCATTTTTTAGAAAATACATGTAGTAAGCGAGAATAAAAACTGTTTTTTATTTTTTTCGTTATAAATATCTCCTTTTTAAAAAAAAAGGCAAAAAAAATATATAGGGGATCCTATTCGCTCCCATATTTTTCAGTTCTCTATCTTTAATTTTCAATTCCCTTCTTTATTTTGATGGAAAATAATGAAAACATTTTTAAAATGTTTTCAATTTCTACCATTTCAAAGTTGTGTTTTTCAAAAAAACCAACAATCAAACACATTTTTCACCGAGATTTTCTTTTTTCTATGAAAATGAAAATAGAAAATAGGACTTCTCAAGGACCAAACACACCTGATATTTGAAAAAATTCCAAGTATAAAATTTTCATCTCCATGATGCTAATATTTTCATTTTTTTCTAATAGGAACACATGACAAAACAAACTTCTACATGATTATAACTTTTGCTTTCAGAAAGCACATGGATCATGAAATAATTTTGAGGTTTTATCATGGCACACCTTTCAATCTTGCATATGTTACTTCATTATTTTTGTTTATCAGCACCAACATGCTACAGTTCCATAAAGCAGTAAACTAAAAGATCTCCAAAAAAACCTAAGTCATTACCACCTCGCAACTCCTTCCCTCCCTTTATCAAGTAATAAGCCAATCAGGCTTACAATGCACAAGATAGAAGTAAAGCTAAGTTTATCAAGTGGGCAGGTTTGCACCTAAGGTTATGCGTAGAGATTTATTTAGTAGGATGCATTTTTTCATAACTTCTAGTTATGAGATAGATTAGAGTTAGTAAATAGAAAAGATCACAATCACTAATTATAATCATAACTATACAATTTTTTTTTTGCAACTATTTAAGGTTAGATTTATGGATTCTCATTCACCAAATATTTTTATTTAGGACTGCTTCTACTGTTATTCCAAGTTTCCTCGCATCCTTCTTCATACTCTCTATCCATACCAAAATACATGTTATCTTAGGTCTCCCCTCTTTTTCTTACCATCTTCGACACATACCAAAATACATCTCTCTACTAGAACCTCCTCAGGTCTTCAATGAACATGTCTGCTTCAATTTAATCAATTTTTTATCGCTTCAAATCCTACAAATCCTCTCATATATTTATTTCTTATTTTATCTCTTCTACCACATATCTTAACATTTTTATTTTTGCTAGCTCTTTCTTTATTGCCAAACATTCTGAGCCATGCAACATGGTAGCCCTTACTGCTGTGAAGATGATAATCAAGATATAGATTTAAAGTATAAGAAAGATTTAATACCATTGTAAGTGCCATTAAAATTAGTGGATTTAAATTGTTGGCTATGTGCACTGCTAAAGGCTATTTCATGCATGGCCAACCATAAAGAGTGCTTAGGGAATATAATGAGATACAGTTTTATCTTAGTGGGAGTCTGGTCCAACTAGGATAAAAGATCTTTCAGAGAAGGCTAAAGGAGTGTAGCCATTCACATAGAAATGTTAGCGAGGCGGCATTAGTATGAAATCTCTCGTCCTTTGCTAATCCACATGTAGTTGCTCTTCCATCAATAAGCACAGGGTTCAGGGGTGGTGTTATGTGTTCATGCCCCTTGTGGTTCATTGCCAACTCAGTTAACATCTCTCTACCGTGCTTCTTACAACTTCCCTAGAAACAATAATCATGTAATTCAAGTTTATCACCCAGATTCCCTTTAAAAATTTAAAAAAAAAAAAAAAAAAACCACTATTACATCCATGAAGAAGCACAATGGCCAGTCAATAGTTGATGCCAATTAATGTGGGTATCAGAGACACCTTCAGTCCATACAATTGTAAAACCATGAAAACTTATTCTCCGATATTTTACATTAAGGAATGGGGAAAAGAAGAATTCTTCTTTTGCCTGCTCACATGGTATCTGTCACAAGACGTTGATTGATTAATGGGCAAAGGTGGACTGTACCCATGGATCTGGAGCGTACAACTGGAACTGGTAGCAATACATCATTTTGACTGAAAAGAAAGAGGGGGTGGGGGGAGCAGAATTTATTCTGTGGGATTTTGCTGGGGCTAAAATCATCATTGAGCTGCTAACCATCTGGTTCTTTGATGTTTGAAAAGTACTGCCTTGCCAGACATGCAAACTCTTAAATCCCACTCTCATCCCTCTTCCATTTTCTCTTCCACAACCCCATTTTGACTGGATCTTCTACTCCACTCCAATGGTCGTAATGCTGGTGCACTGATTCACCGTCAGAACATGTCCACTGTGAAGATGTGCAGGATAGCATTACGCCATTACACCCATCTTGACAAAGGAGTCCAAATGGGAGAAGAGTTGCGAGATTGTAATGCCATTGGTTTCTTTAGCTAGATTTTGACCATTTTATTCCATTCCAATGTTTAAGGTTGTACCGATCCTCATTATTTTTCCTTTTTTCTACTTTTTGTTGCTAGGATCATTGCCTGGCATTTGGGTTTACAGTGCTATAGTCCAGACCTATGCAACATGAACCAAGCTTAAATCAGACCTTAGAATGAAATAAAACTAAACATTGAGTAAGTTCATTAAAGGGCCAGCCAAATAGCAGAAACCGCATGTTTGTATTCTATATGTTGCTTCTGGTGTTTTTAAGGCTTATAATGAAAGGCCAGGTTGTCCTATGCAGAGCATAGAGCTAGCCAAGCTCATTGAAGAGGAACTAGGCTCTCTTGTGCTACTTTTATAACTACTCAGTGCCTGTTTTAATTCAATGGGAGGTCCAGAACCCATTTTTCTGGTTTCAAGACAAAGCATTTACACTTAGCACATAATTTTCAGGATCTATAGCACTTAATTTCAGCCTGGATGTATCATCTAAGGGGTGAGGGAGAGATCATGTCATAACAAAGAGGAAGAAAGGTTATGAATGATAACTGCCATGACTATTATGGCTACTAATGTATTTGAAAGATTTACTAAGCTTCGTCTATCTGAGGAGTAAAACTTGGTTAAACAGGCTGTATATAAAATCTAGGATAACCTCAAGGTTGTCAAAAGCAAAAGACACCTTTAAGGCAACAAGACCCCTATACTGACTGAAGTGCTAGACACCAAGGACGTGCTTGTCTAAAGAAAGAAAGGTATTAATTTATGAAAACTTCAATATATTAAAAAACAATACAAGTATTATAAGATCAGTTGATCAAGTTTCACCATAAAAAATCATAATTGTCTTGAACATTAGATAACGTTTTTCACATCTTCCAAAACATCAAATCAAATTATCACTTCCTATATCATGTTTTTAAACAAAAATCAGCAAAAGTAAACCACTGCACATCCTTCTATAGCTTCAAAATTCAAACAAGATAGTAAAATAGCACTTCCCAAAACATATTTCGCGTTTCTAAATAATATATCATGGAAAAGTAAATCATTTGACATTCTAGAGTGGACTTCAACCAAAATAAAACTAACAAAGCTCTAAAAGAATGACCAAGAAAGGGATTCGAAGAATAAAGCTGGATATTGGAGAGGCATTTGCTGAACACCTCTTGTTTTGTCCCAAGAGCTAGCCTAAGCATCACCTTAGCAAAGATGCCTTGCTTGGGGGCTGTTGAGGTTCTATAAGCCTTCCTTGCCTCACCCAAGTGCCCAGAGCACCTCTGACAACACAAACCTATTCCATCTTTTTGGAAAGTAACTTTATCCAGGTTAAACTGGTTTGGCTGGGAAAGAATAAATGTTGACCATGTTCTAACAGTTTCCTAATGTTTTCCCTTAGGTTTAACCCAAGCTGCAAATGAATAGGCACAGCATTATACCCCTCACACAGTGAAAACCTCAAACAAGAGATGGCCTTATCATACGATTTAGATGATTCTAATCATAGATCTTGAAGGATTCCAATGCTGGTAGATCCTACACAGATATCCAACAAAAGAGACTGATAGCGATCATGTCAAGGAAAATGCTTGATGATGCCTGTTAAGTACACAAAAGATTTGTTGGGCCCACTACTGCTGGCTTGGTAACTCGGTAACTAACCACCTCTGTATATCACACTAAATACCCAAGTGACACCAATGCCCCAGTGCAACGTGGCATGAAGAACTTTTCATGTGCATAAAACTGACACCCCATAGCATTATTCTAATAGCAAAGAGGGCAAGAGAGCAACCCTGAATCCTAAACTGGATCTTAGAACACATTATACTTGATAATAAATTTTTCACCTTCAAAGATCTTCTTAGCATGGTACAATTTTGATGAATCTAAGAAACAGCAAATACTAAAAAGGAAGTCGAGAAAAAATTACTAAGCTTGCATGTGTGTGTGTACACGCATGTGTATTATGTACATGTGTGTATTATGTACCTGACCATGAGTTGCCTTCACCAAGCTTGCAATAAGCTCTCGAGTAGGTTTTACAGTTGCAGTTATGAACACCCTTTTGCCCTGCAACAAGTTTATGAAGAATTAAAGGTTGGAACCAAAGTTTTAAATCTTATGGAAAAGAGGCATCCTGATTTTCTCATGGAACAAGATGCTCCATATCCCATCCCATCTTGATCCCCGATCCGGTCAAGCATCCTGATATTTGCTTAAGATGCTTTTTTTTTTTTCTTACAAAAAATTATTTATGAAGTTTTAGTATTTTATTTGATTTTTAAATATATTTAAATTTCAAAAGTCACATTTTTATGATAAATTGGATCTATTTAAAATTGATATTATAATATATTATAATCGAAATAGGACAAGATGAGACGATCAAGACTAATCCCGAATTCTTTCTAAAACGGGATGGGACAGTCAAAACAGCTCTCATCCCACTGAGACTTGAATCACTGGTTAGAACAATCTATAAAATATTGATAGAGTAAATAGATACGTGCCCTAGGAACTCTAGCTTTACTAATTCCACAAGGATCAGCAACCCACTTGCAAGAGTGGACATTGGCATGCACGAGTCAATGAAACAGGCATGCTAAATCCTATCTCCTTTTCCTTCTTAGTATCTCTCAATATGTAATTCTTCTCATCAATAAAACAGCTTGCTTGTCCACAGCTTTCAAGCCACAAATGGTTGACCACTGGTTTACCAAGGGCGATTGCTTCTAGCATGTTCCTTGTGCGAACAAACTTATCAGTGACAAAATGTGTAGCATCTGAGATAGAAGATGCAATCAGAACTCCTAAGCGTCCCAGAATCTACAAACAGAACCCGATACAGTTAATGTATGCCGTGAACTCATTCAAAATGTAAATCAAATAAACAAACAATCGAAAGACAGAGAAATACAAATAGTGTTAAGTTACCCTTTTCTGCTGTTTGATTATATCCTCATCCAAATGATGGCTGAATAAAACACGAACACTGCCCATATCTTTTCTTCTTCGCAAATCTTTCAAAGCAGGAGTTGAAGCTGCTTCAGTGGCTTCCAGTCTCTGAAGTTCTCTAACAAGTGACTTTGATAAGCCTTTATTGCATGTTCTAGGAGGATCTTGAGCCAGACACACAGGAGACACTGCATCTATATCTTTAGATGGAGTTTTGCATGCTAAACCAGATTGCTGAACCTTTTCTTTAGGTGATCGTTCTGGTTTGGCATTTTCTTCAGCATTTTCAACGTGATGTGTAGAATGTACACCTTGCTTGGTTAATGTTGCTTCATTAGGATGCTCTCCAGGACTCATGACACCAGTTGAACAGTTATTAGTACCATCAGCTGAACAAGCTTCATGTGAAACTGGCCTAACCAAACATTCCTTGGAATCCTTTTCTGAATATGGTTTGAATGAAAATGACCTTGTTCTCATGCTAGATACTAATGACAATTCTCCAGTAACAGAAGGCCCTCCATCAGCTTCATGTGTCAGGTCTGTGAAAAGAGATCTTCTTTTCCACTTTGCAGCATCTAAAATTTCAGAAACACTTCTGATAAAGACTTTTTTCTTTCCTTGTTGTTTGCAGGACCGCTTACTTATTGCTGGCATACTGTCACCTGGTATAGATGGTTCATTCAAGTTGCAGCTCATTTTTGGGTCACCTGAGGTAATTTGACTGGTTCTCCTCCGTTTAGGATGGTTAAAAGCATCTTTTGCTATATAACTTTTTTCAAGTCCATCTTCTTGTAGTCCCTCAATATTCTGCATGGTAGTATGCGATGTAGAAGTCCTTTCAACTCTGGCAGTTTGATCGGGACCCATATCCACACTTCTTTTTCTGGCATTCACTGGTCCAGATGCATCTAGAACAAGCACATCCTCTCCTTGTATGGACCCAGGAATACTTCCTCCTGTTGACTCGTTCATATCCTTCCTGCATTCACTAGATGAAACTTCAGTGTCTTTTGATAAATTGACTCTTTTGGAATGCCTGGTTCGATGTGCAACAGGTGTAGCATTCACATGATACCCCCCTGGTGTAAACTCCTTGCTCACTGAAGGCTGGCCATTTGACATCAGTGGATTGTGACGTTTGTCAGCCTCTTTAATGAAGGTTCCATTTTGGGTCTTCTCTCGAGAGAGAGACCTAGATGATGCATTTCCATCGACTGATTCAACATTTAAGTGCAGCTCTTGATTCCCCACTTCCCTCTTTGATTTTGTTTTCCTCCTTTTGTCGTCTGAACTCTTTTTCATTCCTGATCCACTTGTGTTTTCCCTAGAAAAACTTGGGCTTCCCCCCCACCTTGATTTGGTATGAAGCATCTTTTTATGTTTAGATCTCGTTTTGGTGCTGTCTAAATTGGTAACAGAAGTCCTCTTTTGGAGCAAATCTTTCTTTGACGAAGTTGTCTTTCTACTTGAACTTTTGCTGGAATTCTCAAATAAACTCTAATAGTGCCTTACTTATCAAGCCAACTGTTTTGAAACTTCATCATCTTTGCCACCATGCTTCAATGATCATCAGCTCTACATACTTCAACTAAGTTTAAGCAATTGTTGAATTTGCCTCTTGGAATCGGCTTAATTATTTAGCTATGGTCTTACGTCCAAGAGCAAATCAGGTTAGCAAATTTAATTTTTTAACTAACTCAAACAAAATCTACAAAGAATGCTATGATTGATAAAATATCAATTTACTATACTCTTGTCCCCTTATCTTAACCCCACCTAAAAATATGTAACCATATTCCTTACATCACTCGAAACAAATAACATATTGCTACACAAAATTCATACCACAAGCTAGCCATGGTCTCACGTCCAAGAGCAAATCAGGCTAGCAAATTTAATTTTTTAACTAACTCAGACAAAATCTATAAAGAATGCAATCGTTAATAAAATATCAATTTACTCTCAAACTTGCAATGAAAGAATGAGAGTTGGAACAAAGCAATGACCATTACAACCCGGGCACACTGATTAAATCTGATAGATGCTCCTAACTTTCTAAAATAGATTGCAAGTTAACAATTAAATAGGATGGATAGAAGAGAACTCTAAGTCTTAAACTGATGAGAGGATATATACAAACTATGGATGATAAGCGGTAAATATCCTGGTAGATTAATCCAACTTGTAATTTGCTTTTCCATAAAACTAACAAAAAGAAATATAAAAAATAAGACTTCAACTAGTGTGTGACTTATACTAACCTTGCTGGTTATGAAACAAACATGATAAATGCTAGATTTTTTTAGTGGAATCATCTATTAAGAAGAAAAATATCCAATAAAACAAGCAAAAGCTGTAATTTTATTCTAAAAAAAATATCAAAAATCAAATCTGTTGTCTAAATAGTAACAACACAATACCTTTTCATAATTCCAAATGTTTAAAAAGCCATCCTCAGAAGAAAATTTCTCCCTAAATTTTCTGAACCCCCCTATCTTCTGTGTGCATTGGTGAGCATGTAGATGAGAGAGAGAGAGAGAGAGAAAGAGAGAGAAGTACTAGTAGAAATAACAAACCAAATTTGGATGATCTTCTTTAATGCAGCGAGCAACATGGCAACAGGCTGCGCTTCAAACATCCCAAATTAGTACCTGCAAAAAGTCTTTAAAAACTCATTCACGATATCAAATCCATTCTCATTAATGAAATGAACAATGCGATGGAACTATAATAAAATAACACAAAAAACATATCAGGTTGCGCTTCAACATCCCAAATAAGTACCTGCAAAAGGACTTTAAAAGCTCACTCACGATATAAAATCCATTCACATTAATGAAATGAACAATGTGATGGAACTATAATAAAATAACACAAAAAAAATCCCAAATAAGTACCTACATAAGGCCTTTAAAAACTCACTAACAATATCAAATCCATTCTCAATAATGAAATGAACAATGTGATGGAACTATAATAAAATAATACAAAAGACATACCATGACTGTCAGTTGCAATTATCTTACTACATATAGGGGTTCCCTTATTCTATTCACCTATAAAATATCCAGCATTGGTAGTGCATGAGAATTTGCACTCCATACAATGATAATATTGGCAGCTAAAACTACACATAGAAACCTTTAATGATAATTCAAAAGGTAAAGCACATATAAAATAATCTAAAAAATAATCGACCAGTGAAATTGATATCAACGAAAGTTGATTACATCCTGAGCTGACAAAAATCCAACTCAATTTATTACCAAAAAGAAACCTGATAGTAGTTTGTTTAAGTTTCAAGCCAAGGAATAAATTGTATTATCTAGTCAGTAGCTTACAAAAGCCATCTTAATTGAGCTAGTAATTGCTTACAAGACTAAACAAAATAAGTTAACATGTCCACATAAGCTATCTGATGCTGGTTCCATCCATATCTCAATCCCACCGTATTCCTCTAAAATTCCACTCCAAACAAATTATTTTTAATTAATCATCCAAAATTCAAAATTTAAAAAAATCTAAAATTCTAAATCATTCAAAATTCAAAAGATCATCTAAAAATCTAAAATTCAAAAATCTAAAATTCAAAGTTCAAAATCATCTTAAAAATCAAAAACTAAAATTCCAAAATAACAAAAAATCTAAAATTTAAAATTCAAAAGATCATCTAAAAATCTAAAATTCAAAATTAAAAATCAATTTAAAATCTAAAATTTAAATTTCAAAATTCTAAATCATCTTAAAAATCTCAATAACATTAACCTTATCCAATTCTTTGTAATTCCACCATATCTCTTCATCCTTATCTCAATCGCACAGTATTCTTCTAACCTTATCTCAATCTCAATCAATATGTAACCTTTATCCAATGCTTTCTAATTCTATCTAAAAATATCCTTCTACACTCTTATCCCCTTATCTTACCCCCAATCTAAAAATATGTAACCATATTCCTTACATCACTCGAAACAAATAACATAGTGCTACAAAGAATTCATACCACAATCTAAAAATCTAAAATTTAAAATCCAAAATTATCTAAAAACCTAAAATTCAAAATTTAGTATTCAAATGATCTAAAAATCTAAAATTTAAAATTTAAAATCAATTTAAAATCAAAAATTCAAAATCATTTTAAAATCTAAAACTCAAAACTAAAAATCTGAAATTAAAAATCCAAAATCATCTAAAAATCTAAAATTCAAAATTCAAAATCATATAAAATTCAAAATTTAAAATTCAAAATGGAAAATAATCAATTTAAAATCTAAAATTCAAAATTCAAAATCATCTTAAAATCTAAAATCAAATTTTAAAATCTAAAATTAAAAATCCAAAATCATCCAAAAATCTAAAATTCAAAATTCAAAATCACCTAAAATTAAAAATCAAAAATCATGTAAAAATCAAAAATTCAAAATTTAAAATTCAAAAGATCATCTAAAATCAAAAGTTCAAAAATCTGAAATTCAAAATTTAAAATCAATTTAAAATCTAAAATTCAAAATCATCTTAAAATCAAAAACTCAAAACTTAAAATCTAAAATTGAAAATCCAAAATCTTCTAAAAATCTAAAATTCAAAATTCAAAATCATCGACAACTCAAAATCTAAAATTAAAAATTGAAAATCAATTTAAAATCCAAAATTCAAAATCATCTTAAAATCTAAAATTCAAATTTTAAAATCTAAAATTAAAAATCCAAAATCATCTAAAAATCTAAAATTCAAAATTTAAAATTCAAAAGATCTAAAAATCTAAAATTTACAATTCAAAATGATCTAAAATTCAAAATCTAAAATTCAAAATTGAAAATCAATTTAAAATCCAAAATTTCAAATTTAAAATTCAAAAATCTAAAATTCAAAATCATTCAAAATTCAAAATTAAAAAATAATTTAAAATTCATAATTCATAGTTCAAAATCATCTTAAAATCTAAAACTCAAAATTAATCATCTAAAATTCAAAATCCAAAATCAACTAAAAATCTAAAATTCAAAATTTAAAATTAAAAAGATCATCGAAAAAACTAAAATTCAAAATGATTGAAAATTCAAAATCAAAATATAAAAAATAATTTAAAATTAAACATTCGAAATTCAAAATCATCTTAAAATCTAATACTCAAAATTAATCGTCTAAAATTCAAAATCCAAAATCATCTAAAACTCCAAAATTCAAAATTTAAAATTCAAAAGTTCATCTAAAAATTCTAAAATTCAAAATCATTCAAAATTAAAAATTAAAAATAATTTTAAATTAAAAATTCAAAAGCATCTTAAAATCTAATACTCAAAATTAATCATCTAAAATTCAAAATCCAAAATCATCTTAAAAATCTAAAATTCAGAATTTAAAATTCAAAAGATCATCTAAAATCTAAAATTAAAAATCTAAAATCATCTAAAAATCTAAAATTAAAAATTAAAAATCAATTTAAAATCTAGAATTCAAAATTCAAAATCATCTTAAAATCTAAAACTCAAAATTTAAAATCTGAAATTAAAAATCCAAAATCATCTATAAATCTAAAATTCAAAATTTAAAATTCAAAAGATCATCTAAAAATATAAAATTCAAAATTCAAAATCATCTAAAATTCAAAATTCAAAATCAATTTAAAATCTAAAATTCAAAATCATCTTAAAATCAAAAAGTCAAAAATTAAAACCTAAATTTAAAATTCAAAAATCATGCAAAAATCTAAAATTCAATTTTTAAAGGATCATCTAAAAATCTAAATTTTAAAATTCAAAATCATCTAAAATTTAAAATTGAAAATCAATTTAAAATCTAAAATTCATATATCAAAATTTTAAGTTATCTTAAAATTCATATTTCAAAACCTTCCCACCATATCTCTCGATCCTTATTCTTCTAACCTTATCTCAATTTTAATTAATACGTAACCTCATCTTATTCAATCCTTTCTAATTCCATCTAAAAAATATCCTTTTAGACTCTTATCCCCTTATCTTAACCCGACCTAAAAATATGTAGCTGTATTCCTTATGTCACTGGAAACAAATAACATCTTGCTAAACAGAATTTATACCATTAAGTTAGCCATGGTCTCTCGTCCAAGAGCATAGTGTGCATCCATGGCAATTAATTAAATTGATTTCAGGCCATTGATTTATCATGATCATTGTCGCACTCATGACTTGACAAAGCCAAGGCCTAGGGCATGAAACCACAATTAGCCGATCAAGATTTATGACAACGACCCTCTCCCTGCCTCCTCCATTTTTGTCTAGCCTCTCCCATCTGCCCATAGACAGAGAATAAAGTTCTAAAAGGGGGAACTGCTAAGGGTGAGTTGGAGCCAAAGTGGTAATCAGATAGGAAGGATAGTTTGTGCACCATCATTTTGTTTGCTCTTTAGATACCAAGCACCACCAAGTCTAATGAAATTTACATAATCTATATAAAATATTAAAAATCTAAAATTTTATATATATTTATAGTGATAATATATCAAATCTGATTGGGTCCTAATTGATCCTATCATCCTAAACCTAAGCCTGAGAAAATTATTAATTCAGGTAATCAAGTCGGGCCATAATCAAATAAACAAGTGAAAGATTTGACCCAAACGCAGCTTAATCAAGTTGGTTTCAGGTCAAAACCCACTGATAGGCCTGCAATTTCACCTTCCAAACTTTAATGGATGCAGTATTTGGATGAGGTATACCGCAATTATCACTACATTGCAGCTTAATAAGCAAAATACATTCACTAGTCTAAAGTTACATGATGCAAACTAGGATTGCCAAAGGACAACCAATGGACTACCTCCTTATGTGCATTATTTAGTTTGCTTCCTTCTAATTTATGACTGAAGTTATTATGACTCTATCTATTACATCAATTGCATTGCCATATCTATATTTTTATAACAACTTGCTTGATATTTTTCTTTACTCATTATTAGTATCACCTTAATGGCAGTAAGGTTCAAATGTTTCATTGTTGTTTTTCCTTTAAGTG
This sequence comes from Metroxylon sagu, assembly GCA_017589505.3. Taxonomy (NCBI): domain Eukaryota; kingdom Viridiplantae; phylum Streptophyta; class Magnoliopsida; order Arecales; family Arecaceae; genus Metroxylon; species Metroxylon sagu. Next base: position 298,034 of record JACVBY030000645.1, on the reverse strand, counting down.
ACATGATAAGCTTTCTCCTCAATGTGCTTACTGTACTCTAGCACTAAAACACTGAGGTTAAAAGACATTGTTCAAAGATTTCTTGGCCAACGGTTTTCAAAATAAAGTCAAAATAAAGGAAATGGAGAAGATTACTAGCAAACTCACTTTGTTGGTAGTAACAGAAGCACCCGGTAAAATAACAGAAACAGACCACTCAAATTTTAAAACGTCAAAGACTAGAGTTTCTGCATGTCCTGAAAAAAGAACTACATGTTAGGAAGCATGTGCTAATTGAAGCATAATATTAACAAGGTTCCATGAATTATTAATGATACTAATGCTCCATAAATAGTTCTAAAAAATAAGTAACCAGCAAAAATACACTCCCACATGAATACCAAAACTTGGGGATAGAATATGAAAACTAGATGAAGGGAGGACATGGAGGCTTTGGCTGCTGAATTGCTAGGATGAACAAAATATTATGCTTGAAAAAGTATTGAGAACTGGGAAGGTGGAAAACCAGCTGAAAATCAGGTGAAGGAAACATCAAACCCAGATCTCCGATATCAACCACAGAGATTTTGCCTATCTGATAGTTGGCACCCTCAGCATCAAGCTAACAATTTACATGAATGTAACAAGGTGGCATCAAGAAAGGGAAATGATAAGGAATTTTACGTATATATTCTCTCTAGATGCCTCTTGTGAGAGAGAAAAAAGGAAGATGATACATTTTCAGCAAGGTGACCAAGCCTACTACCAAAACGCAAATTATAATAAAGATTCGAGGGAAATCATCCAAACATGTTAGTAGAGCAACTACACGTTCAAAATAAAAAGATTCGACACAAAATATAGCATACGATAGTATGTCAAAGCTATATAAAACTATTGGAGAATGCAGTTCATATCATGTTAGGACATGAACTGAATTAGTATTCAGCTATTTGTAGAAATATTTAAGTGTTACAAACCACTTTTTGAAGCGAAAAGTGTCATAGCCTACTTTTTACTGCATTATAATACAAACCTACTTATGTGATGTTTATACACATTCATCCACTAAATGTCTCTGCACATTGTTAGCATATTATAAGGCCTGTGCATAGACTCTACATATGCACTTCTTGGTATGGTGTTTTACTTACCATGTTATAAACAGTTATCTATCATATGGTAAATTGTTACATTATCCATCGGGCTTTATGCTCTATTTAGATAGTTTATTCACTCGATTTAGATGATTTGGTTATATGCAATGTAAACCTAGAGATATACCTGTACGAATGAGTAATTTGATACATGTAGAAAGAAAAAAAAAGTAAAGATAAACTGAAAATTACATGAAGAAAGTAATAAAAAAAAGATTTAAAATCTTTGTATCTTACTTAAAAATATGACTTAAAACCGAGCTGAATGGAGAAAAAGGATTCATGTAGCCAACCCGAACTACTTTAGGATTAAGGCTTTGTTGTATTCACTCCCAATACTTGCTCAAGTTTCATTGTGTTGAGATCTTGATCAACTCTAGAAGTGTTCTTCTTTATTATGTAGTCATATTCAAGATCCTTAGACAGTGTTGGCTGAGTTAGGGAAAAAGGACAATGATAGTTTATTTGAAGGGGTGAAGGTTACATGCTATTAAGTGAGGTTCGGAGTAGACTACTAAAGCAGCAACTTGATGACAAGCATTGTTCATGAACTACATCAGTAAATTGCTTTGTAGCAGCAGGTTGTATTATGTATATTTCACATTGATAAAATAAAAATTTGCAATGAACACAAGTTTCAGAATAGCTCCCTTAAGCCGTGGGTTGATCAGCAAAGAAATAATGCAGCTTCCAAATTTTTGTATGTGTGTGTGTATGAGAGAGAGAGAGAGAGAGAGAGAGAGAGAGATGTAAGTTATAAACCAAAGAAGCTTCAATGAAAAAATCCTGCTCAAACTTTTATCCCAGAAAAAGGGAAAAAAAAGGAAAGAAGGAAAAAAAAAAAAAGAAAGAAAACTTGCCATCTTTACCTCTAAATCATAAAATTAAACTTTATGCTCCAAGTCTGAATAAGATGTTTAGCAAAATCAAGAGTCTCAGACGCTTGGACTATACATAACTCTAGCATAAAAACCTTAAAATGGAAGCAGGAGAATAAAATGGTCTCTTAAAATCATGATAATCAAGAGTATTTCAAACAGAATAATCTATCAGAGCATACTCCATGCAACAGTTTAAGCATATGTTTTTTCTTGCTTCCTCCCCTGGTGATATACCGTTTAGTTCCACAAAGAGCCCCATAGCAACCTGCTCTAGGTGATGGATGATAACCTTGGATCTTCACCCTTGACCATACCATCTGGCAAGAAGATATACATATGTAAACAAGTCAAATCCCTCACAATGTGCAATATTTTTGAGTTCTGATAAATATCAACTTGACGAATTTGGAGAGACCTCTGTCACTTACTGTTTCAAAGTCTAACGAATAAAGATCATTCAGAATCTTGGACTTTGATTGCCCTCCAAAAACAAAAAGGATTCTATCATCATAAAGGGTAGCCACATGATTTGTTCTTGGAGAAGGTCCTGTTCCTCTGTTAATGGCATGATTTAGTTCCAAAGTGCAATTGAGAGACATAAAACTAAAATCTTGTCCATGACGTCCAAATTATATTAATGAGGAAATGTAACTCCAAAAGCAATGCAATGATACAATCAAGTAAGAAAATAAATCATCTAATGCACAATGGAAAAAGATCCTGTTTATTTTCAAAATATTTTTTTTTAACTATTGCATTCCTTTGTGGCTTCTATGGTAATGCTCCTTGTATCAAGATTTGTTGATCAAATATGGAAGGATGCTGAACAGAAAGCCTACTCACACATAATGTAAGGGAAGCACGCACGTATAATGTAAGGGAAGCCATGTTAAAGATTTCAGATGAAACATATGAAGATCATTTAATTTTCTCCTTTTTGTATCCTTACCCCCAAACAGGATCAAGACAGCACCTGCTCTGATTACAGTGTGCCCACTGCGAGCAACCTGAAATACAATGGAAAGTACAAATGTTGAAATTCTACCAGCATGCAAAAAGAAAGAAAAAACACTGCATTCTTAACTGCCTACTGCTGTCTAGAATGGATAAGTAGATAAGACAGTAAATATAAGTACAAAGGAACATTGTTTTAAGCATTTGCTTAGAGCTGATGACTAACATGACAGGAATTGTGCAAAGATGAGAGTATAAAGACTTGAAGAAACAAGACAACATGAGATTAATCATTACTTTCAAAAAAATAAAAGAGAAGAAACATTAGATTAACCATCATCAGAGACCAAGATATAACCTCAGTTATATAAGAGAATGTTCTTAGATTTACAACCCCCTCCCACCCAACCAAAAATTGAAAAAAGAAAAGAAATGACATGAATATAGAAGACAACCATACCAGTTCCAATTAAGGCTACAAATGGGTTGAGTCAATCCATGACCTGACCCAATTAAACCCAACCTGATCCATATTTAAAAACCCATAGGTTGGGTCGAGTTTGAAAACTGAACCGGATCTAAATTCCATGTCAGATCCAAGTCTTAAATATTTTTTTGACCCGGCCCAACCCAAATGCAATTCCACCCGACCCATAAACATTAATTATATAAATTTTATTTTCTTTGACTCCAATTATATTTATCAATCCATTGAATAAACTCCTACTGAAACTAATTCTCCTTTCGTCTCAACAACTAGATCTCCTCTCATCTTTTTTCGCCTAATTATATCAAAATATTTATTATTTATTTTTTTGATGAATTCTTATTTATAATATCTTTAAGTATATCAATAAATATTTTAAATATCATAATCTATAAACTTAAGAATAATCATTTACTTGGATAGAATTAAAAGTTTTTGAATAAAAATTTAAGTTTAAGTTAGCCCTTTTCAATCTTTTTTTTTAATGAATCTATGTTTGTTTATCAATTATTAGATTTTAGTTATAAAACAATAGTCAGATGCATGACTTGAATGCAAACACGGCTCAATCCAATTTGATCCTAAACCTCATCATTTTTAAATTGGACCCGAATCATACTTGACCTTGATCAGACCAGAAGGACTCATTGGATCTACAATTCTTTTCATAGACCTAACTCAACCCGACCCAATCGGTAAATGGATTGGATCCGGATCCAAAATCATGAACCAAATATAAAATTGGATCAGATCATGATCAAGCATGACCCGATCTGGCCCAACTAATTTACAGCCCTAATTCCAATGAACAATATAAATCAATTTAAACTTAATCAAAATGCAGAAAGCTGAATGAATAATAAATTATCGGGATATCTCCCTTGGCTTCTATATGTGACCAGCATTCTATTTCTACATCAAAGGACCATACTGTAGAGTATTGAATGCATAGTATTAATCAAATACTAATCATCAGGAAAAAAATGAAAAATGATGAGATTAACTAGTGGAATCATGATCAAGTAAGCATGACATACAACCTGATATTTTGTTACTCATAGGATCAGTTTTCCCCCCAACAAGAAGAACCATTTTTCTCCAAGACACCTACATGAAAACAAATGCGGGCAAGTTATTTTCAGCATTCAATTCTCATCCATATTTATGGCCCAGCAAACTACTATGTATGTTAAAGATTCAGATCATGACAGCAATACAAATCATGCTTAGGCAAATGAACTTTTCAAAAATAGAATGAAAGTGCTGGACTATTGCAAGGAAGCAGCAAATCCACTGAGGAGGCCCATGGTGTAAATCATACACTAATAATTGGCCAAAGGCCATCGCATATGATGACTACACAACACATGAACATTTAAATAGCACTATTTAAATAGCACTTGCTTTCTACCTCCATGGCCATCATCATTCCAGCGCTTGCTCTAAAACACTTGATGGAACTTAAACAGAATCCATTTTCAAATTCAAGCAAATTTTGCATTGTCCTTCATAGTGTAGATGGACAAATTTGGAAAAGTTTGGTGAGAAGGTTTAGCACAATACAGGGAAAAGTTAAGACAGCAGAAATGACCAAAGAAAAAATTGAATTACGATAATTGAACGACATACAATAGCTTTCATAACTTTCAAAAAGCACGTAAAGGCTTAGGAATATTTTTCAGCTGCAATGCCATGTATTTCAAATGCAAGTTTTGGATACAGAACACAAGGACAGAAAGTAATCTAAATAAAATATATAATTGCCATATGCCATTGCTACTTGACTAGAATATGCAAACCATATAAAGTAAACGCAAAATACTAGCAGCTAAAAATCCTATCAATAAAGAGAAATTAACGCAAAAGCAAAGCCACCCAGTATCAAAATCAATTTGGAACAAACACAGTGCAAGGCAAGTGGCAATGAGCTATCAGAAGTATACCAGAGAGTGACCTTTGCATGCAGGAATTTTTAACAAGCAGGCACTCGGTGATAAGTAAACCTTTGGAGCAGCAGCAGCCCAGGTTAGGTTGTCCAAACTTAATATCTGAAAGAAATATTCAGATTCAATGAATGAAATAAACAATGTTAGTTTGGATGAAACCAAAACTGGGACTTTGAGGTTTCCCAAAGAGATGAGAGGCTGCACGCTTTGAGATTCATGTGGTTGTTGCTGTACCATAGTTTCTCAAATTCATATGGTTGTTGCTGTACTATACTTTCTCAACCTTGATTCTACAATCTTACCATCTCAAGATCCATTCAATCCTTAATCACCCGGCAAAGATCCCCTCATAAAACCTTAGACGTATGTACATCTAACAAAACCTTTTCAACAATGCTCTGGATTACCCTCAAAGCCCGAGCTACATTGTCATGCCTTAAATTGTTGGATTTTATATTTGGGAATTGCCAAGATCATTTGAACAATGATTTTTAAGTCAACGTTTCCAAAAAAAAAGTCTATTATAACATGGTGCACTGGGATTACAGAATTTATCAAGAGAATTGGGAAGCATAATGATAAAACAGCTATAATTCGAACAGTTATATAATATTTTACCTCTTGCATCTTTCAAAATTATTTCCAAATCTTTACTTTTTATATCCCATCCTTTCCCTTCAACAATCTTGAGCCTCCCCTAATCCTCCTCCCTTGTAATCACTCTATTAAAATCCCCACCCGGTATTCCATCATAATCAAGATCCACAACGCTTTCACCCTCTACCTTTTAGTTAACAAATTTTCCATCAGATTAGCTTCAAGGTACCACCAACACTGCATCATTTAGCCCCAATTGGACCGGAGATTATGATGGAAAGCTTGCTTTCCTTTTCTTGACTAAGTTTCGCTTGGTTTACCCCGAGCATGCAAATAAAATTAGAAAAAAGATTTAGAAAATAAGAAATAAGAAACGAAACTTGATCTAAGTTACCGTGACATCAACCAGCATTGCGTCAAGAATTAAAGATCATCTTCTTACTGAAAATATTGTATTGTTTTCGCCAGAAATCCCCTCACATCTGCTCTCAAAAAAGATAAAAAATACTCATCAAGACAAACAATCGTTTTTTTTTTTTTTTTTTTTTTTTTTTTTTGGTATAGAAGATCAACTCTCGTTCAGTCATAACCCTAACTCCCGAAACACTCCGGCATCCGATCCCAACCCTAGAAGGACCGAGAGACAGAGAAATAGGAACAAAAGGAAAGAAAAAGGGGAGAAAGAAAGGGTGAGAGGAGTACCGGCAGCACTGTGAAGGCATACAAAGTTGTGATTGGTGAACCAGGATCATCTCCTTCCACCGGGCATGCTTCTTGTTGACCTCTCAGGCCTCGACCACGGCCTTCTTCTCTCCCCTTCATCTCACCCGCACGCTTCCTCGCCCTCTCCCCTCTCCCACGGTCACGCGCCAACGTGGCTAAGCGCGAGCACGGGAGGGCGACGGCCGAGCGGGGGGTCCTCCATGGTTGCGTGTGAGCCAGCTGGCTTTCACACGCGCGCATAATGTTCCTCTTCGCGCTGAGTCAGTCCGTTTGGCCCAACTAAATGATCCGATCCGCTCGTCCACGAAGTTGCGGCCAGGGCGTTAGTTTTGCGGGGCGCGATGAGCGAACAAGATTTGAGATTCATGGGTATCGCATAATAGTATTCTTCTACATACGAAGGGAATATTATCTGACGTGGCAAAACGAAATGCTGTCAGACGGAAAAAAAACCATCCCTCGGAGGGACAAAGTGGGTGTGGGCCAGGCCTCGTTGGGATGGTTATACGAATTATTATTATCCAAGATTACAATTAATGATGCCATTATCTGGTCATTATTATTTTAAATAAATATTTTAAAATGATCGATGGTAGCACGACTAACTGAATCGGCAACACTAATTATTTTTTTAAAAAAAATAAATAACACCATGCGCATTCTCCACAATTCATTGAGATATAATTATATATTTTCAAATTGAATCATGGATGCTATTTGAATATACATTACCCAAGAGGTTAGCAATTATACCGCTCCTTCATCATTATTGTTCATTAATTTATATTATTACAATGATTAATGGGACCATTGTTAATTGCCATCCTTCTGTTTCAAACCTTGAAAAGGTAAAGGTTTTTATGGCATGAAGGTAAAGGTTTTAGCCCCACCAAAGGAGGGATTGGAGGGTAATTTTAACCTTACGGATGGGTGAGTGCACACCGGCCTTCGTCAATGAATCTATATGAACTCACTCTTCTTGCAGCAAAGGATGCATGTCCGATAATATTTGTGGTGATAATGCACAATAAATCTTAAAGGTTTCATTATTTAAAGATATCAACATTTAGGAAATATTTATCTAGTATCAAGCAAGTGTAGATGAATCTCAAACATAAAATTTTGGATAACACAACCGTGTCAACGACACTTAGTCTATAGCCTACCAACCCACTTCCACTTTTTCTTTCAATAGATATTTTTTCTATCATGACATTATTTTATTTGGCTACATCCCTAAAATTTAGGAAAAATTACAATTTGAATCCTATAATTTAAAAAAAAATTAATATAAATCCTGTAAATAGTAAAATATCAAAACAAATCCAAATGTTTTTTAGTCGTTCCACTTAAAACCTCTATCTAAGTTAGACGGTGCTACTTTGTCGTACATGCTAACCATTTTAATAATAAAAAGGAAGTTATTATCCAATTGGGACTTAAAAAAATGGCATTTAAAAGCGATTATCTAACCGAACCATATATTTAGAAGAGAAGAGAGGAAGCAAGAAGAAAAACTCCAAAGCTCTCTTCTTCTTTCTCCTTTAGCTCGCTAGTTAGGTAAGTCCCCGCATCTTTATTTCCTCATCTCCCACCCTCTCTTTTTTCGATTCCTCTATTTTTTAATTTTTTCCAGTAGTTTGCTAGGTTTTGATCTTTGCATTGTTTCTTTGGGTTTCCAAGATTTGATTATTCATTTGATTTTCAGAAAAAAGAAAAAGATTTCAAGAAGCTTATGTTAATTGTTGATAAGTTGGCTTTTATCAAATGGTTTCAATGTCTGCAAGTTTCTGCAAGAATCATGACATTTTTGATGCAAGATCTAGCGTTAGGATTATCTAGGATTTTTTTCTCTACTTTTTTATTTCTTCTCATATTTTTTTCTTTATTGAGATAAATCTTGCAACTACAAATAGGAAATACGTACATTAGTTTCACTAATACACTATGAAAACTAGTTAATCATAAATTTTCCTTATAACACTAACAATAAATAGCTGAAATGTTACAATTAGAACATAAAATGAGAAGCAACCTCTTGAACTAAATGAAAATACCTGATGATGCAGTACAGTTTTAAAGAGGCCTCATTGCACTCTGGTTTTTATGATCTTATCAAATGAGATAAGCTAAGATGAACACTTGAAGCTGAGATGGAAAATATAGCACTCAGATTTGTATGAGCGCTTGCTTGCAGCCTGTTCACACTTCACGGCAGATTCATTCTCCTTCAAGCTAGTCTGAACAAAATACCGTATCCACTAAGATGAACTTCGCAGCTTTGCCATCTGTTGAGTTCAATTATGATTGATTGCTGCTATATTTCTGATCCATAATGTCAGCTCTATCCATAATTTTGATAGGTCCTTTTGAGCTTGCCCCTCTGGTTTGCTTCTTTGGTTCTTTTGAGACTACTGCAATTTCAGATTCAGTACATGGAAGGCTACAGGCAGAACGAAGCTCAAGGAAGCAAGGTTTTAATTATATTTTCTGCTAGGACCCAGCAATGCAGTTTTGGGAGCATATCACGAATTGGAAGTGAGGAATCACAGGAGATTTCCGTTTTAATGAACTTCTTTCTACAACATGTTCTTCATTTTCCCTATTTTTCCTTTCCCCTGTTTTCTTTTCTTCCTGTATATTATATTTTCTATAACCTTTTTTTCTTAATCAATGACATTGAGGAAGCCTGCTTCCTCTAATTTTCCATCAAAACAGAAAGAACTCCGTAGCTTTGTCGGCCTTCCAAATTTTGATAGCTCAAAAACCTTAGCTCTCTACTAATCTGGATAGCCTGCAAATAGAATAATAAGACCATCCTGTGGATACTTTTACTAAATTTGGAAGAATCTTGTTGAGATACCTTGGAGATAAGTAACATAGTGCATCTAAAATTATGACAAGGGAAAATGACTTTGGCCTGAAAGATAGAAGACACTTGATATCAGCCAAATGAACAAAGCCTTTGTGCACAAGGATCTTGCGGCTACTATCAACATCCTCCAAAGTCATAAGGTTCCACACCCCAGGCTTCAGTGTCATCTTCTTTCAATAACTTAGCAGCCACTTTACAAGTGCTAGGGCCTACATGCAAGACCTTATAAATTTTTTTCTCCATATGCTTTCTTTTGAATGGGTATTGCCCGTAGATTTGTTGATGTACAGGAACCCCCTCCAACCCTACATATGGGAAGAAAAGTGCCCATAAGAAGTAGCCCAATCGATAGTAAAGAAGACATTCCTGACTTCTGATGTAATAAGCTGTCAAGCGAAATGCTTCCATTGTCAACCAAACGTCGAGGTGAATTGATGGCTCTCCTTCGATTAGATGAATTTAAGGATTAAAAGCTAAAGCAGACGATTGGGAAGAGAACAAAGTATTTCATCGCGGTTGTACCCAGGAAAGGATTCACCGCCGATGACTCCGGAGGGGATCAGTGCTGCTCTGGCGATGAGGTTCCTCCACCACTTCACATCCTTAGAGGTTCCGATCGAACCGGCTAAGTGGTCCACCAAACACTCGCCGCTGAGCAGAGCAGTGGATCTGGCTTCAATTATGCTCCACACGGGAAACACCCAAACTTCGACGAGCTCCCGCAGGGTCCCACTCAGGGTGCAGAGATCTCCAGGGAAAAAGATAAGAGGAAGGAAGAGAAGGGAGAAGAGCGAAGAGAGTGGAGCGGGTTTCAAATGAGTGGGTCGGGGTCCATTTATAGGCAAGGCTGAGGTCCTCCAAACCGTTCTTCGGCCAAGGTCGTGACCACGTGTACGGAGGAGAGCAATGGAGGCCGTTGAGGCCATTCAGCAGCACGTGGAGAAGGGTAATGGCCAAGGTCTTCGAGAGGTTTCCATGAAGTTCCTCTGAAGAAGACGATGAATACTGCTGGCCTGCGAGAAGGCTGAACCCACTTCAACAGTGAACCGGTTCAGAGACCGGCCACTAAATTAGAATACTACGTACATATGCTTTTATATATATACATATATATATATACATATATATATATATATAGAGAGAGAGAGAGAGAGAGAGAAAGAGAGATTTGGCTATATGTAGCCAAGCCTATATTCAATCATCTTTATCAATTTTTAATCTACTCAATTCATAAATCCCTAAGATGGAAGAGGTAAAAAAAAACAAAAAAAAAAAGATGACTTGAAGATCATCTTTTCTATCTTTGAATTTATATAGTTTACAAATCGTAAAGATGAAAAACGCAAAAAAGATGAAATGACTCTGAAATCTATTTGAATTTAAGAATAAAAAAAATAACTGAATCATAGACTTAACTATATTCAAATATAGCCAAGTTTACCTTACATAAAAAAAGAGATAGGCTTGGCTACATTTGAATGTAACGAGTCTACCTCTTCCTCTTTATAGATATACGTGTGTTGTAAAAGAAGAGAAGGGATCTGTCCTACATAGTTTGACATTTACGTTCTACACATATTCGGAAACATGTTATTGTTGAGTTCATTAAACTCAAGACAATCTCTCACAACTTCCATGATTTACTTTCCGCCAACTTTATCTGGTTTGAGGTGCCTCAAGCTAAATGAATCGATGACCATATCTTAAATAAAAATTAGTAGAAGCAACCTGTGCACTAGTTCTTTACTTAAGGAAACGGTCTGTGGCGATAGCAATAATTTCTTTAGCTCAGATATAAACTCTGGTATCTATATAAAATCTGGCATCTGTTAGTGTGACTTCTTTTCCAGCATCACCGCTTCGAACACACTGGGGCTTCCACGTCTGCTTGAGAGAGCTGTATTTATTTTTCGAGCTGTGAGATGAAATTTATTGGTTCAAACAATCTAACTGGAGCAGCATCCAAGGACTGATTCTTGATGTAAAACTGAACCGGGGGCGCCTTGGGTTTTCCATGTAATGAAATATCAATAGCTCTGGTCTCCAAAATATCAATAGACCTTATTAACTTTTATGGAACAACACAGTATAGCGGCCTAAGATTCTTCCCACCAAGCTACTTGCTTAAGCTTTCCTTGGAGCATCCACCAGGACCATCCCGGCATGAGCTGCTTCGACCAGTTGTGTGGTTTTGAGAAGAGTATAGATCAAACAGATATGATGAGCCGGCTCATATCTTGCCTGTGATTAGGCAGCTCATCTATTTTATCAAGCTAAAGATTGGCTGGGGATCCACAGAAGTGTAGTGAATCTTCATGACCGCTTGCTGACAAATTATGAAAACCAGCTCAATAGCGCACACAATAAAATAATTCAAGGATCCTCTTGATTAGCCAAGAGGTTCAGCCAAAGTTCACAAATTCGGTGCTGGAACTGTAACAAGAATCGATACACCTGATATGAACCCGATACCCCTCCTGTACCATCTGCCAGTTCGATATCGGCACGGTATATCTAATACGTACAGTTATAGACAGGTACGGATGAGTATGACATGTGATGGGATTAACGTTCTAGTTCCCCTGGAATATTTGACAAATTAACAAGTTGCTATTTTAAATTTACATGATGCAGTTACACCTTGATATACCAAGTGGCTTACCAGTTACCCTGTACAGACAAAGAACAGTCTATGCTGGCCAAAAATACAGGTGCCTATTAAAAAAGACAAATGAAAAAGCAAGTCTTAACAATCCGAGGGAAAAGGATCCTATTCTACATGTGGAAAGGTTTTCTTGGTGTAGGTGCCCTGTTCTCCATAGACTGCAATCTTTGCTTCAGATGAAACACTTCCACCTACATATTAACATGAATATTATTCAAGAACACCTGACAAACAAATATCCCTCCATGCTAGGCAACTTTGATGAAAATTAACAGCTCTACCTGGAGCTGGAATGCTCTTGCCCTTTCTCCTGCTAGAACTCCCCGGGTCGAATGCAGCTCCTGGATCACAGAAGGGTTTCTCAATCATGCATGATAAGGCATAAATGACTGATGCTAAGTCCGAGTAAAAAATGCACCTCACCTTTTGGGTATCATCCAAAACAGCTTTTAAGAATGCTACATCATGCTCAAGCCGCACATTATCAGAGTGGACCATATTCGAGAGACTATTTGCCTCTTCTTGAGCTAACTCCACGCCTGCCAGCTTCTCTTTCAGCAGCTCAACCTCTTTCATTGCATCAGCAAGTTTTTTCTCCATATCCTGCCTACTCCTGATAGCAGAAGATAAATTCTTCTCTGCAGCTTCCCTGCTTGCCAATGCAGCTGTTAACTGCTCTTCTAGCAAGACATTTTTTCTAGTCAAGGTCACTATTTTAGTGTCATACAGTTGATATATATTGGAAGGATTTGTAAGCAATAATCTATTATCAGTTTCTGGAGGTGCAATATGATTGCCATCAGACATAAGATTGTTACTCCCTTGCTTCTGATAAAGGTTTGAGCTTTCAGAGTCAAATAGATTTTCATCTGTGCTAGCTAAAATTCCAGCAATATCCATCTGGATTGCAGTTTCTTTCTTCTTGCTTCTCTGCTCCATTGCCTGAAAGTGATTTTATGGTAGTCAAAGAGGAAACATAAGCTTCAAAACCTTTTGCATTTATGAGACAAAAGAACAAATCAAATACTCTATCAAGGATTCAAACCTGTGGTAAGGTGAGACATGATCAGCTACAAGGATACATTCTCACAGTATCACCAGCAAACAATAAACACATCCAACCACAAGTCAAACATTTGCAACAAAGGATCCACAAGAATTCGTTTTTTAAGAAAAAGAGACTTCCTAGAAGTATGTGGGAGGTTTGAAACAGCAATAACTGAATGTACCTACTAGAATAAGAATGCATGGTTCAATAAATTTTGAGACAATAATAACTGAACAAGCCAACTTGCATGAGAATGCATAGTTCTGAGTTTCAGACAGCTCTCATTGTTCTCCATAAAGGAGCTTTCAGTATCAGTTTCTACTTTTTATATAGCATCATTACAGGCAGCAACTATGGAGGCAGTGGCACTACTGCAATGGCTATCATCCAGCCACTTTCTAAATGGAAATTAGTCAGCTATATTACTTCTGTGAAATTTAAGTCACCATAACAATAACAATTAAGCCTTAATCCCAAACTAATTGAAACTAGCTACATAAATCCTTTCTTTCCATTCCACTCAATATAGAAACATAATTTCTATCAAGTCTTTCCTTAAACTTCTTCCTTACCTCTCTTTCCTTCTACATGTATCAAATAACTCGTTACTACTCAAATTTCACTTGTGTGACATTAAGTTGCTTGTCTTAGGAGTAGCTGACTATATTCCAACAAGTATGACACCAATTTATTCTAACAGAATGTGAATTCAGAAGCTAAACTAGCTAATAATCTAATCTAATATTAGGGTTAATTCCACTTAACCCCTTTTAACTATGAAATATTTGCACATTTCTCTCTAAACTAAAAAATTTATAATTATCCTCCAAATTTTGATTTCAGTTGCAATTAACCCTTGCTGTTTAAATCTGGGATTAAAAGTAATGGAAAAATGGACACGGGAGAAGTCGATATGTGACTGTCATGTGACCACTACAGACATCATTTGGCATGCCTAGAAAAGAAAAAGATAGTTGTACCCTTAATCAAGACCATTTTCTTTAAAGAACGGATGTTATTGCTCTTTACCACATTATTTGTTATGAAAATCTAGAATCTTTAGTGGTCACATGACAGTCGCGTAACCACTTTTTTTTTTCTTTTAATGTTCAATTTAAGCGGCAGGGGCTAATTGCAACTTAAATCGAAATTGGGAATTTGATTACAAATTTTTTTAGTTTAAGAAGGAATGTGCAGATACCCCATAGTTAAGGGGAGCTAAGTGAAATTAACCCCTGATTTTATTAAGGAACTATTAGAAGTCATAGGAAGAGAAATGATACTTGCCATGATGTTTTTGTCTTTAACAACGACAAAGCTAAACATTACAATTTCAACAAGTCTAAGAGGTCCCAGAAGTACTTGTTGAGAAGCTATTTGTTGAACTGTAGCCAAGGTTCAAAAACTTAATCAGTTTCAATGATGGGCAAGCCAACTGACTTCTGGTTTCACCATCCAGTAGTTACTTTTCGAGCTTCAAAGTTTTCACAAAATGATAAATGCTAAAATTTAAAAAGATTAGACAGTAAGAAAAATATAGAAAATGAGATGAACGAAGCAAGTCAGAGAAAGAGTAAATTGTGCTTCTTATGAACTTTGGGTGTGTATTTTCCATCGTACCGCGCTGTCACTTATAAATAAAATAAAAATTTGGATGTCTGTTACACTTAAACATTATTTTAGAATGCAATTTATTATTCAACTGTATGATGTCTTACAAATAACAATCTAAACAACAATATAGATATTAAAATCCAGATTTTTCATTAAGCATTTACTAAATACCAAATTACATGGTTGTTCCACTTCCATAAGATTTGCATCGAGAGATGATTATCTATGAAAAGTTTATAGAGGAGGAATTAAAAATATGTTGTAACTTTTCAGATTTGGAAATTGACAACCCAGAGAGAAAATTTTAGTTTAAAACTCAAACCCAAGTTCAAATATCACAAATCTACTTCTCGCGAGACCCAATCCACTCCAAACAAAACCTCTTCTCATTTCCCTTCAAAAATCTCTTGACAACTCCAGAAAAACTCACAAGCCTTTATAAAAAGAATGCTTTTAATTTTCTCAACGCATGTAAAAGACTAAGTATAATAATACAGTAGCATCAAAAAAAATGAATAAATAGATAGGCAGGCAAAATACATAGACGATATATAAACTAAATATAGCTTTGTAAATTAGCTGCAGTCAGCACTTCATTACCACATTTGGTTTCAAACAGATACCAGACAAAGCTCATATTAGAAGTGCTCCTAGTAAAGGCCTTGTTTTAAGCATGCTAATAAGCTTAATGTTAAAATTTAATTTGAGAGTGACCAGCCTGAGTCTCCATATCAAATATTTATATTAGATTATTGTAAATTATAGGTGATAATGTCTATCGCATGGACACAAGACAGTTTCATAAGAGCATATGCACATAAGATCATATGCAGAGGGGCAATACATATCAAATATTTATATTTATAAAATTGGCTCATAAAATTTGCAAAAGCATGGAGAAAGCTCAACGACAGCCATGATGTGATGCTTGCTTTGAAAAAAAAAAGAACCATGATGTGATGCACCAAGAAAATGAAAAAAAAAAAAAAAATTGCTTTTGTTGATTGAACTATATGTAGAAGTTGATTGTCAATCCATACAAGATGTCCTGAGCAAATGATCAAAACTCAACAGTTAAATTTGAGAATCACCCGTGTAATATCTTAAAAAAGACAATTCATACAAGCTCTATATTGAGCATTTTAAGCTAGAAATAAGAGATTTGTGCACAAGATATGCAAAATCTTATGCCTTTCTATTAGCTTTCTTATGGTCACTGTGCCAGAAATCATGCATTCCACATAAACAGAACATATTAAAGTACTATTCCAAGCCTATCAATATAAAGAGTTTTACTTGTGATCAGCCTTTATGCAATTACTAATTTACTATTGTATCAAGTTACACGGTTATGCAAAACATGCCTCTGACTACCAGTGTAAGGATCTTTTAGTATAACTAAATTGTATTAAGATAGAAGATTTTAACAAAGTTCAATAAAGAGAACCGACTGTGCTGTTCTCAATGCAATGTGCATAACTGTGGCCGAGCGCAGACTGAAAAATACACAAGATGCCCAAGAACATTAATGAGTCCTACCATCTGTTGCCAGAATCATATATTGAAGTATTCAGATTACTTACTTGTGAGGAAGGATTGCTGGATAGGCAGTCATCACCCTCCTTATATTTGTCATCTCCAAGAGATTTCTGCATCTTAAGAGCTAAATTGTACTCTTCTTCATGGTGGAATTGCCTACGGAGTGATACACTGCCAGAAATAGGATATGGATCATTGGGTGAATCTGAAAGAGATTTCCTGCCAGATGCATGCTGCTCCACTGCAGATGCTAGACTGTGCCTGGCCACAGGATCAACAGAACAAGCGGGAGCAGCATTGCTAAGATGGGCACCAAGATCTTTGGTACTTGCAGGGCAATCTTCATACGACAATGGATCTGTATCTGGGGCAGATCGCCAGCTCATTGACTGTTCGTTGTTGAACAAGTCCAATATTTCAACCTGTAAAACCCAGACTGGATTCAAATATTATTGTGCACAGGAAGAATATAAATGACTATATCAGGGTAATGTGTTTGGCTCAACCTGATTCGATGGCTCTTTCTTGTGTCCTCCAAAAGCAACAAGAAAAATCTTGTCTCTGTGATGAACAGGAACTATGCTGAACCCCTATATAACAACAGGTTATATAGTAATTTTTTCACAAAAAAAAGCAACAGAAGTTGACTTCTGTCCAAAATGAAATAAAAATATAATTACAGCAGATTCTTTGGTACTCTTTCCCAAAAAACAATCATAAGGTAATTATATGCTACTCGCATGTCATTTGAAACGCTGCCAAAGTATCATATATGACATATTAAAATTAATGCATGTAAAAAGTTGTGTTTAATGAGAAAATTATGTCTCGACTCAACCACAACTTATGAAAATACGCTCTCCATCAAACTTGTCTGCAATATGATGAGAAGTAAAAGAAAGTATATAGTTGAGTTTTCATAATAATATTCTGCTCAATAGTGCCTAGATGACAGTAAAATGGCAAGCTTGTCTTCGTTCTGCATCCTTTTAAAGAAATAATAATAAGTGGCATGCTAGGTCAATCAATTGAGAGTGGAGATTAGTGAACACAATACAAACTCAGAAAGATTGAGGTTGAAGTGTGGGGTTGGGTGTTTGGAACACAGAGGGTGAGGTAAGAGGTAGGGAAGGAGCTCAATCCAAAGATTAGGCTGTGAATGGGAACAATGGAGGAAAAAGAGATATTGGAATTGGAGCTGAAAGGCCATAAGCCATGTTTCCTAAGGCAAGGGAGCAGAAAGGGAGCCAAAAGAGAGAAGATAATGAAGAGAGCCTGGGAAAGTGATAGATGTAATAGATGGTCCCCCATCAAATGCCTGATGAACCAGGACCCTAGCCAATATGATTCCTCAAAGAGGCCAAAAATGCTCAAGAATCAAAAAGAACCAAAGAAGCGATTACATTTTTTGACTGGGCCAACAACTAGGCTAGTTTTTTAACTGGCTGGTTTTTAAGATGGTGCCAAATGACAATGCTATTTAAAATAACATTTGACTTTCAGTATGAGTGAATAATCAAAATGTGATAAAATAAGGAAAAAAATCTAAAACCTACAATAACAAATAGAACTCAATACCTCCTCTTCCTCTCTTGCTCCCTTCATCTTCCTCTCTATGTTCAGGTTGGGTTGAGATAAACTCAAACCAAACCTAGAAATTTAAATGGGCAACCCAACCAACCCAACAACTATTTGGGTTCACCAAAAGCACACCGAACTAAACTCATCCTAGAACTAAGTTTCCAAAATGTCCCAATTTGTGAGGGTTAGGGTTTTTGGGTATAAAGGGGTAGGGTGCTTACCTTGACAAAAAACACCAGCTATAAGTTTTAGACTGGAGAATGGTAAAGGCAGAGAGGATAAGGCTAAAAAGTGTGGAGCAGCAGCAGGGCAAGGATGGGGATTGGGTGCGAGGCTAGGGTTAGGGTGATTGGGTGGTAGTAGGGTACATGGTTCACCAGAAAAGCTTTAGATGGGGCCAGGAAGAATAAAGTGGTGGGCTAGCATTGAGGCTTAAAGAGGGAAAGGAGTTGATGGTAAGCCAAGAAGAGAGGGAAAGGAAAGAAAGAAGAAATAACTTACCTCCACCTCTACTTGTAACACCCCCAAATTCATCAAACTATCTGTATAACTATTCACATGGATGAGTTAGATGTCCTATAGAATTTAGCAATGAATGTGCATGTGACTTATTTAGAGAGAGAGTGTACAGTGCCTATAGTGAAGGATGTAAAATGAGCCTCTATAATGAACTAGTTTGTGTATGAGACAAAGAAATGAAATGAATTCTTCAAGGTTATGTGCTATAAAATTTAATTTGGATGAGATTTTAGTTTGCTCTGTATAATCAAATGGCCACTTATGATTACATGACTCGACGTTTAATTGGCGCATAGTGTGCATCCATGGCAATTAATTAAATTGATTTCAGGCCATTGATTTATCATGATCATTGTCGCACTCAGGACTTGACAAAGCTAAGGCCTAGGGCATGAAACCACAATTAGCCCATCAAGATTTATGACAACGACCCTCTCCTTGCCTCCTCCATTTTTGTCTAGCCTCTCCCATCTGCCACAATTAATATGAAGCAAGTCTAGAAAGAGAATAAAGTTCTGAAGGGCGGAACTGCTAAGGGTGAGTTGGAGCCAAAGTGGTAATCAGATAGGAAGGACAGTTTGTGCACCATCATTTTGTTTGCTTTTTAGATACCAAGCACCAAGTCTAATGAAATTTACATAATCTATATAAAATATTAAAAATCTAAAAAATTATATATATTTATAGTGATAATATATCAAATCTGATTGGGTCATCATTGATCCTATCATCCTAAACCTAAGCCTGAGCCAATTATTAAGTCAGGTAATCAGGTCGGGCCATAATCAAATAAACAAGTGAAAGATTTGACCCAAACGCAGCTTAATCAAGTTGGTTTCAGGTCAAAACCCACTGATAGGCCTGCAATTTCACCTTCCAAACTTTAATGGATGCAGTATTTGGATGAGGTATACCGCAATTATCACTGCATTGCAGCTTAATAAGCAAAATACATTCACTAGTCTGAAGTTACATGATGCAAACTAGGATTGCCAAAGAACAACCAATGGACTACCTCGTTGTGACATAATGTTGTGGAATCAAATAAATTGACCTGCACAAAAGAATATAGCCCATAAATTTTCTATGGAGACAACAAAAAGAAAAACGTACCAGAGGGAGGGAGATACTAGTGTTGAGACTGCTCGTGCATCATTCAGTTTGCTACCTTCTAATTTATGACTGAAGTTATTATGACCTCTATCTATTACATCAATTGCATTGCCGTATCTATTTTTTTTATAACAACTTGCCTGATATTTTTCTTTACTCATTATTAGTATCACCTTAATGGCAGTAAGGTTCAAATGTTTCATTGTTGTTTTTCCTTTAAGCGACATGATAAGCTTTCTCCTCAATGTGCTCACTGTACTCTAGCACTAAAACACTAAGGTTAAAAGACATGGTTCAAAGATTTCTTGGCCAACGGTTTTCAAAATTCAAGGAATGTTATTAAGGGAGCACCCTCATTCCAAGTTTCCCTGTCAATTCAGGAAATAAAATACTTACATCAGCTTTCCATTTCAGATGTCCACACCCTAGCATTCCAAGTTCCCTTGTGAATTTGGGAAATAAAATACTTGGATCAGCTTTCCATTTCAGATTTCCACTATTATGATAAATAAAACCTGTTCAACAAATTAAGAACAAATCTACATTGAAGTGACAGTTTTATCAACTTCAAACCCACAACTGTATCTTTCACATAAAGAATATTGATGCCACGAAGAAAAGCATCAAAAAAAAACCATAATGACATAAGAATTTAAGATATTCTTCAAGAAATTTTCAGAAATTCTGATTAAAATAAATGACAGGCAGTATCATACGCAAAGAAAACTACAGAACCAGTGTCATAAAACTGAGGAATGGCAAAAGGCATGAAGAACTGTATAAAGTCAAAATAAAGGAAATGGAGAAGATTATTAGCAAACTCACTTTGTTGGTAGTAACAGAAACACCAGGCGAAATAACAGAAACAGACCACTCAAATTTTAAAACGTCAAAGACTAGAGTTTCTGCATGTCCTGAAAAGAGAACTACATGTTAGGAAGCATGTGCTAATTGAAGCATAATATTAACAAGGCTCCATGAATTATTAATGATACTAATGCTCCATAAATAGTTCTAAAAAATAAGTAACCAGCAAAAATTACACTTCCACATGAATACCAAAACTTGGGGATAGAATATGGAAATTAGATGAAGGGAGGACATGGAGGCTTTGGCTGCTGAATTGCTAGGATGAACAAAATATTATGCTTGAAAAAGTATTGAGAACTGGGAAGGTGGAAAACCAGCTGAAAATCAGGTGAAGGAAACATCAAACCCAGATCTCCGGTATCAACCACAGAGATTTTGCCTATCTGATAGTTGGCACCCTCAGCATCAAGCTAACAATTTACATGAATGTAACAAAGTGGCATCAAGAAAGGGAAATGATAAGGAATTTTACGTATATATTCTCTCTAGATGCCTCTTGTGAGAGAGAAAAAAAGGAAGATAATACATTTTCAGCAAGGTGACCAAGCCTACTACCAAAATGCAAATTATAACAAAAATTCGAGGGAAATCATCCTAACATGTTAGTAGAGCAACTACACATTCAAAATAAAAAGATTCGACACAAAATATAGCATACGATAGTAAGTCAAAGCTACATAAAACTATTGGAGAATGCAGTTTGTATCATGTTAGGACATGAACTGAATTAGTATTCAGCTATTTGTAGAAATATTTAAGTGTTACAAACCACTTTTTGAACTGGAAAGTGCCGTAGCCTACTTTCTCCTGCATTATAACACAAACCTACTTATGTGATGTTTATACACCTTCATCCACTAAATGACTCTGCACATAGTTAGCATATTATAAGATCTGTGCATAGACTCTACATATGCACTTCTTGGTATGGTGTTCTACTTACCATGTTGTAAACAGTTACCTTATCTATCATGTGGTAAATTGTTACATTATCCGTCAGGCTTTATGCTCTATTTAGATAGTTTATTTACTCAATTTAGATGATTTGATTATATGCAACATAAACCTAGAGATGTACTTGTACGAAGAAGTAATTTGATACATAGAGAAAGAAAAAAAGGTAGAGGTAAGATGAAAATTACATAAAGAAAGTAATAAAAAAATATTTAAAATCTTTGCATCTTACTTAAAAATACGACTTAAAACCGAGCTGAACGAAGAAAAAGGATTCATATAACCAATCCGAACTACTTTAGGATTAAGGTTTTGTTGTATTCACTCCCAATACTTGCTCAAGTTTCATTGTATTGAGATCTTGATCGACTCTAGAAGTGTTCTTCTTTATTATGTAGTCATATTCAAGATCTTTAGACAGTGTTGGCTGAGTTAGGGAAAAAGGACAATGATAGTTTATTTGAAGGGGTGAAGGTTATATGCTTAAGTGAGGTTCGGAGTAGACTTCTAAAGCAGCAACTTGATGACAAGCATTGTTCATGAACTACATCAGTAAATTGCTCTGCAGCAGCAGGTTGTTTTATGTATATTTCACATTGATAAAATAAAAATTTGCAATGAACACGTGTTTCAGAACAGCTCCCTTAAGCCGTGGATTGATCAGCAAAGAAATAATGCAGCTTCCAAATTTTTGTATGTGTGTGTGTGTGTTTGTGTGTGTGTGTGTGTGTGTGTGTGTGTGTGTGTGTGAGAGAGAGAGAGAGAGAGAGAGCTGTAAGTTATAAACCAAAGTAGCTTCAATGAAAAAATCCCGCTCAAACTTTTATCCCAGAAAAAGGGAAAAGAAAAGAAAGAAGAAAAAAAAAAATGAAAACTTGCCATCTTTACCTCTAAATCATAAAATTAAACTTTATGCTCCAAGTCTGAATAAGATGTTTAGCAAAATCAAGAGTCTCAGACGTTTGGACTATGCATAACTCTAGCATAAAAACCTTAAAATGGAAGCAGGAGAATAAAATGGTCTCTTAATCATGATAATCAGGAGCATTTCAAACAGAATAATCTATCAGAGCATACTCCATGCAACAGTTTAAGCATACGTTTTTTCTTGCTTCCTCCCCCCGTGATATACCATTTAGTTCCACAAAGAGCTCCACAGCAACCTGCTCTAGGTGATGGATGATAACCCCTGATCTTCACCCTTGACCATACCATCTGGCAAGAAGATATATGTATGTAAACATGTCAAATGTCAAATCCCTCACAATGTGCAATATTTTTGAGTTCTGATAAATATCAACTTGACGAATTTGGAGAGACCTCTGTCACTTACTGTTTCAAAGTCTAATGAATAAAGATCATTCAGAATCTTGGACTTTGATTGCCCTCCAAAAACGAAAAGGATTCTATCATCATAAAGGGCAGCCACATGATTTGTTCTTGGAGAAGGTCCTGTTCCTCTGTTAATGGCATGATTTAGTTCCAAAGTGCAATTGAGAGACATAAAACTAAAAACTTGTCCATGACGTCCAAATTATATTAATGAGGAAATGTAACTCCAAAAGCAATGCAATGATACAATCAAGTAAGAAAATAAATCCTCTAATGCACAATGGAAAAAGGTCCTTTTTATTTTCAAAATATTTTTTTTTAACTATTGCATTCCTTTGTGGTTTCTGTGGTAATGCTCCTTGTATCAAGATTTGTTGATCAAATATAGAAGGATGCTGAACAGAAAGCCTACTCACACATAATGTAAGGGAAGCACTCACGTATAATGTAAGGGAAGCCATGTTAAAGATTTCAGATCAAACATGTGAAGATCATTTAATTTTCTCCTTTTTGTATCCTCACCCCCAAACAGTATCAAGACAGCACCTGCTCTGATTACAGTATGCCCACTGCGAGCAGCCTGAAATACAATGGAAAGTACAAATGTTGAAATTCTACCAGCATGGAAAAAGAAAGAAAAAACACTGCATTCTTAACTGCCTACTGCTGTCTAGAATGGATAAGTAGATGAGGCAGTAAATATAAGTACAAAGGAATATTGTTTTAAGCATTTGCTTTCAGCTGATGACTAACATGAAAGGAATTGTGCAAAGATGAGAGTATAAAGACTTGAAGAAACAAGACAACATGAGATTAATCATTACTTTCAAAAAAAAAAAGAAAAAGAAAAAGAAACATAAGATTAATCATCATCAGAGACCAAGATATAACATCAGTTATATAAGAAAATGTTCGTAGATTTAAAAACCCCTCCCCCCCAACCAAAAATGAAAAAAGAAAAGAAATGACATGAATATAGAAGACAACCATACCAGTTCCAATTAAGGCTGTAAATGGGTTGAGTCAATCCATGACCCGACCCAATTAAACCCAACCTGATCCATATTTAAAAACCTATAGGTTGGGTCGAGTTTGAAAACTGAACCGAATTTAAATTCCATGTCAAATCCAAGTCTTCAATATTTTTTTGACCCGACCCGACCCGACCCGAATGCGGTTCCACCCGTCCCATAAACATCAATTATATCAATTTTATTTTATTTCACTCCAGTTATATTTATCAATCCATTGAATGAACTCCTACTTAAACTAATTCTTCTTTTCGTCTTAACAACTAGATCTCCTCTCATCTTTTTTACCTAATTATATCAAAATATTTATTATTTATTTTTTTTGGTGGATTCTTATTTATAATATCTTAAATATATCAATAAATATTTTAAATATCATAATCTATAAACTTAAAAATAATCATTTACTTGGATAGAATTAAAAGTTTTTGAATAAAAATTTAAGTTTAAGTTAGCCCTCTTCAATTTTCTTTTTTAATGAATCTATGTTTGTTTATCAATTACTAGATTTTAGTTATAAAACAAAAATTAGATGCATGACTCAAATGTAAACACGACTCGATCCAATATGATCCTAAACCTCAATATTTTTAAATTGAAACCGAATCATACTTGACCTTGAATAGACCAGAATGACTCATTGGATCTACAATTCTTTTCATAGACCTGACCTAACCCGACCCGATTAGTAAATGAATTGGATCCGGATCCAAAATCATGAACCGAATATAAAATTAGGTTAGATCATGATCAAGCATGACCCGACTTGGCCCAACCCATTTACAGCCCTAATTCCAATGAACAAATATAAACCAATTTAAACTTAAACAAAATGCAGAAAGCTGAATGAACAACAAATTACCGGAATATCTCCCTTGGCTTCTATATGTGACCAGCATTCTGTTTCTACATCAAAGGACCATACTGTAAAGTATTGAATGCATAGTATTAATTAAATACTCATCATCAAGAAAAAAATGAAAAATGATGAGATTAACTAGTGGAATCATGATCAAGTAAGCATGACATACAACCTGATATTTTGTTACTCACAGGATCAGTTTTTCCTCCAACAAGAAGAACCATTTTTCCCCAAGACACCTGCATGAAAACAAATGCGGGCAAGTTATTTTCAGTGTTCAGGAATAGAAGAATAATTCTCATCCATATTTATGGCCCAGCAAACTACTATGTAT
The DNA here is from genome assembly GCA_017589505.3 of Metroxylon sagu. Taxonomy (NCBI): domain Eukaryota; kingdom Viridiplantae; phylum Streptophyta; class Magnoliopsida; order Arecales; family Arecaceae; genus Metroxylon; species Metroxylon sagu. The sequence goes on along the minus strand of JACVBY030000645.1, from coordinate 272,973 downwards.
GTTAAGATTCAGATCATAACAGCAATAAAAATCATGCTTAGGCAAATGAACTTTTCAAAAATAGAATGAAAGTGCTGGACTATTGCAAGGAAGCAGCAAATCCACTGAGGAGGCCCATGGTGTAAATCATACACTAATAATAGGTCAAAGGCCATCGCATATGATGACCACACGACATATGAACACGGGAGCATCACATAACAAAAACATAACTATATAGAGAAGTAATCCTTATTTATGGTCAATATCACCCCCCCCCCCCCCCCCCCCCCTCCCCCCCATGGTCAGGGGGGCCCATTTCTGATATGTAAAGTGGATTAAAAACCAAGAGTTTGACCGATGAGTGTTGAAATTTGTAGTTGTAGGAGTTTTTGTCAAAGATCCTGAAAGTTGATTAAAACATTGGGCAAAAACACATAAATGAATGCTGTAGACACGGATGTAGAAAACTTCATTTGCTTGTGAAATGCCAGATTGTTGGCTACGTAAATACCTTGCTGCAATACTATTATTGAGACTGGGAGAATCAAAAGCAATGACTAAGATAGAGAAAAAAGATACACAATATAGCAAGATGACTGCCGCACAAGCATTAAATATAGCATAGTGTGTGAACCAAATCTCAAACAAAACATCACATTTTTTCTTGCTCTTCCAGGAGATGAGGTGATTTCTTCAATAATGACAACAAACTTGGCATCAGATTCTTGACCAATTGGACCACATCCCTATCTAAACTGACCAGAGCTAGAGCGTGCATAAAAGATTATCTAGGCACAGGCTGCAGCAGGGGAATGGCAGTTCTCAGATATCAAGGGAAGCAAGAGACCCTCAGAAATAAATAATAAATCAAATTCTAGGAAGTTTCCTGGGGTTTCTCAAGAAGATAATTGATATTGTAGTTTGGAGCAGAAAGATAGAAAGATGACAAATGAAATAGATTAATGTCAACAAGCTCAAGAAGAAATAAGAATAGAAAAGGCAGCAAATTTAGAGACAGAAATGTGAGCTGCTCATGGCATATAAATCATGCAATTACAAGCCAAGAGCAAGACCTAGTAGCCATAACTCCCTTAACATAGTGCTGCACCTGCTCTAGCTTTTCATTCCCTACTGCATGCTGATGTCCTAGCACTTATAGACCTCTTTCAGATTCAGATAAAGCACTTCTATTTGGCATGTTTATTATATCAAGACTACAAAAAATTCAATAAAAATTTCAAGATGCACCATATTTCTTTCCGCTAACTATCACGGTTTGACATCATCCATTCAAATAAAACATACAACAGAAGCTAGAATATGGCAATGAAAATCATCACAAAAATGGGACTGAAATAGTGCACACAAAAACTGTGAGATCACTAGTAGATCTCAACTAAAGGTCAATGCAAGGAGGAAACATGGATCAGCTATGATATAAAAATATAGATTTGAGAAAACAAAGATATAAAGAAATATGTTATAACATAGTTACAGAAAAAAATAGCAACCACAAGTATGGAGTCAAATTTGGGGAACAGGGATCTCAAAAAATTTAGGATGCAGTGAGAATGGAGTTCAAACAAGAATAAGAGAAGAATAAAGCACAGCAAGGATGCAAAAAATTTTAAAAAATCAACAATTTTCTCAGCAATCATGATCCCAAAAAGTAGTTGAACTATCAAAAGCACAAAATCAGGTTGAAGAGACATCAGAAGTTTATGGCTAACAGCTCCTTAACAATCTAACATCATGACATAGAAACTCTGAATGGATCATTAATAATATCTAGGAAACATATACTCATTGCAGCTTGCAATCACAAGTAGATGCAAACAGATTGGGCAGAATGTCAACCACGGTGGCAGTTTTGACCAACCATTTGTGCATCATAATTCAGAAGTTTTGGTTGATAACAAATCCTAGAGAAATACATGAGGTAGGCTACTAAAGAAACTGAATCCAGCCTATTATATTTCTAGAAGGATTTATACAAGTTCACATTATTTGCAAGGAGAAGTAGAAGTGTGTTTGATGACTTGAAGAGGCTGAAGAAGCTCAAAATGACCCAAAATAATTTCACCTCCCATATATCATCAAATAAGAAGAAACTATTTAAATAGCACTTGCTTTCTACCTCCATGGCCATCATCATTCCAGTGCTTGCTCTAAAACACTTGATGGAACTTAAACAGAATACATTTTCAAATTCAAGCAAATTTTGCATTGTCCTTCATAGTGTAGATGGACAGATTTGGAAAAGTTTGGTGAGAAGGTTTAGCACAATAAAGGGAAAAGTTAAGACAACAGAAATGACCAAAAAAAAAATTGAATTACGATAATTGAACGACGTACAATAGCTTTCATAACTATCAAAAAGTACATAAAGGTTAGGAATATTTTTCAGCTGCAATGCCATGTATTTCAAATGCAAGTTTTGGATACAAAACACAAGGACAGAAAGTACTGTAAATAAAATATATAATTGCCATATGCCATTGCTACTTGACTAGAATATGCAAACCATATAAAGTAAATGCAAAATACTAGCAGTTAAAAATCCTATCAATAAAGAGAAATTAATACAAAAGCAAAGCCACCTAGTATCAAAATCAATTTGGAACAAACACAGCGCAAGGCAAGTGGCAATGAGCTATCAGAAGTATACCAAAGAGTGACCTTTGCATGCAGGAATTTTTAACAAGCGGGCACTCGGTGATAAGTAAACCTTTGGAGCAGGAGCAGCAGCAGCAGCCCAGGAAAGGTTGTCCAAACTTAATATCTGAAAGAAATATTTGGATTCAATGCATGAAATAAACAATGTTAGTTTGCATAAGAAACCACCAGTCTATTTGAGAGATGTAACTAGAATAGAACATAATTCCAAATCGATACCCTTGGACTGGTAACTGACAAAGGCAATCACCATGAACCATTATTGCAAATTCAAAAGATAATACAAAATATTGAACAGAGTGGATTATCAAAGTCCGCAAAATGAATGATCACGTGCTAATGGTTGAATTTTGTCAAGTACATATCATTACCAGTGTGTCATCCAACAACCCATGGCCAGAATCACCGCCCACAACCACCATTTTGTTCCCAACTACCGCTGCTGCGTGCTATTGGGGGAGAAAACATGTTAATTTCTGTTTTTTTTTTTTTTTTTTTAAAAAAAGTACAATGGCAAACTTCATCATACGAAGTTATCGACATCATAAGGTGCAAATTTAAGGCAGTAAAAACAATACTGCCTGTTACCATGAAACGAGGAGCTGGTTTGTGGCCTTCGGTCGGCAACACCGTCCAATTCTCAGAACTCCCCAAACCCCCCAAACCGTACTTGCTGAGATCAAATGCAACCGATGAGCCCTGGCAATTGATGTCATCGGACCGACCACTCACTGAAGCTGACACCACATTCTCTCCCTGCACCAACTTCAGCACCTCAGCAACCAAAACTTGAGAAAACCAACTAAAATAGAACCATATATGGGTCGTCAGATGATCCTTACACTGGACTGGCTGACTCGCTTCGCAGGCCGAATGGGACTTCTTGTACCCTGAGAAGGATCCCCTAGATGAACCTTCAACCTACACCACCCAGAACCATAAATTTTGTGATCTTTTCCAAAGAAATGCTGGAAAGAATCCATCTTTTTTCTTTTTTTCCTCCTTGAGCTTTCCAAGTTTAAATTCTTTTCTCAAGAAAGGTCATGTATCAAAGCAAAAACACCATAAAATTGCCTCGCTTTTGATAGAAGTTCTTTAAAAAACATCTTTTTCAGCTTCTCTTCCCAAGATTGAGTTTTTTTCGAGAAATTAATAAAGAAAGGGGAAACGGTCAATGAGCACGAAGGGAATGGATAAATGGGCTGGAGGTTACCTTCCGAGCTTCATCCGGCGGCGAGAAAAGCCAAACATCTTGGGCATGGAGGACACCAAAATCCAAAGACTTCACTGGAGGGGTTAGGGCAACAAGCATAGCAAAAAGGTCGAAATGTCGAGGGAGAGAAACCCTAGAGAGAGGAGGAGGAGGAGAGTAGTTGGAGAAGAGGGAACGGAAGGAAGAAGGGAAGAGGGGAGAGAAGGAGAAAGGAGAGATCTTTGAAGTTATTCTGGGAAGGAAGGTGGCGTGGTTGGTGCGAGGACAAGTTCACAGAGTTCAAACCAACTCCAGTTGCCTTCTACTTCCAGTGTGGCCTCCGGAAGTGGAAGCGACCGTCTCTCTCTCTCTATATAGATCCATCTGCCTTCCGTGCCGAGAGGAAGGATGGATTCGCCTCCATGGGAAACGGTTATGGGAAACGGCAGGTTATATAATTCAATATGGATAATATTATCAAAATAGTGTGGTGATTTGAAAAATATCAGAAGCGCCGTCACCCCGCTTTCTCCTCCGAACAAAATGTTAGCGGGCCTTTTCTCCAACAACTTAAATTTTTAAAACTAATTAATATTACTTTAGATTTTTCGGACCAATTGATTGCTTAAGCTTTTGGAGTTTATCAACACTCGTCATGGTATCAAGTGTGCTAAAGTTCATGAGTTTGAATCTCTCAAATTTGGTTTTATATGTTATCCTAATTCTTATCCATATCTGATTTTAATCATGCTTTCACAATCCACATATTCTTTGATTTGTATGTTATTTTATTTCTCATTCATTTTTAATTTAACCATCCCTGCACATTGATGATCCAAGCATTATACGAGAAGAGATATCAATAAATATAAAGCATAACTAAATTAGTTAATAAATGTTAAAAGAAAGATTCAAACTTTTATCCTTGTAGCTAAAATAAAAAATAAAAAAACATAGAAGATAGAAAAATAGAATGGAGCAATGCAAAACCAAAGATATCTTCTTCTATGCGGACATGCTAATAAAATTGATGTGAGATAGTACTCATATGGCTTATAATGTTTATTTTTTTATTTTAAATTAAATAAAAATAAATTATGTAAATTAAAATATTATTTAATGAATGAATTGTACCTTCAAACTTGTGGCCAAAACAAGACTAACAACTAAGCAATCAGGCTACAATTTAAGTAAATAAAAAAAATGTAAAGAAATATAGGATTAAAAAAAAGTCAGATACGGATGATTAGCCATGCCTTCACATGAACATATTATGAGAGCTTATTTTTTATAATAGAATGGGTATAGATATAAATATAAAAATATATATAATTGAAGAAGACATGTTAATACTTCAAGTTTAATATTATATTTTATAATTTTTAAATTACATTTTTTAAAACATTTACACTAACATTTTTTGTAATTCATTTCATATATTATATATATATTTAAAAAATCATTGATATAATTTGCTCTTAAAATTTCTAGAAGTATGCCATGCTTTTACTCGATTATGAATTACTATTTACAATCATGAAAAGAAATAAATGACAGAATTATTTTTTTATATTTTTAAACTAATCTATATGCTTTTATACCTACATAGCACTCAAATTTAATATCTAATATATATATATATATATATATATATATATATATATATATATATATATATATATATATATATATATAATATTATAATAATCATTATCAATTAAGGATGCATGATGATGGTTGTCATAATAGTCTCAAAAAACTTTGTGTATGCACATACATGTAATAAGGACCCTTATCTAACCATTATATTTTGTTCAATATCTTTGACTTCCTTTTTTTTTTTTTTTTTTTTTTGTTAGTGGCAAAATATTTTTTTCAAAATTTAACTGCAAGAAATATGAAAACCATACCATGCACATCGATCATGTAACCAAGGGCCTCTTGTACGATGATGAGGCTATCATAGCATCAAAACCGCTGTTTAATCATGGCTAGCAGCCTAAAATTTCCACCAAAAGTGGAGGGAATTAAAAATAAAAAAATAAGAAATAAAAGAAAAGTTCGTTTCCCTTAGGGAATCCGCATTCGCTATCTTTCTCTGTCCAATCCGACAGACAATTAATGCACCTAACATCAATGCAGCGCCGGTTAGCAGAAAGACAGCCCTCTCTGTCCGTGACCATGAGGGCGGGGTCAACAAAGCCCAAGACCACCCGGCACGATCCATAAACAAAAAAGAAAACCACCCTAAACGGGTGAAGACAAAATTAGGGCGAGGGGTCCACCAGAAGGGACCATCGAATGGACAAAACCAACGCAACGTACGCGAGATATGATCATGGGTGGGGCATTCGTCGACGTGGCTGTGACCACCGTTGGAGATGGCTTCTCCAAGCCTTCCTGCCCTCTCGAAGGGAGGAGCCGAGTGGGTGCGCAACGTGGAGCCTGGCTCCTGATTGAGAAAAAAGGACAGCTTTTCCAATCACAGCGAGGGCAGCTTTGTGTGTGGATTTGAACCATGGTTTTAAATATGTTGCATTTGACTAGAAGTTGATAATTTAGAGTTCATTTTAAATAGCAGCTGAAATTATACGGAATAAATTACACGCCTCAAATTTTCACTTAAAATTTATTTTAATTTTTAAATTTTTTATCATTATAATTTAATTTTATATACCTTAAAAATATTATATTTTTAACATTTTATTACATATTACTAGTTAAATTAACGAAATAATTACTGATATATTATTTTGATGCAAATATATATGGATAAAATTAATAAAATAATTGATGCGCCATCTTAATATTAATATATGAACTATTTGATATAATGTTGCATTAATTATATCATCAATTTTAATTGAATTTATGTAATAAAATGTTAGAAATGTTATATTCTCGAAATTTTACGGACTAATTTGACTATGTTTGAAGATCAAAAGTATATTATAGCCTATTATATTATTTGATATTTTAATTTGGATAACGGATGTTAGCTCAAAATAATAACATAGATAATAGATACATGGGGACTTCAAATTGAGGCCACACATTCGCCACCGGGATATAAAGTGTGGCATGTAGTGTCATTCAAGAGCGACAATATTATCTTGCGTGGCAATGAACTGAAGGCTCGCCAACGAAGATTTTGGGCTGAACTCAACATGAAAATAGTTGGTACTTAGATTAGGCTGCATATAGGAATTTTTTTTTTTATTTTCGCAAAAAGGGAAGGGAGATCCGCATGCATTGTGATTGCTCAAGAGAGAATTTATCAACCAAGAATTAAACAGGGAACTTTTGATAGCCAAGTAAAGTTATTTGACTTTTGTTAACCAGCTGGCCCATGGGCCTGAATTAGATAACGCTTGTTTTAGACCAGTTAAAAACTTTGGATTCCTGTATGGTGAGTGATGCTGCAATAACTAATTAAATTCGTGCCATTGTAAAACACTAGGATGATCATTCTTTAATTCATTAATGGATATTCTACAACCCTTTAGATATCAGTTTTCAAGTATCAACACGACACGCAAGGCCTTCTCGTACAAATTCTAACGGATAGGCAAACTCCAATGGATAACGTGCAACCTTTTGGTCTAAAGCCCACTAGGCATTAAAAAAAATGAAACCATTATAAAATGTTCAATCTTAGATTCATCTTTGTGGTTGTAATTGCACCATCAAATGAAACCATTGTACGGAGACAAAGTTAAAATGAAAATAGATTACATTTAGAAGGTGTAATTTTATTAGTAGGGTCTCACTTCTGCCTAATATCATCATAGAGCGATATGTAAACATATCCACCATGCATCACACAAATGTCAAGATTTTTTTTTTTTTTTTCCTTCGGTCAATTAGATGGCATGCAAACGTCGCTCTCATACGTACTGGCAAAAGGGGACACCAAGTCTTGATACAACCCATTAGAAACAGCCGGCTATTTTCATAAAACGAGGAAGAAACGCCAGCACCTGTACTCTCTTACCCTCACTCTCTAATACATCATGCGTGCTAATACTTGCTTCTCTCTTTTCTCTTTCTTCTACGTTAATTATGAAGACTAGTTCCTCGTATTTAGAGCCAAAGAGCGCCTGCATCTCGGAGCAAGGAGACCAAGTTACCTCCAAGGTGAAGGGACATGATCCTCTCAGTGGATCCGACGAGATTGCCACCAATGAAAACGGCAGGCACCGATGGGCTGCGCCCCAGAAGATGGACGAGAGCCCCTTCCATCTCTCTCCCACCGCGTTCCTCGTCGAGCTCGTAGACGGCAGGGTTGACTCCAAGCTCACAAAAGAGCGTCTTGACAGTGTGGCACATGCAGCACGAGCTCTTGCTGAAGATCACCACGGCTCGTTGCGAGGCTAAGCTCATCACCCGATCCATCTCCAATTCTTGGTTTTTTTTTTTTTTTTTTTTGTGGAAGTCGGAGCAGTGAAAGCTAAGCAAATTTGGACAGGGAGTTGAGAATGCTTGGAAGAACGAAGTGAAGTGCTTGAGGGATTGATTTGGCTGAGGAAAGGCTTGCGTTGCGGTGGACTCTAACCTGATGACTCTTTATATAGGCACAGATGGGCTGTTGCTTGTAATTTTTTGAGGGTACTTTCGGTACGCCAAATTAGAAAAAGAGATAGAATTCTTTTAATTCTTTTATCACATTTGCTTTCCGCAATGACAAAACAACTACATGAGGGATAACTTATCTTATCAAGACATGTATTTTTATTTTTATCTTATTTTCAGCGATGACTACTATTTTTTTTCTAAGGGTATAATTGTCAAAATAAAAAAAAAAGTATATTTATAATCTTATCCAATCATGTCTAACATCATAAGATAGGATAATCTTTGTTCTGTCTAATTTGTTATTCCTTTCTTTTTCTTATGATATTATTCTTTTGATCTTATTCTGTTCTGTGCACCAGGCTCAGCCTGCATGGAAGTGGAAAGGATTGTTCTCTGGAGTTATAGTTTCAAGTCTAAAATGCCCTTCTTATCATTGTTTTGAAAGCAAACACAATCCATCTTGATCTGTTAGTGGATGCGTGGATGTTGCAGGGGCTCATAATCAAGTTGAGCAAGTAGTTGAACAGTGTCTAAGCTTCTTTTTCACTTGAGGACACAATAGGGCCATCTGTTTTAGGAATATCAGGAATGCAAGCTCCATTGCTGACTTATGTCACAATGTTCCTCATTTGATAAGATTAGAATCTCCTCTTTATTATTAGAATCAGCAAGTGTGGAATTCTGTTATCATCTTTATATTTTTCAAATGTAAATGTGAAGATTAAAGAAGCATCAAGTGACAATACGAAATGGATAGCTTAATCAGAAAGGAAACAAAGCTGACATTTGGTATAAAATGAGCTCGCGACGATAAGAAATTTGGCACGCATGAAATTATGAACTACACAGCATCATAGGTACTGTAAATAGACAAAGTAAGTCTCGTTAATTAGCTATGGTTGTAGGCATTAGAATATTAAGCTGGATGGTCTCCATACTTTCTTTCCCCTAGGATCTTCGACTACATTTTACTCCGTCTTTATTATTTCGATAAAACATTTAGATCTTCTTTTAAAAAAATTAGATAAAATATAATAACTGTGTTATTATAAGAAAAAGATATTAAAATTTTAACTCACTATATTAGAGTCTTTCTCCTAAAATATTCATGCATGTTGACAGGTTTGGCATGAAAGAAACCAGAGAATTTTCAGAAGCATGGCTATAATCAAGACGGAGATGATAAAAGAGTGAAAAGGATGTCGCATTCGTGGCTGACTTCAGTACCAGTAAGAAGAGGATGGATGTGAATAGATTTCTAAAGAAAATTAGGGTACAGTGCTAATGATCTAAGAGACAAGCTGTTGTTGTTTTACTTTCTTATTTTTCTTTTCTTTTTACCTTTCTTTTTGTGATCTCTTTATTTTTTTGAATAAAGCAGTTTGCGCACTCTATGCCTGCCTATTGATTCTTCAAACAAAAAGAAAGAAAAAAAAAAAAGAAATGTGCATCATTTACTAAATTATTTCTACAATGATTAAAAAGAGAATTAATAGAACTAACAAATAAAATAACTAGAGGAGAATTGACATATCTTGCTTGTAAGAGGCTAAATGGATAAGAAAAAAAATAAAAGAGCTTGATAGTTTTAAATTATGGTATACATGTAAAAATAAGAGTAAAAATGAAGTAAAAATTATTGTAGATAAGAGCCTAAACGATAAAATTGTAAACAATAAGAGGATATAAGATCGAATAATTATAATTAAATTAGTGCTATTGGAGGAGTCAATTAATATTATTAGTGCTTATATTCCTCAAGTATGTTTAGATAGTACAACAAAGCAAAGTTTTTGGAAGAATATAGATATATTAATTCAAGAGATTTCTATTAGCAAAAAAATATTTATCAGAGAGATTTAAGTGGACATATAGGAAAGTATAATATAGGTTTCAAAATAATATATGGAAGTTATGGATTCAGAGATAGAAATAATGAAAGAAATATCATTTTAGAATTATAATGGTATATGATTTAAAATTAGCTAATACATATTTTAAAAAAGAGATTCTTATTTAATAACTTTTAAAAGTGGATATAATGTTAGTCAAATAGATTTCTTTTTTGCTAGAAAGATTGATCAAGTGTTTTGTAAAGATTCTAAGGTTATAATAGGTAAGAGTCTAACCACGTAATATACATTGATGGTCATGAATGTATGTATTCGAAAATAGAGGAAAAGAACTAAAAAGTATAAGCATCTAAAAATTAGGTGGTAAAATTTGAAAAGAGAGAAATTAATAGCTTTTAAAAATAGAATGATGAAGGAAGAAAAATGAAGTACAAAAGGAGAGTCAGAAGGAAAAGGATTATATGATAAAGAAACTCGATAAAATGAGAAAGTTCAATTAGTAATTAAAACTAAAAGAGAGTGTTATAAAATATTACCTAAAAGTAAAAATAGAGAAGTATATGAAAACTATAAGATGATTAATAAAGAAGTTAAAAAGATAGTATAAGAGACTAGATATAAAATATATGAGGAATTATATCGCAAGCTAAAAACTAAAGATGAAGCAGAAGACATATTCAGAATTATAAAAGAAAGAGATAGAAAAACTAGAGTTATATTTTTGATTAAATTATTAAATATAATAATAAAAAATTTTTGTTAAAAAAGAAGAGATCAAAAAAAGATAGAGAATTTATTTTTATAAATTATTAAATAAAAATTGTGTAGATAATTTAGGATGCCTTATTAGCTCCATTAATGATAAAGTTATGGTATATACTCATAGAATAAAGATATCTAAGGTAAAAGAGACTATAAAAAATGAAAGTAGGAAAGCTGTAGGATCTGCTAAGATTTCTTATAAAAGTTTGAAAATATTTACGTAATGCTGTAGTAACTTGAATAATAAAATTATTTAATAAGATTTTAGAAATTAAAAAAACCTAATAAATGGAGGAAGAAACCTATAGTATCAATTTATAAGAATAAAAGAAATACTCAAAACTGCTTTAACTATCGTGGTATCAAGTTCATTAATCATAATATAAAACTTTAGAAAAGAGTATTTAAAAATAAGTTGAGATATACTGCAAAAATATTAGAAAATTGATTTTGTTTTACACCAGAAAAGTCAAATATAGAAGCTATTTTCCTCTTTAGAGTTAATAGAGAAGTATAGAGAAAAGAGACAAGATTTTTATGTAGTTTTTATTGATTTAATGAAAGCAAATGATAAAGTTCTTAAAAAATCTTGTGGTAAGTATTAGAAAAGAAAGGAGAATGCATTAGATATATTAGCATAATAAAAGATATGAATAATAGAGTAGTTATTAGTGTAAGAACTACTAGTGATAATACTAGTAGTGAATTCCCTATTACAATAGGTTTACATCAGTAATCAGCTCTTAGTCTTCATCTTTTCTTTAGTTATAAATGAGCTTATTAGATATATTCATGATGATACTTCATGATCTATGTCATTTGTAGATAATATAATATTTGTGAATAAAACTAAGGATGGAGTTAATTGTAAGCTATAACTATGAAGAAATGCATTAAAATTTAAAGGTTTTAGGTTAAATAGGAAAAAGATAAAATATATGAAATATAATTCTAGTACAATTAAAAATAGAGATGAATGCATAGTAAAAATTGAGAACCATAAAGTTCTTAAAGTAATCATTTTCAATATTTAGGATCGATTATCCATAAGGAAGGAGAGACTGAGGATGATGTCGTCTATAAAATTAAAGAAAGTTGAATGAAATAGAGGAGTGCAACTAGAATATTATACGATCATAAAGTACTTACCAAATTGAAAGAAAAATTGCACAGGACAGCCGTAAGACTAGTTATGATTTATAACATGGAATATTGGGTAACTAGAAAATATATGTACACAAGATGAATGTGGCTGAAATGAGAATGTTGAGATGGATGTGTGATAATACAAAAAAAGGTAAAATAAGAAATGAAATCATTTATAAAAAGATGGAGATAACATCAATCAAGGATAAATTAAGAGAAGAATGACTGATATAGTTTGAATATATGCAACGTAAACCTAGAGATATACTGTATAAAGGAGTAACTTGATACATATAGAAGAAAAAAGAGATAGAGGTAGTTCGAGAATTATATAGAAAGAAGTAATAAAGAAAGATTTAAAATTTTTGCATCTTGCAAAAAATATGACTCAAAACTGAGCTAAATAAAGAAAATGGATTTACGTAGCTGACCCCAACTAGTTTGGGATTAAAGTTTTATTATTATTGTTGTTGTCGCTTTTAATATCTCTAGTTCAATCATGCATATAGTATGTGAATACTATATACATAATAATTTTTTTAATTAGTTTAAACATTACTTCTGATAATAATATTATAGTTAATTTAATCAAAAAGCACCTGCATCATATCTTAGATAGAAAATTATTTCATATAAAATATGCATGTCATATCTTAAATTTAGTTGTATAAGATAATGTCAATGTTATTGAACCATATGTAAGTAAAATTAGAGATGCTATTAAATATATAACATCTTCAAAAGTTAGAAAACAAGATTTTAAAAATTTGTATGTAGCCCATGGTAAAAAATTTTAATAATTTTTATTATATAAAATATAGATATAATTTTATATATTTAATGTTACAATCATGTTTTAAATACATAGGTATTATTACTAGTTTTTATAATGATCACTTCCCTAGTGATCCTCTATTAAATTTTCACTGGACAACTTATAATATTATTATGCAATTTTTAAAATATTTTTATAATGCTACTAAAATTTTATTTGATGCTTATTATTACATTTTTCCTCTAATTTTGCAACAAATCTATAATATTACCAACTGTTTTGCCACATATAGGAATGCAAAGGGTTTTGAAAATATAATTGAACTAACACAATTGAAATTTAATAAATATTAGCAAGAAATTTTATATTTTTATTGTTTAACTTTGATTATGGATCGTAGATTTAAAGTACATGGTATATTAAAAACATTCAAAGAAATTTATTGTAATTTGATGCATGACATTAATAAAATTAAAGATAAAATTATTACTTTATTAAATGAAATGTTTATTTTATATGATAAAAATATAACAAAGGTAAAAGGTCCTCTACTTTAATACCGTCCTTAGGTAGTAGTAGTGAGTGAAAGCAATACTGATCAATAATGAAATATTATTATTAAGAAAAAAGTAAAATTCATAACTCTATTATTTAATGAATTATTTTTTTATTAGGTAATGATTTTATAAACTTTCTAACCTAAGAAGAGTTAGATAACTTTGATATTTTAGTCCAGTGGCAAACACATAAAAATAATTATCCTATGCATGCCACTATGGCTCATGATCTACTAATCTCTTCGATGTCCATGGTAGACCAAAATTTACTTTTAGTGCAAGAGATCGCATACTCGATGATAAGATGAGCTAATTGAAGCATCATATGGTGAAGATGTTGATCTACCTAAAGAACTGGTATAATGTGGAGAACACAAAGTAGGTCGACGAATAAAAATAAAGACTCCTCTCTAAATGAATAGAAGAGTGGAAGATCAGAGACAGAAGACGGCATAATCCATGATGGTTCAAAAAGCCAAACGAGAGCAGTGATTGTGATGTCGTACCAATACCAAGCCCCTCCAAAAAAAACATATATTTATTTTATTTTATTTCCATAAAATTAATTTTAAGAAATTAAAAAAATAAAAATAAAAAATTACCTAGCAGGCTGGCCCATTGAGCTTGGTAGCTTCAGGTTTGGGTCATACCAAATAAAAGATGAAGATGAAGACTCTCCTCTGAATGATTAAAAAATTAAAGATGAAAGATAAAGGAGTGATTGCGAAGAAGAAAGGTATGTATTTACCCTACACGAATAAAGGTTGATACATACCTTTATCATTCTTAAAACATAGCAATGGGATGATGCAATTGCGATAGCAAGCTATTTACCCCACACGAACAAAGGTATGTATATTTAAGTATTTTGTTTAATTTATATAAAATTAGTTAAAAAATCAAATCAAATTGCCTAGCCTATTGTGATGATATAAAAAATATTTTTTAAAAATAAAAAATAATTAGGCCACGTTGACGAGCCAACATGGCATTACTACAAGTCTATGGGCCATGTCGAGCCACCCTGATTGTTACTTGGGATGGCAATTTTCTTCAAACCCATGGTTATCCACTTCCCTGAAAATAAAATTTGAAGGAAAAAATATAAAATATAAAATGAATAAAACAAAGTTCAAAATAGGTGGCAGGTATGGAATAGATATGCATTGTGTACAAGTAAACAGGGGGTATGGATATCACATAATCTCCATGGGTATGGATATGAATAAAATTTTATACCTATAGCCAATATGGGATGGGTACGGATATAAAATTTTTTTATGGATACAAGTATGACAATACCTTCTCCTATACTCGCTCTACTTCATTGCCATCTCTAGTTGCTACATGTCATATCGATACAGCATGCAATAAAGCCGTATTGGGCCACCCCCTTTTGGTGTTTGACACCTCTAAAAATATGTATCTGTAAGTGCTCAAAATTAATTGGTAGTAGATGAATTTGAGTTATAAACTTATTAAACCATTCTTTCTCATTCGATATAGGACTTTTTATGCAAACTGCTAATTGCCTTAGGATATTACAATCTTTTACCTTTATCGCATGCTACAACTAAGTGCAGATTTACCTTGAGTACGGTCATTAGTAGTGCAGAGGTAGCTTCATACCATAATGGAATTCTTTCTACTATTGTTCCATGGGTAGCCTTTTCTCTCTGACCCACTAACTTTTGCACATCTGAGTCAATTTTGATATAGTGGGTCAGGTCCATGTGACATAAAAAACTCAAATCCATGTTAATTGATAGCAAGTGAATTTGAGTTATAAACTTTCCAAATTAATCTTTTTCATCTGATGTGAAACTTTTATGCAGCTGCACACTGCTTAAAGGTATTACAATACCTAAGATTTATTTAGTATATAACTAATATGAAACTAAATACACTTTAGCTCAAACTTTCACACGTTAGCATTTAACATCATAGAGAGTCCCTACCAGTTCAATGTTAGATAGTTTCATTGCTTAGTGTTTTTTTTTAAAAAAAAATAAAGCTTTATTATAATATTTGTGCACATAAAAAGTTCATTGCATTTACAATTACTGATCTATTTTATACATAATCAATCATGGATCCTATTTGGTAATAAATTTTATAAGTCGCATCAATTCTCTCCTGCTGCACTAGTATAGAAGTATCTGTGGGCACCGCGGAGAGCTCCATGGCATTACTCTGTTACTTTTGTCCACATCAACTTTTAGGTCAACTCCAGTAATGTTATCTAATTGTGGGTAGCACCAAACGGGCCACAACTTGTCAAAGCAACAAACCGTACAGTTATGCTGCGATATCGCAGTATATGAATCGAATCATCTTCCATGGGATTAAGTAATAAGATTATATATGGATATAGTTGGTTCCAGGGACAAGATTTGGATTCGAGGAACCTTGTAGATTGACCCCCACTGGCACTTCTCACTTGGAGACTACGCTTCAATTTCGCTACCAAAGCATTTCCTTTTCGTTTCTCTTATCCTCGTGCCGGGAATCCCAAAAGGGAGGTGGGAAAGTAAACTGGCTGCTAGCTCATAGGAAGAGCGAATATGTTCCGCCCATCTGTTCATATTTTGTACGGCATCATCACCATTACAACCTCACTTGTAATCCAATCTGTGATGCCGCTATCTGGCCTTGCACTCAGTTTTGTATCATTTTATCTAAAACTAGCGTATAGTTGAAGCTTGACCTTTCGAAGCTTGACCTTCTCTGTGACGTGGAAAAGATGCAGAGGGTGTCACAATATGGTGTAATGTTAAGTTTTCTCCTCCTCCTCCTCCTCCTCCTCCTCTCTCTCTCTCTCTCTCTCTCTCTCTCTCTCACTCACACGCGCACACACAGACGCACGCTCGCACAAAATGCAATGAGCCTAACTAAATCTCTTCCAAGAGATAACCACTAGACTTAAATTTTATTGGCAGTAGCAATGCAAGTCAGAAAACATAAGCAAAGAGTTTCACAAACTTGTGTCTAGGTCTTGTCATGAAATAGACCATAAACCCTTAGTGCATGGTGCTTCATATACGATTTTATCTACTAGTTTAGGCCTTGGTTACTGAACTCAAAGATAACCTAATCCAGCATGAATACTGAATCACAGACAGTTGAGTTCTTGAATTGATTAGTCGGTGAACTGTTTCAGCCAAATGTTTATGGTTAACACTCGAAGATTGCTCTACATTTATGAAGATTGTTTTATATTTATGATTACATATTTGTATAAATTTTATTATGAGAAATCAATATGCTTCATTCTTTTATATAATTATCATTACATGTATCATATATTTCTTTTTTAGCTACAATTCTGTTCACTAATGTCAAGCTTTTTAGTTTCAAATCTATTCCATGGAGTTTATCTGCCTTTGTTGGTGTCCTCCACCCTGCCATGAGGCTCTTCCCTTGTCATGAGGTTACTTCAAGAGGCTAGTGGCCTTGGGCACTTGAGGGGTTAAGGCGGCCCTAGGAATAGCATCCACTGCAACGTCACTTGTTTCGGAGATACATGTACGTCAGCATGTGAAAATAGTCTTAATTTTCGGTAAGCAATTTTTTTTATAACAAATTAGTCTTAAATTTAAGGCTTCAGCTAAGGTGATTTTTTTTCCTCATTCCCTCCATTTATCAGGCCAGCCAAGGTACCAAAATACCGTGTCACATCAATCAACTTCAGTTGGTTTGTGGTCTCAAATAAGCGGAGGTATCTTCTTTCAAAGGGAATGGGAGAGAAAAGACATTTCCAATTTCTGATTTTATTTTTTTCCCCACGCAAGATATCCAGATGTCATCTAATATTTAGAACCTTTCTTATATGACCTAGGTATTGATCCTTTGCGTAGAGAGAGAGAGAGAACTTCATATTACTAAGAAAAGAGGCAACATAATGTTAAATTTAGATAAATTCTATTATAATTTTGGTTATACATGAATGGTGCATCATAAATAATTGGAAGTCCGATAATATAAGAGATGAAAAAAAAGGGGCAAGAGGCATTTTAGCGGTGGATCGGAGTGGGACGGCATAAATTAAATGTTTATCCATCGCTGCTTATAAATGGTTGAGTTCTTGCTTCTGATAAGGATGTGTTAAGGGAGACCAAACACAAAGCATGCTTTATTTTTATTTTTAAAGAAAAAATATATATTTTTTAGGAAAAAAATCATCAAGATCTCATAAATTTTTAACTTAAATCAAACACCACTATTATATTTTTTTCATTACTCACTTCTCTTAAGTTCATCAAAATAGACAACACATCAATTCATTAGAACATAATGCTAATGACCATTAAAATATGATGCTTTTATTCTTAGTTAAAGTCAGATGGTAAGAATATATTTACTAATATCGAGAGTCGCGTACTAAATTAGTAGTTGCATTCATGTTGTAAATTTAGATGCGTTGATTCATCTGATAACAAAAATCATAATTGTATACATCTAATCATTGCTCATAATTAAATAGAACATACGGTCCTATTTTGATTGCAATAGTTTGCATAAAGAAGAAAGCGATGATAAGATACTATAGATATATATGCATACATGTATGTGTAATATGTACGGATAGTACCTTTGTTTTTAATTCAATATTATTGAACCTTTGAGCTAATTATTTGAGATTGCTCTTGCAAGATGATGCAATCCTATTTATGAGTTGATAATAAACATTGCCGTCTACAATTTGACGATAAGAATTACCATTTATGATTTAATGATATGCATTAATGTTTATGATTTGATGATATTAAGCCTTAGTATTTTATAAAATACATACGTCATGTTATTATTTATAAATTGATAATTTTATGCGTTAACATTAAACCTTTAACAACATGGATAGCTTCTAACATATGTCACATTATTATGTATGATTTGAAATTTTCATGTTTTACTATCTCACTAATCATATATATATCTAAAACGAATTATTGTTATTGGTATTATACTATACTTATCTTCATTGCTATATTTATTATTATTTATTTACTGAGTACGATCTCACTCCTCATAATATTTTTTCTGCAACTGATTTTTGATCTGGTAGACAAGTCGTGCTCCTTTTGAAGAATTATTTTCTCCTTGAGTAGGCTTGGTAATTCGTATTCTCCAAGCTACACTAGTTAAGTAGATGATATTTCTTTTATATATCTCTTGGAATATATATAGAGCTCCGTAATTATCATATAGAAAATTCTTTATAAGTACTTGTGATTTTAACTTTGTAGCTGTTGTGGGTATGTGTGTATATTGAGGCAGATGCTCGAAAGATATCTGTATCTTGGATGTTAGATGTTAGATTTTTAGATTAATATTACTTGCATTTGGTTAAAAGGTTATCTAAGGTCTAAGTTTATATTACCTATATATGACTAACATGTGATCTGAGGCTTACGGAGACCAAGGTGGGTCCCACTTATCTTGGTTCATGTGCTAATTGTGGATCCTTGGTTTGGGTCCTGATAACTTCCATGCTAGAGGCATCCTCCCAAAGTCAAAAAAAATTCAAACTACTGTACAAACATCAAAGAAGACCAAACCCTAATATCTTTGGAAGAAACCAAGTGGGGACCCTTCAGGACTTAATGCTTTATTGACCCCCATGGTATTCAGAGCATACATGGTTTCATTATTAGAAATAGGGGCCTGCAAGGAGGATTGATCATCCTCACTTAAGATATATTTAAGGGGGAAGGTTTGGGCTAATGCTTCAATATTGCTAGATCCATCTACTCTAAAAAAACTATAGAAAGGTGTGTGTAATCTCCTTTTCAATGTCATTTTTCCTCCCCTTGTTTTCCTAAAGATGCAAAATTCTATTTTTTCTTCTCGTGATGAGAGTAGTTTTGTGAAAGAGGAATGTATTTTGGTCACTCCCTTTTAACCACTAGTACCTTGATATCTCACGTATTTTTTGTAGGTGCAACAATTTGTAATATTCATTCAAGTGATATCTTAATTTATGAAGATTATCACCTAATGGACCTCCATACAACTCCTTATTATTCTGAATAATCATAATTTCTTTTTCAAGATGCTCCAAGTTCATGCAAATGTTCCCCACCCTTTTCCTGTTCCATTTCTTCAGAGCTAGTTTTATGCTTTCCAACTACTTTGTTAATCTAAACATAGGTTCACCCTCAAGTGCATTATAGGCATGAGTGATCATATTCAAGGGTTCATTCAGGCTAGGTGTTTATGAATCTGAGTAATTTTATTTGAAATATTTTAAATACTTGCACCTATAATGTTTTATCATTACATGTATATATTTTATTAAAGGTCCATATTATTCAACTTTATTTATTTATTTATACAATTTGAAAATAACATATGTTTGAAATTGAAAATATGAAAATTAATTATACATGATTTCATATTATGAAAATTATTTGTGCATATTTCAAGTTTAATTGAAATAAAAGATTTATATAAGCATGCTTCGGCATAGATGCAATATTATATTAAAATTATGGATCAAGCATGATATATTCTTTTTAATCATGATATATCTTACTTGAACATGAACTAAATTTTGATGCATTAAAAATCATGATGATTTGTAACAGAGATAAGTAAATTATCTTAAATATAAAATTTTATGGATTTTTGGATTGATTGTATAACTAAGAAATTAGTTTGAAATGAAATTTATGCTTATTCTCTAATCTAACTATTATTCAAACCTAGCCAGCAGGATACTAGCTTAGATCTAAATTGCTTTCAGGTCTAACTAATTGGGTTTGATCATGGGCACATATTGCTCTTTGGTATGTTCTATTTTCAAAAATTAGTCTCTTTCAGACCTAACCAGTTTAAGCAAATCATTAACACATATTTATTCAATGGCATATTTTATGCCTAGGAGCTAGCCCCTTTGGGCCTTATCATGGCACTGAACATGGCCATATCATTAAAGATTAGAGAGATAATTTTTTTTAATTAAAAAAAGGATTTTCTGAATCGATGCATTACATATTTTGAAAATTGATATTATATTTTGATACATGTATTTGTGAAAATATATCCAAAACTTAGTAAATTATGCTATTATATGACTGATAAATATATTACATATAAATTTATATATTATATACTTGATATGCTTGATCCAACTAAAGGTAGAACTACTTACTATGCTGTTAGTCCATATGATATTTTAATTCTTTTTTTAGAGTCACAGGATGAGTTTGGTCAGGATGCAAAGAGATGAAAGTAAGGACTTGGGTAGATTAGAGTAGCTAGATTATTCTAATACTTGAAGCATAAAGAGAGCTATAATTGAATAATTCTATTATTATATTTATGATATTCTTTAGCTTTAGTTATTAATAATAATATATTATGTTATCGTGAAAATTAATGAAGGAAAAAAAAGGCCTCATATGTCCTTTGGGGCCACATTTACAGTGTCCGTGGTCTGTTGAGCCTTAATAATAATATGTCACTTGTCCAATCGGAGTTGGGTTTAAATTGTAACAATTAGCATTGAGAAGGGACAAAAGAAGTAGGTTCAGGCTTAAGAGGCATATGAGGAGGATGATGAGGCTCATAATCAAATAGGCTTTTTGGTTCCATATCATTCCCAGTCTAATTTTGATGTGTATAATCGTTATGATTGCTTGATGATGTCAATCTTCTTGGTGGTCATAATCAAATAGTAAACAAATATATTTAGGCCACTTGAGACTTTCTATTCCATGATTTAATCCTTCATCATTCCATGAAAAAGATTCAGTCTATATCTCCTTAAACAGATCCAAACTACAAGCTCGATCCAATCGAATCCAAATACTTTAGATTGAGTTGATATCATACACAATCCTAATTCAACTTAAAAATAATCTTGTGGGTTTAAAATACTTTTCATAAACCTGACCTGACTTGATCAGCTATAGAATCAAGTCCAAGTCCAATATCAAGACCTGAATATAAATCAAATCAATATCAAACATAACTTAATTTGACCTTGATCCATTTGCAATCCAAGTATGATTTTAAGAAGGTCAAATATTCTCCTTTAATCTTGAACTGTTATGCAAACAATACTTCCTTTCAAGCTACTTGGATGAGGGAGAATAGAATAACATTCAAAAAGCCACATTCTGCTGCTTGGAGTAGGTCCCACTTTTAGAAGGTGCATAATGTTATGTGTCCCATTCTACTACCATATATCATGACCAAGAAATTCCTCTACGTGAAAGCATAATGCCCCATATGTCATGCAAGATCATTCAAAATCTTACTTATACCATTGAATCAAAACTGCTCCACAACTTGCAGTTAAAGGAGGTGGGAATCAACATTGGACAGACACCATCTTTACATGCATAGTTTTACCAGAGAAGGAGAGGCACATAATTTCTTTTTTCCATTTTTTGCTTGGGTAAATAAGGAGAGAAGCAACTTCAACATAACCTTAGTTAAACACTTAACCTGGTCAATCACTCAACAATTTATTCTTTGTTACCTCCCTCACAACAAAAGCTGAAAAAACCGTTGTACTCCTTAAAACTTCTATATCACTCCTTGAGTACAATTGTTGCATGATATCAGATCTAACTTATTATTTTAAAGACTTGTGTAGCCAGATAGCACCTGCATCTCGAAGCAATGGGACCAGTTTGGCACCGAGGTGAAGAGACATGATCTTGTCGGTGGAACCGATGAGCTTGCCGCCGATGAACACGGCCGGCACCGGCGAGCTGCGGCCCACATGCTTGATGAGTGCTTTCTCCATTTCTCTCCCCCAGGGATCCTCATCAAGCTCATGGACTGCAGGGTTGACACCAAGCTCCAAGAAGAGCATCTTGATGGCGTGGCACATGCAGCAAGAACTCATGCTGAAGATCACCACGGCTCTCTGGGAGGCCAACTTCATCACCCTATCCATCTCAAAGCTTGAAGCAAACCTTGGCGAAATATGGAGCCCAAGAACCTATTAATCAGTTCAAGAAGTGGCTGGATTTCCAAGTAGTGACTAGTGGAATATGAAGAGTAGGACTAGGAACCAGATGCTTGAGGAATTGCGGTGGACTTGGAACTCATGGATGACCAGTTTATATAGGCGTAGAAGTGTGTAGGTTTGAAATTCTTTACGGGATGGAATGGGAGAAGTAGATGATCCATCATTGTGATGAAAGGGACTGTTGTGTCACTTCATTTCCACAACTTAGCTTAGATGAAGTAGGATCAAGGAATTGGGTTATGTCAAAGTTTCTTTTCAGCTCTGGATCATGGATTTAAGAATATATGGAGGGCAACTCCACTGTCAACATTTGATACCAAAATGCCCCTTGTATCTTGATAAGGTTTGAACACCTCATCTTTATTGTCAGAATCAGCACGAGATGCCAAGTTTTGACATCACCTTTCAATTTTTACTATGTGGCCCCAAAATTTGAAAGAAGTTTCTAGTGTCATTATGGCATGGGATAACGCCTCCAGAAAAATCAATTGGTGCGACTTGTCATATGAGAAGGATAGATTGATGTAACGATATGGTTGGCCACGTAGAGGACACGGCGAAGAAAGTCATGTACGCTTGGAATATCATTCCCTGGCTCCTTGATTAAAAAAAAGAAAAAGCTTCCTCTAAGTTTTAGGATGACTCCGAAGAATATTGTGCATAAGTTTTAGCATCATTTTGTTAATTACCCTTGATTCTAACTTAAATGGCATAAAAGTTGAGTGCATGCAAGTCCACTGCAAAGTCTTAAGTTTCGATGCTACTCCTCTTGACCACCCAAAAGTCAATTGTTACAACGAAGTCTATGCGATCAATGCAGCATCAAATAAAGACAATGAGAAAATTAGCAAATTAAAGACAAGATAAAGAAATTTACGGCTCTTTCAACCCACATAGACAGGTGAAGATGAGGAGAAACTATAACTATGGATGCTAAAAAGAAAAGATAAAAGTGTAAGAGAAGATGGCTCTCGCAGAATTCTAATGCCAAATATATTCCAATTTTTCTCTTTTTTAAATTTTTTTCTGCATGTATGTATGCATCATAAAACTGATCATTATTGATTGATTAATTTAAAATGAAAAGATGTACCTGACTGCTATTGCTTGATCAACCATGAGAGCATGTCAAGATCCCTCTCATCTCCAACACATCTTGTACAAAACTGTAGGATGCTACCTTGGTCAGATGTACATCCATATATGTGTGAATTTATGTATATTTATGTCATACATTAATGACATTTTGATGTTCAAAAAGGCAAAGGTTTGTTATATACAACTATAATTATGATCCCATCATTGGGCTATATCCGTCACTACGTGTTGGCCCTTAGTCAACTAATTCTTTTTAGATTTCGTTATCCTGTTGTAGATCCGGAGGGAGCACTTGGCCACGACGTGGGCAGCCATTTTATACGGCGATCCATGCAATGATCCACGACGTACGTAGGGTATCATATCCGTGTCGGTCGAATCATCATCCTAACGACCGAGGGAGAGTTTGATTCGAAGACCATGGTTTTGAGGAACCTTGGATTGTCCTCCCAAGGGCATCTTTCACTTCCTCAAGGCTTGTGGCTTGTGGCTTGTGGCTTGCGCTCCAGCTGACCTCCCATCTTTTCTTTTTCTTATCCTTGGATTGGGTTGGGAATCTCTCCATGGCAAAACTAGCTCTCATGGAGGAACAAGAGCGGACCCACCACCCATTTGTCCACATCGATACAACGTCACCTCATCTCCCACACCGCAACCATTTGTCCCACTGGCAGTTTGTGATGCCACGGTCCGACCTTGCAATCACTCTAGCTATTTTATTTTATTGTTATCTATAATTAAAGTTGACATTCTCCACCTCGATAGGACGCACGAAGGGTTGAGGCACCGCGTTTGCTTCCTAAATAAGTAATAGAAAAGAAGGAAATAAGCTTCCTTTAGACAACTAACAAATCATTCATCCACCCACTTTTTAATTTACATGTTAATGTTGTTGTTCGTTTGGTGGGGGTTGGGTGTGTGGGGGTGTGTTGGGGACAAAGAGTTTAAATCTAATCAAAATGGTATGCAAGTTGAAATTCCATGTAGCTTAAAAATTTAAGCCATTAAGTTTGAGGTTTGAATGCTTATATATATACATCTATATAGTATATAGGACTAATTAACCTAATATGTCATTCTTAGCAAAAAAAAAGTTCAAAACCTATTTGCACAAAGCATAGCAAGTTTTTCTTTTAAAAAATTAGTAATTTTTTGAATTTTTTATATTTACATTCACTTATCTAATTGTAGTGAATTTAATTGTATGCAATTGAACAATTTCAAGTTAGTTATATGCAACACTATGTTTAAAAAGCATGTCAATGTTGGAAATAAAGTCCTAAAAATTGCTAAAAAATTGATTCTTCAAGCCAATGCAAATTTAATCATAATTTAAATAAAAAAAATTTAGAAAATATGTCTGAGGCGTGTGAGACACTGTCCTATGAATAAATTTCATCCCTTGTACAAGTTGTCAGCAAGTTCATTTCCAACATATAATGACCCAGCTCAACCCAATCCTCTTATCATGAGCATAGTTAAGTAGAAGTATGATCCAACAACTTTTTCAGATGCCCAAAAATAAAAAAAATAAAAAAAATAAAAACTAAAAATAGTAGAATTCATAGGCTCAAAAAATGGAGGATTGTTCTATCTAAGCCCTTGGGCTCGGAGCCTTTTTATAGGCTCAATCCAACGACTCTTTTCATGAAAACCATTCTATCGGTGCAAGGATCACGCAATGAGCACCACATCCAAGATTAGTGCCTGTGCTCACATATGTACTCATGCATGCAACAATCCATGCACTCATCACCCATGACACATCTTCCCCTAGGCACTAGTTCCTTAAAATTTAAAGCTTTTCCTTTTAAAAATGATAGTTTTTTCAACAATCCCCCATAAAAGATTTAAATTTTTAAAAGCTATTAAAATTAATGAACATAAATTTCTAACCATCTTATACTATGCAATAAATGAAGTATTTAGTAGTCTTGAACCCTACTTCATATTGATTGCATCCATTTGAAGGAACCATAGTGGATTAGACTTTAAACTAGGTCACTAACTCAGACTTCTATATATCACACACAAAGTACAGATCTATTGAATTTATATGGTCAACGCATATTAAAAATCTTATGCTTAGTACCTTGATTTGTTATAAGAATTTCTCGGGGCCCCCTGATGATAGCCTTATGCTATAATTCTCATATAGGTGAATCCTATAAGGGTATTTATAATATAACATATTCTACCTCAAACCTATTAAGAGTATAACTCAACCTTTAATTTACTTTGTCACTTATAATAGCACACATTACAAGGATGGAAGGAGATATTTCTTCAAAAGTTGTACTTTAACATGATCACTCAATTAGTTTCATTTCTACTACATTGAACCTCCTTTGTGTGATGTTCAATCACAAATGCTAGATATCCATTACTAGTAACAAGTAATGGGCTTAAGCCTCATCCCCGTTAATGATTTTAGGACTCCATTTCTAGATAATTCCTTAGTCAAATGATTTGCCAAATTCTTCTCATACTTGATATATTCTAAGAAAATTATATTATTTTTTTAATGTTGTCTAATATATTTGTAACGAAGCTTGATATACCAGTTCACCTTTTTATTAGATTAAAATTACCAGAACTGGTTTAAATACTAAAAGTAGCTTTGAAACAAGATTTTTGGTCATTATATCCTAGTATAAGTAGTATCTAGAACCATTAACTCAACCTTCATAGTGCTCCTAGATATGATGATTTGTTTGAATGATTCTTAACCTATGGCAACACTCCTAAGAAGGAAAGATATCCAATGGTTAATTTTCGATCTAGAGAATCAATAACCACTATAACCTTCAACCATCTCAGAGTATCCAGTATACAAAAGAGAAACATTAAGGGTTCCTTTGAAAATATCAAAACATCCTTTCTAAGCTAAACAAGTGAAATTGATCAAGATTTTAGATATATCTACTTAATCTTCTTATAGCATAAACAATATCATATCTTATCCTATATTCCCCATATAAGAGAGATCCAATGATCTAGAAATATTTTAGCTGATCAATAGGGTCACCTAGATTTTTTTTTTAGATGTACATTTGGATCGTAAGGAGTTGACATAAATGTTAGACTAAAGAAGCCAAACTTTTTTATCATCTTTTATGTTAAATGAGAAAAGAAGAGAGCTATCCTTTCATGTGATTTAATCAGCTTCATTCCTAAGATTACATATATTTCACTTAGACCTTTTATACCAAACTTAGCTGAAAGGAATGATTTGATCTTAGATATGATGTTAAGAGAAGTTCCAAAGATCAGGATAAGCAAAGGATCATACAATCATTATTGATGATTTTAGAATAAATACATTTGCTATAATCATTGATTTTGAAATCAAAGGATAGGATGGTTTATATAAACTTTTTATATCATTTTTTGGGTACTTGTTTGAGACCATACAAGGACAAATTTATAAACTTTATTTTCATAATAGACAAAAATGACTAGTTTTCAAGGATATTCTCATTTTTAGCTTAAAAAGACCCATTTTTCCTTTTCAATAGCTATAAACGACCAGTTTTCAATGCTATTTAGAACATTTGGAAGCCCTCCAATCTTTATAAATTAATAGCCTCCAACTCTTCTCCCTCGCTCCTCACTAAATCATAAGCTTTTCTAAGATCTCTAAAGTCTCTTAAGTTTTCTTAAGCTCTCCTAAGTCCTTATCTTCCAACAAGCCCTCCTAATCCTCGTAAGCTCTCTTTTATCTCTCTCTCTATAAGTTAGCTAGCTATCCTAATCTCTCTCTAGTCTCTATTCTCTACGATCAACAATGTTTGGTAGCTCTAGCCAACCCTATGGCCATGAGATCTTTAGGCTCGACATTGATACAACTGATTATGGGGCTAGTCTTGGCACACATCAGTCACAAACTGAAACTAATATCCTTAAGTCCAATAGCGCTATCGGTACCACGTTGACCATTAGGTTTAGGGATAGATCTTAGACCTCTAGAGTCTGACAGAGGAGATTGCTGATGCCAAGAGTGTCTGCATTGTCTATAGAGTTTGTAAGAAGTACTATAACTATGATACTTTGAAAAAAACTGATCATCTATCCTGATATTGGAATAAGCATAAGAGGGCAGCTCATAACTCCATTTGAGGCCCAAATTAAACTTGGATATGAAGGTGAGTCGACAAAATTTTCTTGTTCCTAAGAATTAAATAGAAAAAATATCAAAATTAATTGTAGGTAATGAAATATTTTTATCTTTTGCTAAAAATTTATATTTTGAAAAATATATAAAAACTATTGTAAATCCTGCATTTAAAAAGTTTTGCAAAATGCTGCTAAATTTGATTGTTTTAAACAATTTTGTGAATGTAAGAAAAATATGATTTCATATTTTGAAAATTTTGATGATAGAATAGTACTTAACGTTCGATATTTGGACAAGCACTTTTGCATTATTTTATATTTATATTACCATGCATTTTATTGATTGTGGCTGGATAATGTTATAAAAATAATTTTAAATTAATTGAATATCTACACAATGCCATCAACATCTCTTTTTATATCATGCAAACTATACGTGAATATCGTATACATGATAATTTTTTTTTAATT
This sequence comes from Metroxylon sagu, assembly GCA_017589505.3. Lineage (NCBI taxonomy): Eukaryota > Viridiplantae > Streptophyta > Magnoliopsida > Arecales > Arecaceae > Metroxylon > Metroxylon sagu. Next base: position 244,784 of record JACVBY030000645.1, on the reverse strand, counting down.
AGTTAGATAATGCTTCTAATAATAATGTTGCTATTGAGTTATTCAAATAACACTTACATCTTATCTTAAATGATAAATTATATGAAATATATGCATGCCATAGCATAAATTTAATTATAAAGATGGTTTAAAAGTTAGTGAATATGTAAATAAACTTAGAAAAATTATTAAATATATACAATCATCAAGAGTTAGAAGACAAAAATCTAAAGCTTTGTATATTGCCCATGATAAAAAATATAAATAATTTTTATTTGATATAAAACATAGATGGAATTCTACATATGTAATACTACAATCATGTTTTGATATAAAGATGTTATTACTATTTTTATAATATTTACTTTCTTGATAAACTAATATTAAAATTTTACTGGAATGATTCTGGATTTATTATGCAATTTTTTGAATGTTTTTATGAGATTACTAATAATTTAAACCAATCAATTATGAAATATTTTAATTAGAAAAAAAAAATCAAAAACTACAACTTCATCGTCTAATGAATTATATTTTAATTTAAATAATAATTTTATAAATTTTTTAACTTAGAAAAAATAAATAATTTTGATATTTTATCCTAGTGACGAGCATAAAAGAATAATTATCCCATGCTTACCATCATGACCTGTGATATACTAACCCTTCGGTGTTTGCAGTTGCATTGGAATTTGTTTTTGGTGTAGGAGGACGAGTGTTTGATGATAAGAGGATTCGATTGAGATGCGAGATGATGGAGATGATAGTCTGCCTACAGAACTGATACAACGTAGAAGACAAGATATAAGGCCAAAAGAATGATACAATTGAAGAGTCCCTCCGAATAAATAGAGGAGTAGAAGACCAAAGATGAAAGACAATACAACCCATCATGGATCTAGAGGCTAGATTAGCGGAGTGACCGTGATGGGTTGTGCTAACAACAAGCTCCCAAAAAAGATAAGTACATTTAATTTATTTTATTTAGTTTCCTCAAAATTAATTTTAAATTAAAAAAATAAAAAATAAAAAATTATCCAATAGGTTGGCCTGCTAGGCTTGAGCCATACTAGATAAAAGAAGAATATGAAGATTGAAGATTCTCCTTCAAATGGCTAGAAGATGAAGGAGAGAACCGAGCAACATGGCGACGAGGCAACTTGATCGCAATGGGAAGCCTACAAACAAAGATATGTATATAATTTATTTTATTTAATTTTTACAAAATTAAATAAAATTTGGCCTTTAAATAATATTTTCAAAAAAAAAAGGTGGACTGGGACATAGGCAGGCCAAGCACAACCCTTTTGGACTGGGCTTGTGGGCCATGCTGGGCTTCACCCCCACTTTGCTGGCCGTGCTAGCATGGTCCACTACAAGAGCTGGGCTGGGCTGGGTCAGCACAGTACATCAGTACACAAGCCAACTCCTGTAGCGGGCCAGGCTAATACAGCCTAACCATTTAACGCCTCAAGTTAAGCTATCTTTCTTTTTCACTTTTCATTTTGATCAGTTGAGGCTGGTTATGATAAATCTGTCTTTTTGACATGGTATGTCATTTTATAATTATTTCTTGAAGAATCTTTTTTATAATTACTAATAATCTTTCGGTTGTAGGAGAACAATTTCTAAATGCATCCAGGCTCCGAAACATGTGCATGCTAAGAGGCTCTTCCCTCTGCCATTAATCTATTTGAAGTTGTTAACCTTTTGGCACCTGAGGAGCTAAGATGACCTTAAGGAGAGCATCTATTCCACATTGGTTCTTTTCATAGACTTATATGTAGGCTTTTGCAAGTGTTAGACAAAATTGTACAATTTTGCCTCTCTGGCTCGGCATCAGCTAATAAGGTCTCTTTCGGTGGGAGTAGAGAAGTCTAGCCCAAATGGAAAGGATGGATATGCTCCGTGGTCGTTATGGTCTGGCATTCTCTAGAATGGAATACAATGCACTAGAGAGAGACTATGCAAAAAAAAAAAATGTCCTTTTTCTTTCCCTTGCATGCGCCTCTTTCCTTGAATGCCAAGTATTTTCAATGGGCTGCCTGCCCATTGGTGACTACAAAACAGCCAGTATATATCCATGAATGCATAGAGGAATCTCTGCCTCCTGGGTGATCTAGTACAAAATGATGGAACGAGTTATGGAATAAATGCAAGCCGACCTTCGTTTGCAAGAGGTGAGATATGCTCTCTGATTAGAATGTATAGAGGAGAGATGCCAGTTGGAGGCAAGCATGTGTTTTATTGGCTTTATAGGGGTATCAATTCCTTGGCATGTGTCCATACAATGCTTTAAGGCATGAATTAGGTTGACCTATAGTTATGTGTTGATCTGATCTAATGACTGGAATTTTTCGACATGATCCAGACTTGGTTGATGCTGATTGTTGGCTGGTTTGTGAGAGGCCTACTGCCAGTTCTGTATTTTAAACAACACATTTTTTGAGGCAATATTTTCAGTTAACCTCTGGATTTCTTCTATAGCTTACTAATCAGTATTAGGTTGTTTTCCCCTTAAAAAAAATCAAAGAGAAAAGAAAAAAATTAAGTTGTCTTAAGTTGTCTTCAGTCCCAATTTAGCTGCCTGTAGAAATTAACTAGAAGCATAAACAGATGTCCTCTCTCAAAAGTGATTTAGAATTTCTTAAGGAGTCTTTTTGTGTTTGATAAAGTGCCAGAAAATCTACGAGATTTTTGAACTAATTGAAGATCTTACATTTGTAGCCACTTGAGAAGTTCCCAGAATTAATTAATGGCCTCTATATATTCCCCAAGAAGAAATCTTCTCCACTCTTGTGTCATGTAGAAAATACTGCAAGGCTATAAACTTTGGGGATCGATCTGTCCTAACAAAACAAAAGATAATCATCTGGGGCTTCTCTCCCTACTATCCCACTACTTCACTGCACTCTAAATTAATTTTGAGGCTTCCTTTTGATCTTGTATTTTTGTTCTAGCATCCTGTTGCCTTGTAGATTCTCTATATATATTCTTCTCTCTTCAATAAAATTTATGGGGAAGGAATTCACATCCTCCTGGTTACCTTAAAAAAAAAAAACTAGAAGAGTAAACAAAATAGCGAACGAGTAATTCAACGAGATAGAAGCATATTTTAGCCTCTAGAATGATCGAGAATAGAGAACCCTAAATAAGGTTAGAGAAACAACCTCCTTGAGAATATGAAATGGGGGACCTCAATTGACACGAAGGAAAATTACATGAAATGCATGATGCATTGACTAAGCAACTGCTAGAGTGGCAAACTTATGATGCTCATAATAACATGACATGCACCATCATATTTACATTCCCTTAAAAAACCACTTATCATGCTCTGAAATTGTATCATTGTTGCCAAGGTTTTAAATTTCATTGGGCAAGGCCATTCTGATTTTTTAATGAAGTGGGATGCATCAGCATTCTACTCCATTTATGCACTTGATATGAGAGCTATTGGCAGGATATATGAATTGGGATGTTGGGATGATGACGAGATGCTCTCGTCTTGATACTTGAACGATAATCTCATGAGATGCTGTCATACTATGATTGTTATGGGTCAGAAAGTCACCCATCTGTAGTGCCCTGAACTGAATTCCCTGATGATGCTCATCTATATATGTTAACAAACATGTTGGACATAGAATGTACCAGGGCATGACGCATGCAGTGCATGTGACATGACTGCATGTGCCATGGGAATCACTGACAGGTGGAGCTTCACGACTGGAGCACCTAGGAGTTGGCATGATACAGTGGAATAGACAGATATAAAGCATCGGTGAAAAACACCGAGGCACACCTTTGGAAAGAACCAATGGGCATCCCTGGCTGATTGTAGGAAGGCAAAGGCAAAATCTTATCACTTAAATATGAGATAAGGACACTATTGTCATTGGAACCTTGTTTTGATTCTTTCTTAGATATTGCAACCTTCAGTCATATTCCAAGCTTCAGTCTTTCTGCATAGATTTTTTTGGTGAGCAAATATTTGCATACAGTTTCTGACCAAAGACGCAAGCAGTGGTGAACCAGAGTCATTTCAAAGCAATGATCAGCTTGCCAGGCATCTCTCCTTTGGGCCTATATAAACGTACTCCACGAGCTCAAATCCACAGCACTCCCTAGTCTTGCCTTAAGCATTTCATTAAAGCTTTTCTCTTCTCCACTCCTCGTTCTTCTCCTTACATTGTCCTTTCAATTGGCTTTGAGCTTAGTGTCGTTGCTACCAAGCCATCAGAATTAAATCTCCATCCTTCACGCATAATTCAATATCAAGTGTCGAGATGGACATGGTGATGAGGTTGGCGTCGCAAAGGGCGGTGGTGGTCTTCAGCCTGAGCACATGCTGCATGTGCCACACGGTCAAGAGGCTCTTCTGTGAGCTTGGTGTGAATCCTGACGTCCATGAACTCGACGAGGACCCCAGAGGAAAAGAAATGGAGAGGGCATTGGCCAAGCTCGTGGGACGCTCCCCGTCCGTGCCGGTTGTATTCATCGGTGGCAATCTCATTGGATCCACGGACAGGGTGATGTCCCTCCATCTTGGCGGCAATCTCGTCCCACTGCTCAAGGATGCAGGCGCCCTCTGGCTCTAGCTACAACAACCAAGGTCTGAAACGATGGATCAATAGAAATAATTCTAATGCTGTGCGTTAGATCTTGTGTACATTAGTCTTAAGGTTGCTTTTGCTTTTGCTGTGTGCTAAACTTTATAGAGTGGTTGAACTCTTGGCAGTTCTTTGTTCTGCTTCAGTTTTAGACCACTCCGTTTCTCCAATGAAATATATATAAAGAGAAATGATGCCAGCTTTCCTCTAGTCTTGATCACAGGCTCTTGTTTGTTTGCACAATGTGCATCGAATTTAAGATTAAGGTTGAAACTGACAGCAATGTAGTGTAGTCTACAGCCATGAGCCAATATATTAATATGCCATTAATCTATACAAGGACATAAACCAACAAATGGAGAAAATTATATTGGCGAAGAAAATTTGTATTTGACTTCTCTGTGCTTAATAGATGTTCTGCAAGGAGTGTACGTGAAGCTTAGAAGCGCCAATGATAGCCCAAGGAAATCATAGATTTGTTGCTCCAATTTGGGCAGGAACACTTGTGTGGGTCTTGTGCAAGGTTGGTTATAACCTGTTGGAGCTTGTATAAAGCTTGCATACTAGTGTTTCTCATGAAGAGCAAGCAATTCCTTGCATACCAGGCTATGCATGGAAGAGATAATAGAGGTTTGTTATGACTGAAAATATGTTCTAAATTAAGCTTTTAGATGACATTATCTTATAAGAAATTCAATGGCAAGTTGTGCAGAAATCTGGAAGTCTGAAACCTCATATGCTAATTCCCAAGAGTAAGGGTTTCAGCGTAAAGCATAACTTAAAACTTTACATTCTCTAGATACAGTGCTAGTCTTCCAACCCTAAACCTATTAGCACTGTAAGAGAACACTGCTCATAAAACAGCGAAGTAGTGGTATTCTCAGTTACATGCAACCTTTTTTTGTTCTTTCTATCCCCTGATGAATAGCAGCTCCAAACCCCTGCATCCAACACCCAAAAAAGGAAAGAATCTCAAGGAATTCTGCTTTTCTTAGTCCTCATATTCTACCATATCCAAATGATTCAATAGCAAAAAGATATATCCAGAATAGAGGAACCTTCAAGTGTGACAAATTGAGAGCTGCACACTGACCCACTTTTATGACATCTATTCTCTTCTCATCTGTAGACAATTGGCATGATAAGCTCTTCTCATCATTATCCCCCGAGAGCATGTGCTGGCTAACACATGGGCTCCAGTAGCCTCTGGCACTGCTCACCATTCTATTATCATCAGATGAACATTAGGGGACCACATTTGAAGCCAATGCTAGTTCATGATGTCTTGTTTGGACCGCTTCTGGTCCAATTTGGAGCCCATCTAGATCTTGTGATTAACCAGCCTCGAAAATAGACTCGATCTCATCTAACAATCTCCTGTGTGGATCAAATAGTTTGGACCAACATGAACATGGTCAGAAGTAGACATGGCCACAAGGTGCACAAAGACATTATGTAGGTGAACCTCATAAGGCTTTTTATTGTTTAGCGTTTGACTGCTTGCATTTGATCAGTCTTATTAGACTTCTAAAAACAATGACTTGGAAATATGCAACCGAAGTATTTGATGTCAGATCTCTTGGCAACCTTGCTGGTTGGCATGATGAGATGATGTGGCAGTTTTATAGCCTTTGATCAGTTGACTTGACCATCCTTGATGAGTAATTCCCAAAGCAATGGAACTAACATGGACCACCAACCTACTGTACTAATTTAAGCCTAATCAAACAAAATGCCCTAACTGATCAAAATCTATCATCTATGTGCAATGTTCTTCATGCTTTGTATGTGCTAGATTCGAATCTTGACCGCGGTGTTTCCTATTTGAACCAATTAATTTTGATTGATGATAATTTAACAAGTAATACTTTATTTATTGTCTACAAACTCTCCATTTTCCATCAATGATCATATGGTTGTAATGGGCCTCTAAAATCACCAGTCGCATAATGAATTATGACCAACTTATATAACTGAATTAATAGCCCATGGCCTGCTGCTGCAATTAAGTGGGTTGAGCCAATAATTTTATGGGCACCATGTAGATTGTGCTGGCCTTGGGCCAATGACATAAGTCTGATAGCATGGTGGGACTTGGCTAAATACATGTGTTCACAACATATTAGCCTTATGTGTTGTAATATTTGGTAAAAATATGAACTAATTATTGTCATCCAAGTAAAAATTACTGATTTTGTCAAAGAATTGTTCTTCCAATTAAGCATTGTATCATTTACCTAGATATAAAATGGATGATTTATATTGATAGTAACTTCTTCCATTCCTCTTCATAAAATTAAAAAAACTACGAATTGGCTTGATGATTTCATATAACTAATTTTAACTAGTTTAGAATTAAAATTTTATTATTATTATTATTGCTATTATTGTTGTTATTATTATTATGAATTAGCTTGATGGATATCCTAACATAGGCTCGCTCATCCAAGCCAACGTAGAATAGCTCGAGCACTGAACCATGGTTGGGATAGCACTGCTTGTTGTCACTTGGACAAGACGACAGTGGTTCAATTCCGAGCGGTGTCGGCTGTTGCTTGGCAAAGCCCCAACTGCAATATAACTTGATCTACTTGGAGGCCTAGATAAAAAAAAAGAAAAGAAAAAAAACAAGAATAGGGAAAAGAGGGCTAGCTTGATCATAGCTTGAAGTCACTTTTACATTGTTTTAGATTGAGACCAGGCCCACACATAAGAGATGGAGTATACCAAGCGTAAACTTTTGGACTTTTACGTTGAGCTGAGTCAAAGACCATTATGCCTTGGCCTAACTTGTTTGATGTGCATCCTTACTTTAGTTGTCCTGTTTATGCCACGTTTCGAGCCCGTATAATCCCTTTCATAAAACCCTCCAAGTTATGCAAAACCCTGTTGCATTGCCAACTTGGGTGATGAGTTTGGGGCGCAATAGAAAAGAAAGAACTGCCATACTATTGCTAGTAGCAGGCTATACACTCACACAATTAGTCCAATTGCACTCATTTCATTTTACATTTAGCTATAATAATTTAATAATTACATGCATGGTTTATCATCATCATGCTTTAAAGGTTATGCAACCGTGTCATGTAGCCGATATAAGAAATGAATTGAGGGCATGACAATTTAACTGTCTTTAGTTACCCAAACCCAACTCAAGAAGGATCGATGTTTCAATTTTGATGGTTGACATAGCAACATCATTGATGTATAGGTATGCACATTGAGTGTACTACATTCTTGACCGTATTGCAAAATATTTTTAAGCCATAGCAACGGTTACACGTGACTCAAGCTAAAGTTGAAATAACCCAAGATGGTTTGGATAATAATGTGAGTGCTTGAGAGATGAATCTTCTTTTTGTGAAAGATTGTTTTCATTCCAATCGTAAGCGAACAATACCAAATATTGCCAGATTGATTAGCATTTATGCTAAATTGAAGGAGCGATTGCCAAAGCTGCTGTTGAGCAACTGTTCTCAAATCAATGATAGTTTTAAATTTATGATATCAAAGGCCATCAATTATATTATACTATGCATACCATACAAAATTTTGGGGAAACTCTCTCTCTCTCTCTCTCTCTCTCTCTCTCTCTCTCTTTTAAGGAGTGGTGATTTTTTAACGAATGGTTAGGAAAAAAGAGTTTGCCCCATAGAATTTTACTAAGTTCAAAATAATTTATAAGGAAGTTAGGGGGAAAAAAAAAATTGAAGGGAGCCAGTTATAAAGATTTCTATAGCATTTCAATTACTTTTTCAGGTGAAGGCTACTTTACAAATTCTTCTAGCGAAGATTACTTCACAAATTAAAGCTCATAATAGGCTTGTAGAGGATTGAAGATTGAATTAAATTTTATTTCAAAAAAATTTTTCAATTCTTTTTGTTTCATGCTTGTCATGTTAACTATTTTTTTTTTTTTCTCTTCACTTTGATCAAAGCTTGAAAATACTACAAAACAATCCATTCATCTTTAGACAACTAGTTAAAGATTCTAGAACCAATCGTAAAAACGAATATTTGATGAATAAATAATGCATCAACTCCTAATTTGCCTCACATAATACATACCCAATGCTAGCTATCATCCTGGGAAATGCTATCGGACTCAAAAATATGCCAGCCAAGAACACTAACGTAGATGGTGAAGCAAGCAACCCAAAGTGCATTATGTGGAGTTGAACCTTGCTATGATGTGACAGAGGACAGTTTGGATATGAACAATGTGAATACTTTTTGGGAGATCTCTATGTCACAAATTATGTATCTCTTCTAAGATTTTAAAGGCATTTTGTACCGACCTTTTGAATAGGTAAAGCCCACGTGTATGGTGTGAGTAAAGGATTCCAACCTCTAGAGGCAGAGAATCCCACACGCCAGTGCCCACGCCATAATTGTTGTCAATAGCTTCCACTCTTCTGTTTGAAATGCCTCTCTGCTATTCTTCTCCCGAGGAACACCTTTGTCCTTCTTCTGTCTTATCCATTGAGTGAATATTTCATAGCATAGAAGTCAGCCATCCGTGATGCTTCTTTTTTTGTCGCCATGCTTTATAGTACTCGAGGGTTGTTGGAGAGGGAGAGGAAAAATAATTATTCTACACGTAAGCCAAGAGATTTTGTTCACCATGAAATTTCTTAACTGCTTGATGTTGGCTTAGGATGTACTTTTGCCCTTGGATGCTAATATTCAAATAATTTGATTTGATTGGTGAAATATAATTTTGGCAATTTAATTACGATTTGTTGATAAGTTGCTAGGATATTAATTTTTTTTGCTAGCATTGTCTTAATCCAATTTTGTCTGAAATTGAATTCTTATATCATAGTGTACTTAATATGCTTACATGAAATGTTTTAGCCAACCCAACAACTTTGTTTGCAAGTTTTCTCACCTTGTTAGTCGCCCTCGCAACCATACGTTTTTTGTCGGCTATCTAATTTTTTTTTAAAAAAAAACAAACATTATTATAATTTAATCACTTGATCATTCTAAATCATAGACATACTTTACTCTTTTTTAGGTATGATATTAATGAGAGATACCAAAATCCATACTTTATAGAGAAGCAATGCATGAAACTAATCATTGTATCATTCTAATTATTTTGCTTTGATAAAATTAGCATGTTGGCATGAATTCCTATCTTACTACAAAAGTCAATCAAAAGGAAATTTAGCATTTAGAACTTAAACCCAGATCAGTAGAACCTCTTTCTTGGAGTGAGTCAATGTGGACACAAAAACGTACCCATCCTTGAGCAGTAGTTGTTCTCTCAGGAATGGCCAATGTTCCAATCTTGAACCCAATTAGATTCGAGTGCATTGGATTAGGTATAACTTTCATGTTTGATGCAACCTAACCCTAGCTCAACCATGACAGTCAAACCAACATAACCTGCCTTCATCAAATCAGTTTATGAACCCAAAATAGGTGCTAACTAAATCATATGAATCATAACTGAATTGATGAAAATTCTTGAGATACCATCAGCACACAATTCCTTGATGCATGCCTACAATTGTATACTATGATCCTCAAAGATACTACTAGCCCACAATCCCTTGGTGCTTCCCACAAATAACTATATATTTCTTCCATGTATTTCTCCTATAATCTCTTATATGCTATGTTTGTGTGACTAGCAACTCAAGAGAAAAATAAGCTTTTTGACTATATTTTCCTTTCTTTTAACATAAATCATATGCAGCAAGAAGACTTGGTGTTCTTTTCAAACAAAGATACTTCAAAGACACATTAGAAACTGTTCCCTGGGTTTGCATGATCAATATCTTTGGTTGACCTTAACCTCTGGATGTCAAAGATGGCTAGGTTGAATAAAGTTTTGCTATCACATTTCTTGTTAAGAGCAGTCCATTAACTAATGTAGCTAGATATCTAATTTTGAGGTGAAGTAATTGGACTCGGTTTATTCTTTGAATGTCAAATAGGATTGCCAACTATTGTGAAGCTTACAGTACTGTTAGATTGCCTAATATTGACCATGATATGAAAAAAAAAGACAAACAACAAATAAACTATCATCTTAAGGCATGGTTCTTCGTTATTGACTTTTGATTTTGAGAGTGGTAGGAGGGAAGCAGTTGCCTCCAGGAAGCAATACTTGAATGCCATAAGAAGAGCATGGGGTGCATAGCAGCATATCCAACTGGCATGGTAACCACATCCAAGTTGGGTAATTTATTATTTATTTTCTTTAAAAATTGAGAGATAGAAGTCTACTAATCATTTATGAATAATTAAAGATACACCATCCAACACTCAAATCCAAAGCCGCAACTTGTTAGACCAAGGAGCATAACTATCAAAGCAATATCCGATTTACCTGACATTTAGTTTTAATGACTTGTTCAAAAAAGATATGTTGACAAGAAATTGTTAATTTTTGTGAAATCTTGGGCTGTTCGATGATAACTGCTTTTGAAAAAGTTGAATTGGGTTGATTCTCTTCTTGTGGCAGACAAAAAAAGTATTGGACTTAAAATAAAATAATAAATATGCAAGTCCTATTAGTATTACAATGAAATAGTGTTGTTAATTTCTTAGAAGAGAATGTATCAAGCATGCAATTAGATGAGAAATGGTCTTGGGTCTCATTCCATATTATCTATATCTAGATTTTTACCCAACATAAGCTTAGGCATTGGTTGAATTTCAAGTAAACACAGCCTAAACTAAGATGTATAAAGGGAGCTAGATTTCTTATCTGGCTCAATTTTTGATGCTGCTTATAGGCCATCATTATTTATTCAATTCAAATAAAAATACTGAGCCAACAGGCTAAGTGAGACTCTCATATCATATCCACTTGGAAATGCAGCAAAAGTCTTCCTTGTATTTTGGTCTTTCTCCTTGATTTCATTATAAACCCTTCGTGTACAGTGCAAGAGTATTTAGGATTCTCAAATCTTAAATTGGCATCGATTGTACAGCTTATTAATATAATAAATCAGACTCCATGGTGACTAATAATTGGCATGGCATGGCATGTACAATCCTAGGATTCTTTTCTTTAAGCCCAAACATTCATTCTGCTTCTGGGTCTGAAATATTATTAAGAGATCATAATTGCGTGTCCCACAATCTATACGCAACCTATCGAGCTTTGACCGAATCTATCTTCTGACCGTCTGTGGAACAGAGTTTCTAACTAAATTGCTACAGAATCCTTGTGCAATCAAAGCCTTGAGTTCTGACCTTACCAAAGAGTCTTCTTTGTAATCTGCTTATTGTTCAGAAGCATTAAATTATTTTACCAAGTTTCAAATGGTTCCCCAGATGGAAACAATTTGAATGCAGGAGAAGGCCTTCATGCAGCTGGTAGGTAACTCCTTTGAGATTTAGCCATTGGATCTTGTGAGTGATCTTGTTGTCTAACCACTAAAAAATAAGGTTGACCTAAGATTTGATTAGCTCCTAAGATTTGATTAGCTTGATCTTTGAGTTGAATTGATCTAGAATTTGATAGGTCAACTCTTTGAGGACAATGACAAACCCCTCATGATTCATTTTTGGTAGTTGATAGGAGAAGCCTCTCAAGAGTTCACATGACTATTGCAAGCATTATTTAACAAAGCTGTTGATTTGAGCCTACCTTTTGTAAATTGACCAGTTTAAGTCATGCAAATCTAAAGTTTCATGCAAAGGATCAGTATCTCTATTTTAAATAGACTATTTTAAGGCTAGCCATAATTCTAAGTCATTATAATGTCTACCTAAGATTGGGATGAGTCGAGAAAATTGAAAACACATCAAAATTAGTAAATCATTACGAGGATCTTTCATTTTCTTTTAATTTAGAAATCTATATTTAAGTTTTATTCAAGACTCGAATACTTGAAAAAACATTGTTATGAATAAAGATTTCTTTAAGTACTAGCTAATAAATTGTTTTGAAGTAATAATGCCAAGGGCCTTTTATAAAATCTTAACCTATGCACTCCATGTAAGCATTTGTGAACTCCATTTAAACTCCATGCCTTACAAAATACCACTTTGCGACTCATTTAGGACGATTATTTTCTAGCTATTCTTAATTTGACCTTTGAGATAACAATATATGACTATCTTATAATTAAAATAACCATAAGATTATTATATACAAATATTTATGAAATATTATATTTTAAGATATTTAATTGATAAATTAATTTAAAAAATTCGCTAAGTCATATTGGGTCCAACCCACTCCACGTATGAATAATAAAGTTGGCCAATAAATTGAACTCTATCTTATTTTGATTGGTTTTAATTAGTTAGGGCTTCTGTCTGACCAATCGATTTGTTTCTAGAAACATAAGCTAAATAGAAAGCTAAACTGTTTGTATTACCGCTACCATGGTGGTGTATAAATTTATCCATCTAATTGCTCATAATTAAAGATCTATTAAAAAAATCCAATTCATGAAGTCTAAAGCCCACCTTCATCCAAGTATAATAATAAATCAAACTCTTTTGCCACAAATCTAATGCTTCCATGAGTATATTATATTTTCGAATGAGCTTACTTAGTTAAGACCTAAACATATATTTGTAATATAATATTTGATAATATAATATTCGATATCAAAGCTACCTCATGTTCAAAGCCAAGTTATGGTATTGGACTTATTGAAAAGGTCATCTTAAAGGGAAAAAAAGAAAAAAGGTATGCTAAATTAATAGATGCTATTGGAAAGGATTGTTTACTGTTAAAAAATGCAACCACCATTTAGAAAGAGCTAACTTAATTGTCGTACATCGAAGAACAACAATGAAAATGGCTACTTGCATCAAAGCAAAAGCTGTTTATGATAGGTTATTATCAAGAATATCGATCGAGAAGAGATAATGGTTTGCAGTATACTTAATAAAAACTATCATACTTCTAATACCTCAACATATGTTCATGTATGAATTAGGGTTGTAATAAAAAGGATTGTATAAATAGAGTGAAAATAATCCTCTTAAGGAAGATAAACTTATTTGAAATATCTAACTAGTTAGTAGAATTACAGGCACCCATCATATTTTTCTTTCTTAAACGTGTACATCTTTCAAACAGTATGATAATTTTAGAAATAGCAAAGGATGACCAAACTAAACAAAAAACCAAAGAATGCATCTTTTCTTCTTGTATATAGCGCGAAAGCCCGGAATCTCGTGGCCTTTCACGAGGCCGACGTTGGCTTCATCAACTCATCCGCTGAGAACAACCCTAAGGGCAACGCGGCCTTGCATGTTCGTATAGGATGTTTCTCGTGGAGGAAGATGTCGTTTTTGATCGACTCCATGCATCACCGCTTTATCCTTTCTATCCTTTTCGAGAAACTTCTATTCACAACCGCTTTAAAAAAGAAATAGTAAAAATAATTAAATTAAAATAAATATTTTTTAATAAAAATATAATTATTTTTGATGAGGAAGGGGTCATTGCCATTAATTCTTCTTCTCAAATGTATATCATGTGCCCTAGGACTTGATATTCTATAAAAACTTAACTTGGAAATTTATGTTCTCCCTAAAATAGAAGTCGATGGCAGTGCTAAAACCTTTCTTAAGCTTACCAATTAAGTACACATTTCCCTCCTTCAGCGATCCTCCCCAAAGGCAAGCTGCTGACTTTCCCCCCTTCTTTCTCTCTCCTCTCATTACAACTCTTTCCTCATTGCTCTCCTTTTTCTATTTTTTTTATTTTTTTATTTTTTAACTCTAACTCCTCCTCTCTCTCTCTCTCTCTCTCTCTCTCTCTCTCCTACTTCTCTCTCATACTATTTTTAGCTCGCCTTGCATCGCCGGCCTCGCCCTTCCCTCTCTGTCCTCTCCTTTCCAGGGACAAAATCGATTCTTTTTTTCAACCTGATCTGATCGGCCGCGGGAATTCCAGCGGCTTGAATGCGGTGGCGACGACGGTGAACGTAGCAGTGAGTAGCTGCCGTTAAAATTTGAGATTTTGGTGGCTTTTTTGATCTCTTCGGTGGCATTGGAGATGGGTTGTTTCTCATGTTTTGGATCGCCTGATGAGGAAAAGGAGAAGAATGAGGAGAAGGAAGGAGGCGAGAATGTTTTAAGGGGGAGCTCAGGTGCTTCATCTTCTCATCATGCGACCAGAGCTAGCTCAAGTAGTGTTTTTTCCCCTCTCTCTCTCTCTCTCTCTCTCTCTCTAATTTCTCCGTGGAAAGATTGGTTTTTTTCAGTCATTGCTATCAACTCAATTCGGTATTTGTCTGATGATTATATGCAGTCGTCTTGTTACTCGAGAATTTGGAATGTTTCCTGTGAAACATCGAGTTTTTTGATAAATTTTAATGAATGCTCTTCAGTATAACTCTTGCTTGTCTTCGGTGGTTTTTCTAATCTATTTTGAGATTGGTTTCGTGCTTTTAGGCTCCATTTTCCCCTTAAATCGATCTCCAGTCTTTCAGTCCCCTGTTTTGTCATGGTTTACATTGTTGTTTGGCTTGCTTTAATGTTTCTCTATTTTAAGTAAACAATTTATGGGCTGTTTGGAGATTAGTAATAGTCTGAGAGCTGTTTCCAGTTTATCTGAATGACTTTATTCAAGGAGGAATGAAATGCATGATTCTACTTAAAATTAGACAACGAATTCCATTTTCTAAATCTTTTGAATCTTACCATGTTTCTGTTTATTGAGTGTGGTTGATGTGCAATTTTAGATAATGGCTGTTACCTTGTCATATGATGGTTTTTATCAACATTACAAACTCCAAAAAATGTAGCAGATATACCGTCTCATGATTTGTCATTAGAAACTTATCTTTCTCATGTATTCAATTTCATTTTCTTATTTAATAATATTGAATGGTGCAAGACAAATCAAAGTTGTGGATTGGTTCAGGCTCCAGGAAGGAAGCATCACTGCCCAGAGCTGGAAAATCACCACGAATTGGAGCACGAACTTTCACTTTTCGTGAGCTTGCTGCTGCAACTAAGAACTTTAGACCAGAATGCCTTCTGGGAGAAGGGGGTTTTGGTCGTGTGTATAAAGGACGCTTAGAGGGCACCGGTCAGGTCAGCTGATATCACATTTTCTGATTCTATTTGTGTCAATTCATGAACCATATTGGTTTAATCTGTAGCTTAATGAACTTGTTTAGTGAAATTGAAATCATAATTCGTTGCATCTGGTCTATCTTTAAAATGTTCAGTTAAGACTGTTAAATAGGAAAGAATAAGGGCACCATGCATGTTTCTACATGCGCAAATCATGTCTAATTTGTTCTTATGTTTTAATCTTTCTTTTTCTTCCTTAGCTGTTCATTGCTGGTTCTGAGTCAAGAAAAAAAAAAAAAAAATGGCAGGTTGTTGCTGTTAAGCAATTGGACAGGAATGGCCTTCAAGGAAACAGAGAATTTCTGGTGGAGGTCCTCATGCTTAGCCTATTGCATCACCCAAATCTTGTCAACTTAATTGGTTACTGTGCTGATGGAGATCAACGCCTCCTTGTGTATGAGTTTATGCCTCTAGGATCATTGGAGGATCATTTGCATGGTCAGATTCTATACCTTCTTTAAGCTAGTGATTGATTACAAGCTAATATTTATTTCTGTATTGCTGGGGGAAGTTCATGGAACTGACGGTTGACAGAAGTGCCCACTGCCAGTGATACAAAGAACATCCTTAGGTTCATAAATATGTCTAAGATAATATAGTTGACAATTTTTGATTTTTTATGCTTCATTGTGCTATCAGATTATCTGCTGATTATGATGCTGGCACAGTTTGTGGTGCCACGATACTTCACTTGGATATTAACTTTTGATGTTTAAGTAATAATAGCGATGTAAAAGGGAGCCGATGCAGATTGGGTTCATGCATCGCCATATCTGCATCTGCCATTTGTTTACAAGTACCAACAGGATCCTAAGTTTCAACTGTATGATGGAATCAATATCTGTACATAGTATAAGTGAAAATATATGCAAATCAGACATGAGTCATGGCCCTCGAGTCTAAACAATTTTTGTAGGTATGTGACATTCAGAAATTGTTATCAAGAGGGTCTATTGATCCCACCTTGAATAATTACAGAACAAAAACTGATGATATCAAATACAAAAATCCTGAGGTATTCCAAAGCCATATTCAAATTCAAGTAAGAAAAAAAAAAAAAATCAATATTTCTAACCAAATTTAATCCGTATGTCTAATCCATATCTGTATTCGAAAAATATTGATAACAGAATAGACTGATGAATAACTCAACTCTATTTGCATCCCTGGTGATGAAAGTAAGGATGTTAGACTTGTTTTAAAAAGTGAATTTTGCTAGATATTACAATATCTTGAGTTGGGAATATGGGCACGTCAGAATTCTTTCTGCATGCCAAGGGGGATTCTGAAAGGCTAAGATGTTGGTCTTAGATTCCAAATCGTAGAAGAATAAGTCAGAAGTTGAAGAAAAAAATATAAAAGTTGGTGAATGCATGGGAGCATGAAGATCTTGCTTGCATGAGGGCATGGGCAAAGGTAGCAGTCAAGTGCTCCATTCCAATGGTGGAGGTTGAGTTTGGATGTACCATAACTCACACAGTGAGGTAGTCAGTCTTCAGATCTGATATTATTAAAGCTTTAGAATCCCAGATAAATGCAAAACAATAACTCCATTAATGAGGAAATTACCCTTATAAGCATACAGCAATACATGGATGGTTGTGTAATGTATGTAATTATATATAACAAGATTTCAAGTGCTGGTTGTGCCAGTTGGCAACATACCATGACAAGCCAGTACCAGCACCCACTGCAGGATGCCGTCCTACCTATTAAACCCATTTAAAAAATATTTTTACTGAAATATTTTTTTGTTTTATTTTATATTCTATTCTTACTTTATATTTTTGATTTGGCATGGCATGACTCTGCAAGAATTGTGCTGTGTCAGAAGGTGACCAGCAGCAGGCTTCTAAAACCTTGATGTACAAATGTGCATATCAGGATAAAATTCTTATAGATCGAACCTAGGCAAATAATTCCATTAACAGCTTTGGACAGATAACATGCTTATGTTTTCAATTGTTTCATTGTTTGATGTGTCATCATCATCATCTGGTAGTGTAATTTTATGTCTTTCCTTCTGAAGTATAAATTGCCAATAATTGAGAAGATCTTAAAGGATAATCCATTTAGTAATGATGACTTTGATGCCTCCAAGTAAATTTGGAGGCAGGACATGCTTTTAAGAAATGGAGTTGAACACCCCCTCCAGTTGGGTAAGCATCTCCTTTTTCCCATATCTAATCAAATACTGGATATTATTTGACTCTTTATGCTGTAACTATCAAATAATACAAAATAAATATTCTATATTATGTGTTTTCGAAATATTTTGTAATTATGCATCTTGTGCAAACCTAACTTTGCACTTAAAATCACTTCTATACCCGAATTCACTCCTAAATTCACTTCCCACTTGGTCAACAAAATTTGGTGTTTACTTTTGTTACCTTAGGGAGTCAGGGTCTGTAACAGATACAAGAAATTGTGTGATAGATGTCCCTGTTATGATTTGCCATTTTTGAATATTGAACGCCATCTTGAGGTTGTTGGAGAATTGTTTCACATTAATATTTTGCTAGCATAATTTTTACTTGTGTTTTTAGTTTGTCATTTTTTTTTTCAGACAAATGCTTACTCGTGGAGAAACAGGTGGTGGTAAAATCCTTTTAAAATGAACATTTTGAAGTTTCACATTTGGCCAGGCTCGGCCCGTAGCTTATCAACTAAGCAAAGCTGGGCTGTGCTATGTTATCATAGGTTTAGGCCATGCTTTGCCTGTGACATCTGGCCAAATATGACTTTTAGAGGCCAACCTTGGGTCAAAAATAGCATGCTAAATAGCTCGGCCTGGCTCATCCTGTAAAATGAGGAAGTTGCACATATCACCTAAAATCTGTTTTCAGAATTTTCTTAACAGAATGTCTTGAAGTCTAAGCATCAAATTGGAACAAAATACTTTTGCTTTTTTTAAGTCATGGAATTTCTGTTATATATGATGATATTAGAGATCTTTTTATAATTCACAGTTCAAGTATATAAATCATTACTTTCTTTCACAGATATTCCCCCTGACAGAGAACCCCTCGACTGGAACACACGGATGAAGATTGCAGCTGGTGCTGCTAAAGGCCTGGAATACCTGCATGATAAGGCAAACCCTCCTGTTATATACAGAGATTTCAAACCATCAAACATCCTACTTGGTGAAGGATATTTTCCTAAGCTGTCTGATTTTGGGCTTGCAAAACTTGGCCCTGTTGGTGACAAGACTCATGTTTCAACACGGGTCATGGGGACATATGGCTATTGTGCTCCTGAATATGCTATGACAGGGCAGCTAACGCCAAAATCTGATGTCTATAGTTTTGGTGTTGTTTTCCTCGAATTGATCACGGGGCAAAAAGCGATTGACAACACCAGGGCTGCTGGGGAGCACAATCTAGTGGCATGGGTAAGTAATTTTCCTTACTGTTCTCAATATCCTGTAGTTTACCTTCTAGATTTTTTTAAAAAAATTTACTTAATGTCTTGATCATGCATCCCATCAATCTGATTGGCATGTGAAATTATTTTGAAGTTTCAGTGTAACTGCACTTCTCTGGATGTGTGTTTCCTAAACCCCTATTATTCCCTCTGTAAACCACATTTCAAACAAAAGGTCATTTGTCTGGGTGGTAGGCCACCCTGCAGGGTGGAATTTTCTTTCAAAGAGTGGATAGCAGATGCAGGGATTTATTTTGATCAGACATAGCATTTTTCAGAAGTTTGTAACCATGAATTCAAATAAAGACAAAAAAAAAAAAAAAAAAAAAAAAACTGAAAATTTGCGCTTTATAATCTCCATAAGAGAACCGATGTGTGTTTTGAACGTAAGAGAACTGATGCTTGAAGATATAATCTTCATATTCCTTCATTTTTGAACTTGGAAAATTACATTGGAAATTCCAATTTGATAAGCTGAGCTGGCCAAAATTTAATGTCATTGACATTTGTTTGATCCTGCATGCAGGCTCGTCCATTATTCAGAGATCAAAGAAAGTTCCCCAAGATGGCAGATCCATTGCTGCAAGGCCACTATCCAACGAGAGGGCTATACCAAGCTCTAGCCATTGCTGCCATGTGTCTGCAGGAGCAAGCAGCAACTCGTCCTCTCATTGGGGATGTCGTCACTGCACTTACATACATAGCTTCACAAATATATGATCCAAATGCAGCTGCTTCTCGGTTTAATAGAGTTGGTTCATCCTCCCCAAGGGCAAGAGAGGATCGGAAGAGCCTTGGTGTTGGGTCTGACAGACAACATGCTCTCCGGTCACTGCATTGGTATTCACCTGACTTGAGGCATACAGACCTTTTCAGGGGGCCAAACCTTGGATATGGAAGCAGAGGTGATGTAGGTGGTGGCTCTGGAATGAATTTAGCTTTGGATGAATTGCAAATACAAGAATCTCGAACCGACAGTCCAGTCCATCCAGGAAAAGCTAGAGAAGCTCGGAGAATTTCAAACCAAGGTCTCGATAGAGAGCGAGCAGTTGCTGAGGCAAAAGTATGGGGTGAAAATTGGAGAGAAAGAAGGAAAATGAAAGCACCCAGTAGTTTAGATGGTGCAAGTGCGTAGTCAAAAGGCATTTTTCAAATTCAGTCCATTACATCGTTAATTTGTCATGTTAGTCCCTGGCAGAAAAGGCTGTTACAGGTTCTTCAGAGTAGATTCATCATGTGTTCCAGCTTAGAGCCATTCACAGCCCTGGGAATAAGGTTGTTGTTAATTACTGTGGGTCTGTAATTAGTATAAATTCTCAAATATCAGAGCTAGGTCCTTCTGCTAGTGTTGTTCTTTGGGACCAGATATGGAGGCATCAGTGGAAGGGGGGGTTGCATTTCAAAGGAGTTACTTAGCATGTCACAGTTTAGGGTGGGTGCTAGTTGCTGCACTCTTTTAGGATGGCTGTCTGAAGCCCTAGGAAAAGGTATCATAGTTTTTGTTCAGGTCTATGTCAGGTATGTATTTTTATGTCTCATTGTATTTTTGTATGTCTCATGGTTTTGTCTATCTTATAAAGTTATCATCTGTTTTATAGCCGTGTTTTTGAATGCTTATGGGGTTTCAACTCTTTTCTTTGAAAAACTTTGCTTCTTAATGTCGCTGATACCACGAGCTGACATAAATCATTAGGAACAATGAAAGCAGAGGGCTTTGTTTTGCAGGTCAAATTCGGAGTTGTATTATATTATTCGTAGAGCTCGTCTTTGTCTACGATGAGTTTTTCTCTCATTGTATGTGTTCGGAAGTGCTTACATTGTTTTTCGTTCTATTAGATAGAATTTGCAGTATACATTCCTGGGAGAATTATGTCTCACGAATATCTGGTGCCATCTTCTACATGTGCGTGATCGATGCATGATGGGACCTCTCTAACTGAGATGAGCTGGTATATATACTCCACTCCAAAATTATATATAAATTATAATTTTTATTTTTTATATAATAAGATAGATTTAGATATATTCATATTTAGTTAAATTAGGATTCACACCACTTGAAATCTGAAAGAGCAATTCATTAGCCATCATTAGGGGCTTAAAAATAAATAAATAAAAATAGACATAAATAGACAACAAATAAATATAAATATTATAGAAATAAATACCAACTTTTTGATGGTAACAATAAATGCTCATCCTATAAAATAAATTTTAAAATAAATAATTAATATGAATCGATAAATACTTAATCTATAGGATTAAATAGTTATGAAAGTAAAGAAAAATTATTAGATACATCTAAAGAAATAAAGCATATTTATGCAGATGAAACGAATAGAATAGGTGCTAATGCCTATACATCACATGTATACAGATAGAATAAACGGTAAAATACCAGCATCTATATACCATGTGTGCAGCCTTCTTTGCCTTATTCCTGGACCACTCAACATGCTACAATTCTAATTCAATAGTTTTTTATTTATTTTTATAGTAGATTAGATATTTATTAATTTAGGTTAACTTGAACATATTAATATTTATTTTATGGGGTTTATCATCGCCTTAAAAGAATTAATGTTTGCTTTTATCATATTTCTCTTTATTCATCATCTATTTCTGTATATATATATATATATGGGTAAATATTTTTTTAAGATAATTAAAAAAAAAAAGTAAGGATGGGACATCAAGGCAAGGTCTTCAATGACTAAACTTATACCCTATGGGGCATAGGATAAGGTAGGGTAAGGTAAGGTTGGGCAAATGCCAAATGAAAAGTTAGAGATGGGGATGAAATGGGCAAAAATTGATCCTTAATCGCTCTATTGCTGTTCTTAATACCGTTCATGGCCTGCATGCTCACCATCACATGAAGTGTACTTATGAAGTGTAACTCACTGGGGCTTGAATGCAAGGTCTTATTAGATGGTACAAGTTTTACCAAACTGCTCCCTTTGTTGTCAGTCAAAACGCTAAATTATCGCTCTAAATGTTATGGAGAGCGAAACTTTGATAATCAATTTGCTTATAGAGTATTCAATAATACCACCAAGCATTAGGCTGCATTTGAGCACAGGTTTTGGCTTAAAAGTTAGGGGAGGATTGGTCCTAGACCATGTCTCAGCAAAAGATAAAAACTGTCGTTTAATTTCCGCTCACTTTCTATAAAATATACAGGTCATGGTTTCAACCTAGAGAGCAGAGTGCTAGTTTTTATAATGATGAGCACAAATGGCATGCTTGCAAGAAACTTTATGTGGAAGAGAAAAGTCCAAATAACTTAGCACTAAAAAAAATTAGGGATGGCAATGAAATAAAGATAAATTTAAAGAGATTAAATGAAAATAAAGGTAAAAATAGAAAAAATATTTGAAAATTTTTTTTCTCAAATTTAACTCTGAAATTCAATCATTTTTTTTTGAACATAAATATTATGTTCGAACTATTAAACATTGAATTTAGGCTCTTAAATTTGAACCTTTTAATTATTTTAATATCCACTAATTTATAATAAATTTTAAATTTTTAATAAAATTTGTTTTACATAATAGAATTGGGTCTCAATTCTAGGGAAAAAAAGAATAAATGAAGAATGGGAATCCCGGGAACCATAGGGACAGAGATGGATAGAAAAAATTAATCATCATTTGGAGATAGGATGGAGAAGAGAGAGCAGAAACAAAGAATATATCTTCCACTTTGAATCCATTCAGTTGCTATCTTCACGGAAGATGACGGTGAAATCTTCCTAATACGGGAAGGGCCCGTAGCACAGAGTAAGGATGTTCTCTAGCGAAATGAACCAAAAAACGAAAAAAAGGAACAAAAAATTGAATACAGAGAGTTTGATGCTATGTTGGAACCTCTCCAGAACAGTGATGTTATTGATTTGAGCACAGTGATGTCATTGATTTGACACCCTGATGCTGTACTACTTTTCAAGCCTGTCAGACTTTGTGACCTAAAAGCGGCAGGGATTTCAAAGATCTGGGACTACTTGCGATCCAATTGAGTTACTGAAAATTTAGTTAGATTAAAAATCCCAAATATTGCAAATTTTAAAGCTTAAGCAATGCAGGGCAATAGGCTATCTATCTCACGCTGAACGTTTGCAACGTGCAATCCAATATTAGCTGCGCTGTTTCCTCTGGCCTCTATCACTCACTCGAGTGCCACTAATTAGACTCTGCCCTCCGGGAGCAACAAACATCCATCCAAGAGTAGATATGAACACAAGCATCCTACCACAACTTCAGTTCATGAGTTCCCTGCAAATTTGGAACCGTATTAAAACGATTGATCATTCCTCTCCAGGATATCCATGGCTCAAACCAGCCTGCGAGACCATCAGCAAACGAAATGAAGAAAACAACGGTAATTCCATCGTAAGCGGCACTCGATGACAGCAGTTATAAAACAAAACATAAACACATTATTCAAACAAACAGGTAGATCAGTGCCAACACTCACAACCAATATAATCTGGAGTTTCATTGACCACAGAAGCGCAATAGAACCATTTACAGTGAATACTGGCACATTTCTCTTTGGAGTTTAGGCAAGCAGACAATTATCAAATCTTTTAGTCTCAATTCACAAGTAAATGAATACTATGAAGAGCTACCATATGCATGTGTTGACATGTTCAACTTCAAAAATGAAGTGGTAGGATCCCTTGACAATATAATGCTGCCATCAAGGTTTGTATGGTAGCGTCCAGTATTGTCATCCAGTATTATTTTACAGGAGCCTGGACCATCAGATTCTAATTCAATGCCATAATACTTCAGATGGTCCGATATACTGGTCGCATGCACAGACCTTTCAAAAAAAAAAAAAAAAAAAAAAGGGGTGCAAGCAAGGGAGCTCAGCAACAGTGCTGATTAAACAGTAAGGATATGATAGGAACATGCATGCATACCTGCTACAAGTTGGGTCTTCTCCAGAACTATCGCATATCTTCTCAAGCGGATTTGTCTGGTTTCCTGCTCCGATGTAATGCAGCCATACCTGAAATTCTTTCTGAGATGAAGCGTGTACCATATTGTGGATGATATAAAAAAGCAGTAATATGAAAAGAAATAGAGGAGATCTCTAGAAGTGATCCTTATGAAAAGAGCGGTAGCTGGTCAGCACTCAGAAGCTGGAAGCTTCTACTTAGGGTGGTGTGCCCTCTCACTATGAAGAACCATCCCAGCAACCTCTTCTCCACCATGTGGTTTGTTATTCAAATATTCTTGAGAAACCTGTTACCTATACCCACACCCATTCTAAATTCTGGCAACCAATAATCCGCAACAAGTTGACTAAACATTAAGACTAGGTTTAACCAAAATTGGATTTAGCCGAACCTCTAGGGTGTGCCAAACAGATCGGAACCACCCAATTCGGAGAATATTAACCCAAGCTAGCGCAGAACCAGATAGATCGATTTGGTTGCTCAGTTCTATTAAGCACATGCCAGTTCGACGGTACCAATTATCTAAAAAATGCCTTACCTCCCTGAATCCTCTTGATCGCTTGCATTCTCTCTCTTGATCTGCCCTACCTGAACTCTCTCCATTGTTCTCTCTCCCTCTCTCTATACATGTATGAGGCTCTTCACCCCATTCTTGGATCACCGGTAGGATGCTAGCCATGGGGGATCCCACCCCTGTGGGCCACCAGCCTCCTCCAAAACATATAACCTCCGATCCACAACCTCTAGCCTTCGATCCATCTCTTCTTTACTTGTGGATCCTTCCTCCCTTCACCCTCTCTCCATCTTCTTCTCTCTTGCTCTTGCCAGCAGCACATGACCGGCACTGGTGTCTGGTGTGCATATTGTATCAGTATGGTATGGTATGGTATGATACCATAGAGATGCAATACCTGACTGACACAAGTGACAATACTGCTTTTGCGAATCTTGGAACCTCTTATAGGATTGGGTTGGGCCAAGAAATACCCACCTAAATTTGCCTTTAGACCTGAAAATGCCATCTTTGTTTCATGTTCTGGTTGGATGTAGTTTGGAGACTAAGGCAATCTGACCCTACCTAAAATTTTACAACGCAGCTCCCAACATTACCCAGCACAGAATGACCCATATATCTAACCTAGACGAAAAAACCCATCCATAGCATGACTCTTGCACATTGCCAACATACAATCAAAATCCTTCAGACAATCTAACCCAAATCAGTCCGACCAAATCAACATAAACCAGGTGAGTTTAAATTATGTTCCAAATGAAACATTGAAGTTTGGTCAGATATGAGTTGGGTTCAAATATGAGGATTTGTGCTTAGCTCAGGCCTGGTCAGTCTGAGGTTGTTTGTTGGTTAAGCAGGGATCTGGAATGGCTCTTGATCCAACCTGACCCAACTGAGTCGCATCCCTAGCATAAGAGAGAGAAGTCAGCTATATTCAACACCTTGGAAGAAGGGTTCAAGTGGAACTAGAGAAGCTAACAACTTGGTGAGAATTAGACATGATTTTTCATCCAGATGCGCATGGAATCATGTTACGAAGTATTAAAACCAGAGGTGGGCGCGCGCGCATGCACAGGCAAAGACAATTAACTTCTGAATACATTATAATAACTGGAAATAATTTCATCTAAGGCCTACATATAAGGTATACTGAGATTTTTTTCCTGTGCTATTTACAAGTAAAATTATAAGCTAAAGAATAAATTCAGCTTTTAAGCATTGTATTACCTCTATTGGGAAGTGATGATATGTCTTTTGAGGGAAACAAGCATAGTATGGTGGCAGATGTGGTACTATATCTTTCCAATTTGTCACCCGAAATGTCCATGGCACATGTTTGCTGAAGTAGGATGCAAAAGCAGCATTATTGCCAACACGAGGTTGTCCAAAGGTCATGAGCTGAACTTCTTGCAGTCCATAGTTAACCTAAAATGGAAGTTGATGACGAAATTATTTTCCTTAAAGTTAATGTAATTGCTAAGGTCAAAGTGCATTTACAATCAATGATTTCTGACATTTTATTGGAATAAAAAATAATCATGTCCGTAGCAACCTCCTCCCATAAAACATGGAATGACGAAGAAGGTTCTAAAATATAGATTACAATAGACAGTGAGTAATCATAAATAGATGAATAAGAGAAGTTGATGGTAGTTACAGTAAGATCAAGTGCACAAAAGGAAGCCAAAGCCCCTCCCATTGAATGTCCTGTAACGATGATGTTGATATTCCCATGTAACTCCCTAATCTCTTGAACAGCACTTACAATCACAGGACGTAGAGTCGTGTTATGGTAAGCAGAGTAAAACCCATGGTGCACCTTTAATCATGCAGCAGAACTTGAAGATTAATAATGAGTATCCAGACAACTGTCAATCATTTTCCTAAACCATAAAAATCATTACAGACCATTGCATCTGGCATGCCTGGATAGTTCAGATCAAGCTGCTTCGTGGATAAATCCTCAATCCAATTGCGTATGCTGTAGAAATGCAATAGTCCATAACATGGTCAGTCCAAAAAAAGCAATATGAAAGACAAGAAAAAGATACTTGCAAATATCATAAATAAAAACAATAAACTGTCTGAATGGTGTTGTCCTATGTGAATCTGGAAATTCTCTTGATGACTGAATGATAGCTGATGCTAGAGAGAAGAATAGCTGATTAAGAGTACTTCCAATTACCATCTACAGAAAGTCAGAAACCAAAGAGAGCCCACTTTTGGGAATATAGAGGAAACACCAAATGATCATCGAGGTAGAGAAGTTATTGGCCATAAGATGACTTAACAAGTATAACTTATGTCCAACAGGTGAGAGAACTGTCATGGAAAAAAGAAAAAGAAAGACAATCTATTTACTTCACACCAGTTTGTGGCATACAATATGCACACTAATGGGATTGGAATGATCAAGCTACACCACACAGAAGGCATTACAATACACAAAGCATCACAAAGACAATCTGAGATCACAAGGATTTCAGTAAAATGCAATGAGGTCCATTGGTAAATCTCCAAGCATGTTGCATTCATCATTAGCTGCTATTCTTACAGACAAACTCATAGGCTAGCTATGTATAAAGTAAAACTGAAAATACAGAATGAGGCACACCTAAGCTGACATTGATAACAATTGTAAGAATGGATTGGCAAAAGCTCGCAGTAACACAGCAGGTATCAACTAATGGGAACAATTGGTGAAAACAAAATTCACAAAAAGCCACGTTTGGACAAGGCATGATAGTTATGTTTGCTGTGGATAAATAATGGTTGTACAGCCACGTAACCATCAGTCCCTAGAGTAATTTGTAGAGATATGAACATAATTTGAGCACAACCACCAGAAGAAAAGAGCAGAACTATACACATAAAAGTAGTGAATGGACCTTGAGTAATGCCATGACTTTGAGATGTCAGATTC
The DNA here is from genome assembly GCA_017589505.3 of Metroxylon sagu. Classification (NCBI taxonomy): domain Eukaryota; kingdom Viridiplantae; phylum Streptophyta; class Magnoliopsida; order Arecales; family Arecaceae; genus Metroxylon; species Metroxylon sagu. Next base: position 217,290 of record JACVBY030000645.1, on the reverse strand, counting down.
ATGGGAGTCATACTCAAGAATTTGCATCAGAGTAATAGATAACCAACTATTATGTGATTCATACCTGAGTTCTTGGGTGCCTCTGAATGCAATAATGATAGAATTCAGATCATGGGCCACTCCAATGAATGCCTGCATTAATTTTTTGCTTATGGTAAACTATGTAATTGTAGTCATCCAGTAGCTAGAGAGCATTACTGTAGGCAATCATAAAATAAAACTGCACCTGTAAGCAATCCTGCACATCCACAACTAGTTCTATCATCTCAAAACCCTGTTATAATACCACAATTACCCAATATTAGAGATAGCATAAACAGTTTGCAGAATACTACCTTCAACCAAGGATAGCCAAACCATACCGAACTAGACGGTTAAAGGCAAATCATGCCGAATCATCTCAGAACTGGTATGGTTCGATGGTTCGATTTGATACAAAGGCTGATCCATCGTAGCAACCCTGAATTATACCGAACAGTTCCCTATCATATCAAACCATCCGATTCGGTTCGGTATAGGGTGGTTCATGGGTTGAGACCTTCCAATTCACCTAATTGATATACCACTGGTTCATTATAATATACTCCATACCAAATCGTACCGGTTTTCGATGTGGCGAACCTTACCTTCGACATTTGTGAATGTCTTGGTTTGATAATAAGTAATTAGAAGAATATTTACCTTCGTCAAGTCATCGCATCTTGAGCAGGTCCATGTTAAAAGTTCACAAGGATCTGATATGTACACCTGAAAGATGTTTTTACATTTGGATGTCAGAAGATCCCCAGAACAGAAGGAAATCTGAACAGATTACATCGGATATCTGAATAAAGGGGGGGAAAAAATCTAATTCCATTAAATCATAAATGAGATACACTGAAAGAATAGGCAATTTAAGGGAATGAAAGAATCCGAGTATTCTTTTTTCCATTAGCAAATCCTAGCCATGTAATAAGCAGCGAAGAGTCATTTGAGCTAAGCAGTGTTTATAATATATTATGTGGTTAAAATATTGCAAGGTAACTCACAGCAGAAGCATATTCCACAAGTATCCTAGCAAGAGTGTGATTGTAAATATGACTGTTGTCCTCGTCCTTGAGCTTAATCTCTGAAATAAGAAAGAAGAAAAGATCAAAAACTTGCTGCTTCACAATTGCAGAAGTACTCAAACATTGCATAAACATTCGGTTATGCAAATCAACTATAAGTTTGGACAGGAAAATAGGAAAAAGTCGTTCATATTTCAGAAACTTTTGCATATGAGAACTGGTCCCCAAGACTTTTCTATCTGAACATAGAAATATACTATAATGAAAATAGCAAAGAAAAAAAAAGTCAAGGGTTTGCTTCTCTAAATAGATCAATTCCTCGGATTTGACAGAAGGATTTCAACAGGGGAAAAGAAAAACTCCAATGAAAAAAAAAAATACAGTATCTAACAAAATAATAAAGTCTTGAAGATTCAAATGTCTAGATTCAGGGCATATCAACAAAAAAATGTGGATTCAGAATTCATAGTGAACATGTAGGCACATCTCATGAAAAATATTAAGGAATGGATGCCCCTACTCAATAATAATGGGCCAAAAAAGAGATAGCCATAAAGAACCTGTACTCATAACTTTTTCAAGGTGAAGACTGAAGGAAATGACTTGGCCCTGCATCAATTAATAAAAAGCTAATGGATTTGGTTCTGGGCACCCTTGTCATCAATTTGAGATAAGGAAATAATTGAAATAACGTAATAGCCATCCACAGCTCCATTCAAGTGGCTGGAAATGAAGAGTTCATTGAGTGGAGACAAGTAGACCAAATATGGGTGCCATCATATTGAATAGAACCTACCATGTTACTTATTTGACCAAAGCTAATGCTCTAGGAAAAAGAAGAAACTGAGTTAAAATTATTGCGTTGAAAGGGAAATAGGTTGAATCCTTTTTTCTTGACTAGTGAAAGCATTGCAAAGAAGACTGTCTGAGATGATAACCCATCACTATCCATGCTCGACTAGCTCATCTGAGCTGGTTGAAACTAAAGAAAAATTCTAAAAACAATATGGTTAATAGAATTCTCATTTTGGAAATTTTCAATTATGAAAGGCAAACCAAAGTGGAATTAATCAACTATAATATATAAAACACATGTAAAACAGCATGTTAAAGTACGTTTTGCTGTACTCTTATTCTTGCTGATGGCAACTTCAACTTGTCAATGTTGTAGTCTTTATGAATGAAAAATTAAAAGTTCTCTCAAGTTTTTAAGTTATTTATAGGAGGATAATGTCTGAGAAGCAGTACAATTATAAGGAGCATGAGATAAATTGACAAATGCTATATGCCAGAATAACAAAACAAAATAGCATGGCCAAAAATTTTGCTTGACAAGTCATAGGCAAAAGACATGTGATGCGTGCATATAATTGCATAAAATGAAGCAGCTGGAAATTCCATTATCAATTTTATTTTTATTTAGTAATCTGGAACAAGGAGAACCACAACACCAACAACGAGAAGCTAAATCCTTGAAAAATCTAACAAGCAGAAAAACCAGGAAATATAAAAGCAAAATTAAATAATGTAGACCAACCAACGCCTAATTGTTCCGCTCAGAGAAATATTTGGCCTAAAAATTAGAAATAAGAAATTAAGGATTACAAAATAATGGACAAATGAGATGCATTGAGGTAAATTTGATAGCGCTAACATACATGAGCATGGTCAAGTGTGGAACCTCTAGTAGAAGATTTTAATTACTAAATTACAAACTTCCAAATGAGATATTGATAATATGAGTACTTGTAGTAGATATACAGCTCCCCTATTTTGATTACAACACAGGTAATGGAGCCAATTAAGTTTCTTTAAATTCCTCTAAAAAATAAGAATAGTATAGAAAAAAAAAAAAAAAGCACTCTATTTTTCTCGTCAAATAAGCGATTTTTTTGAATGGTCAAGTGATGTCGCTCGAAACATTGGGCAATCCACAAAAATCTAACACAAAATGATTAGATGATTTAAAAAGAAAAAAAGAAAAAAAAGAAACAATTACCTCTTCCTCCAGAAAAAGCGAATGAGCTGATAAAAATTAACGCCAACAGCCACTGCCATCGTCCCATAACCTTCAGACGGATCGACTCCTGCACCAACCAACCAGGCAAGAATCATCACGAGGGTTTGGAAACCAAAGGAATCGAAGCGACGCTGCAAGGAAGGAAATATTTGGAACAGAAGGGCACCTTCTGGAGGTTAACGGGAGGATTCTGGCGGCAAAGGTGGAGGAATTCGGAGAGTTTAGGAAGTGCGAGCTCAACGGATTATTTGGCGGACGGAGGACGGATAAATAAAGAACCGAAAAAGGAAGGCAACGATATATATATAATTTTAAAATCCGTACCCTTCTTTTATTCTTGATGCTAGATTTTTGGTATCCAGGATAATAAGGCAACATTTGGCAATCCGTTGATGACAATCTTTTCTTAGTGATGTTTTTTATATTAAAATAAAATCTAAAATCATTATATTTGATATAATATGTATCAATAAATAATTTAAAATTTTTATATATCATATATCATAAAAATCAAATGTCAATAATCATGAAATACCTAAATTATTTTTAATTAACTAATTTTTTTATTTTAAAAAATAAATACATCTAATATATTTTTTATGATAATTTATTATTATTTTATATTATTTAATATTATAATATTTAGATTAAATTATAATATTTTTATAATATTATATCATGATATAACATTATACTATCTTATTGTATTATAGTTAAACTATAACATAATTATATTTTTGTAATACAATAATGTTATATTATATTGTTTAATATAATCTTATATTATCAAATTATATTACATAAAAATAATGAGTATTTTTATATAAACGAGAGATATTTTCGTCCCTAAATATGAGTAGCCCCTACCTAGCTCAGTGGAGATCTCTTGGATCTCGCACACACATATGTATAAAAGAAAAAATAACAACCTACCATGAGATGATTTAAGATTGTGTTCGTCTTCAATGGGTTAAAATTATCATCTCAACATGAAATTCGATCATGCTCAAAATTGCTATCTTGTCATCCAACAATGTATAAGCCTCGATAGAGGGTCCACTGGTATAAAATTCTGACCAAAGCATGCCAGCATTAGAATCTCAATTAGTTTAGAATTTTAGAAATTAATGTATTTTATATATTTGTTATTTCGCAATTTATAAATATATAAAATCCAAAATTTATATATTGATCAAACATAAATAATCTGGTAATAGCATATAATTAATATATATATTATATTCACATATATATAATAATCAAAGTAATTCCAATCAACTTTGATTACTCCCTCTAAAATTTATCATTTATTTTATAGGATATAACTATATAAATTTAATTAGCTCTAAATGTCATTATTAATATAGGAATCTCTTAAAGGAACAATGACATTAAATTCTTTTTAATGTAAATAAGCTCATATGAAAGAGTTAACCATTGGTATTGGATCGAGAATATCTTGTGAGATTGTAGTTGAATAATTTCTCAAGGAAGAAAGTTTTTAAGGATTTTTTTAAAACCTATTTATAGAGAGTTTTTTTAAAATCAATTAAAAGAGACAAATATTAAATAAGTATCTAAAAATAGATTTCTAATTTTTAGTAATTTTTGACTCATCTAGCTTGAGTTTTTGGAATAAATAGATATCAAAATTAAGGCAATAATTAAAAAAAAATTCATCCTTAAAATATAAATTATAGAATAATATTTTCGTAATTTATCAAAAGTTCATTGTTATTGATATATATTTATTAAATTGCTCACAACTTTTTTGGCTTTTATTTTTGGTGATTTAAAATACATTTGTTGCCTAATATTAAGAGGGTATATTTTTTATAAAAAAAAACTGCATTAATTTTAGTGATGTTTTTTTTAAAAAACTAATGTATATTGGGATAGGTAATTATACCAAGTATATAGATAAGTAGAGAAATGGACAAATGATAATCATAGTGATGATCAACCTCATCAAAGTTTTAGTAACAAATTTATACAAAACTAAAGAAAAATATAATATTAGCATAACAAAAAAAGATAATATTGACCTAGCCATCTTAATCTTTTCCCATGCAATCACTTTAATTTTAAAGTTAGTACCCATACATCAAGTAAGACCATGTTAGATACAAGTCATTGTTCCACACCATTCTTTTGTTCTTGATGCTAGATTTTTGCTATCTACGATAACAAGGCAGCATTTGGCAATCCAAATAGAACGATGACGATGATATTTTATCAATGATGGTCGTTGTATTAAAATAAAATTTAAAATTACCATATTTGATATGATATGTGTCAATAATTAAATCCTTGATGATTTAAAATTATCGCATGCCATATATCTTAAAATCGTGTGCCAATGATCATGAAATACCTAAATTATCTCTAATTAGTTAATATCTTTTTATCTTAAAAAATAAATACATCTAATATATTTTACAAGTATCATGATAATTTATCGTTATTTCATATTATTTAATATTATAATGTTTAGATTAAATTATAATATTATTTTTATAATATTGCATATGATATAACATTATACTATCTTATTGTATTATAATCATATTATAATATAATTATATCATTATAATACAATAATGTTATATTATATTATTATAATATTATATTATAATATAAAATTATATTATATGAAAATAATATCAAGTATTTTTATGTAAATGAGGGATATTTTGGTTCCTAAATTCTAAGTCAAAATTGCTACTTGAAGGTGATGTTGAATACCCAACCTCATGAATGGGTATGAGATCGCTAGGTTTGGCATGATTTTAGAGATAGAAGTGATTTAGTATGTCGAAGGTTATTAAATGTGGTAATCTCATTACCTTCATGTGGATCGCTCATAATTTTATATGGATCACCCTATACCAAATGCTTCCTTAAGAGTTTATCTAGATGTGTAGTTGTCGAGCTAGCATTAAATGGGATTAATAAACTTCTGAATTCTTATGTGACTTAATATGATCGCGAAGCATTTTTAAGGGCAAAACATCCTCCAATATTAATTTTTATAGGGAAAGATACCCATGTCTCAAATTATAATTTCAAGTACGTGAGATAAATAAGGTGTGTCTTTTAAAAACTTTTATTTTACATCCTCCTTCTCCAACCTAAGATCACAAAAAATGTGGCAACCTTCACATACTATAAGACATGACCTCAAACATGCAAGACATTCATTATTCACCCATCAATTCATAAGTGAAAATAAAATTTAAATATAATCACATCCGAATAAATCTTTTAATGATTGAAATTGTATAACTAATAGCAAATGCTTCTCGTTATTAATACAAAACAACCCTAAATCATGATGGAGATTCTTTTAACTCAACCGAACATTTCCTTATTAATGCCTCAACACATCTATTGATTTGCATTTGAAAGAAGAAAAATAATAGAATAATAAATTTGATGGCCTAGTAAACCATGACTATCTCTATTAGATAATCTAAACAATAACATTCAAATATATTGATTAACGATATATCCATTTAAGGAAACAACAATAATAAATCTATATTTTATATGTTACCATTTTACATTTAGATCATTATTAGGGGTGGGCATAGGTCGAACTGGATCAAGCTTGGGGTAAAAAAGATATCGAGGCATCGGGTTAAACTTGAACTTGAGTTGAATATAGTTGGCCGGCACCTAGCTTGATGGAGATCTCTCAGGTCCCACACACACATATAGAAAAAAAATAGCAATCCAATCAATGTGAGATGGTTAAAGGTTGTGCTTCTTCTTAATGGGTTAAAATTGTCATCTCAACATGCAATCCAATAAGCTCAAATTTGTCATCTTGTCATCCAACAATGTATAAGCCTCATTAGTAAGGTTCGCTGTTATAAAGTTCTAACCAAAGCATGCTAGCCTTGGAATCTCAATTAGTTTAGAATTTTAGAAATTAATGTACTTTATACATTTGTTATTTTGCAATTCATAAATATATAAAATCCAAAATTTGTATATTGATCAAACATAAATAATCTGATAATAGCATATAATTAATATATATACATATATACATATATATATTATATTCACATATATATAATAATCAAAGTAATTTCAATCAGCTTTGATTATTCCCTTTAAAACTTATCACTTATTTTATAGGATGCAACCATTAGATAAATCTAATTAGCTCTAAATGTCATTACCAATATGGGAATCTCTTAAAGGAACAATGACATTAAATTCTTCTTAATGTAAATAAGCTCATATGAAAGAGTTAACCATTGGTGTTGGATCGAGTACATCTTGTGAGATTGTAGTTGAATAATCTCTTAAGAAAGAAAGTCTTTAAAAATTTTTTTAAGACCTATTTATTGAGAGTTTTTTTAAAGTCAATTAAATGAGACAAATATTAAATAAGTATCTAAAAATAGATTTTTAATTTTCGGTAACTTTTGACTCATATAGTTTGAGTTTTTGGAATAAACAGATATCAAAATTAAAGCAATAATTCAAAAAAAAATCATCCTTAAAATATAATTATAAAATAATATTTTTCGTAATTTATCAAAAGTTCACTGGTAATGATATATATTTATTAAATTGCTCACAATTTTCTTGGCTTTTATTCTTGGTGATTTAAAATACGTTCTTGCCTGATATTAAGAGGGTATATTTTTTTAAAAAAAAATTAATTGCATTAATTTTAGTGAAGCTTTTTTTAAAAAACTAATGTATATCGGGCTGGATCATTATACCAAGTATATAGATACATAGATAAATGGACAAATGATAACTATAGTGATGATTAACCTCATCAAAGTTTTAGTAATAAGTTTATACAAAACTAAAGAAAAATACAATATTAGCATAACAAAAAAAGATGTTACTGACCTAGCCATCTCAAACTTTTCTGATGCAGTCACTTTAATTTTAAAGTTAGTATCCATACATCAAGTAAGACAATATTAGATTTAAGTCATTATGATTGATATAATAGTAGCATAGCAGCAAAAATTCTTATAAACTGAAAAAAAAAAAAAGGTGTTATTGTGCCATGTGCTAGTTTGTCTCAATACATCAAAGTTTCCTTCTGCAGTCCAATAGTGGGGATGGGGGGATTTCACAAATTGCAACTCTAATAATTTATATAATCAAACTCTTCGAATCTTGGTTAAATAATATCGTCATTCCCTTTATACAATTAAATATCCAATCATCTAAATCTTGCTAATTTTATTACCATGACATGCAATCACATATTTGAATGTCATAAATTAACTCTCTACACATCTATCTTCAACAAAATCTCTATGGTAACTTATGACGCTAAACTCATTATTCACTACAAACATCATGATCACCCCTATATTATTCAAGACCTCTAACCATATGAAACACACTCCTCATTGAAGTTTCTAAATTAGTAGGAGCAAATATAGGTCAACACTCTCTTACCAAAAAAAGAAGATGCCATCCCAAATCCAAACATGAATAGCGCGGGTAGGCCAAAACCTCACCTTCAATATTTGGCGGGAGCCAAGCTCTTCCCCCGCACGCGCACACCGCACGAAATAAATCATCATAAAAGCCCGCCACTCTTTCCGACCCCGAAAAGTTAAAAACCCCGACCAAACCCGGTTCTTCTACGCCAAAACAAAAGCGTCGAAACCGGTTTGTGAATGTTGGGGGTGCAATAAGGAGCCGCGTACATGAGAGATCGAATACCAGACCTCCCGCAGTTCGACCGCATTCATCGGCACGTAGATAAATGCCACGTTTTCTATCGCCTTCGAAGAAAAGCCGCTGGTCTACCCTCGTTTCTTCAGTCGGCCATGGCGAAGGCGGCGAACTTAGAGGAATTCTCCGACGAGGACCCCTCGAACGGCTCGGTCTCCGACGACGAAGAGCAGAAGAACGGGGTGGAGTGCAACTCGGAGGACGACGAGGAGGAGCTTGAGGCGGTGGCCAGGACCGGGAGCCCCGAGGAGGACGAGGCCGGGGAGGAGGACTCCAAATCTACCGAGGATGATGAGGACGTTGGTGAAGATGAGGTAAATTAGGAAAACTCGGGGGAAAAAAATCTGATCTTGAGGGTAGTACTTGGATTTCTAGGGTTTCTAGACTCTGACTGCTTTTTTGAGGAATTTTGTTTTTTTGAGTTTCTCTTAACTCCTTGTAAGCTTGTGTTTCGGTTTCTTGGTATTTTGTACCGAAGTTTAGATTTAGAGTTCTACTGATCTTCTATTTTTCTTAGCTGCAAAGGATTGCCATGTTTGTTTGTTGCTACTAAATGATTTGTACGGGTCATGATCTGTAATTCATTTCTGGTACTATCTTGAACCGCAGTTTTCAGACTTAGATATGAATCTAAGAAAGGGCTTAGGGTGTGAAAGGAGAAGTGCTTAATTTGATGAATTTTGGATAATAATTTGTTCAAAGTGATAAATTACTGCATGAACGGAGCACGGATTTTTGAATAAAATTTTAGCACGGAGTTTTGAATAAAATTTTAGTGAATGATATTCCCGGTAGCAAACTCTGGATTTTTTACTGTATATTTTTAATATTTTTATTGGTAAGTTGCAATTGAAGCATTTGTTTGGCTGAAGTCATTGACGTATTGGAGTTATTCCATTTGTATGTTTTGCAGGCTGAGGAACCATCTGCAAACGCAGATGTCGGGAAGCGTGAAAAGGCCAGGCTTAGAGAACTCCAGAGGATAAAGAAACAAAAAGTTCAAGATATATTAGATGCACAGAATGCTGCCATTGATGCCGACATGGTCTGTTAAAGGATACATTTGGTTACATATGCTCTGTGTTGCACATCTTTGTGGGTAGTTCTGTGATTTGTCTGCATGACTGACATACATTAGAGAACCTTTCCCTATGTTTGCAGGATATATGAACAATTGCATGCCTCTGTGGTTGTACATTGCGTGCCTGCATTTTGATGTCTTTAATTTTCTGCTGTCTATATACAATACTAAATGGTGTTTATGCAAGCCAACTTTCAGATTAGCTGACAGCTGATATGTTTACAGAACAACAAGGGGAAGGGACGGTTGAAGTATCTGCTACAACAGACTGAGATATTTGCTCATTTTGCTAAAGGACACCAATCTGCATCAGAGAAGAAACCACGAGGAAGGTAATATTGTCTATGTGGTTCTCCAGATGCTGTGATCCATGTATGAAAAGCAAATGCTGATAGGAATTATTTATTGACAGGGTCATGATAAAAAAAATGCTGATAGGAATTAGTTATTCATGGGGTCAGGATTTTATCACGGGTGTTTACATTTTGTCAAACTGTTCTTGATGGGTGCCTATAAGCTTAACTATTTAAGTGCAATTCAATTAAACATTCAACCATACCCTTTTGAATTTGGAATAAAAATTGATCTTGATGCAGTCCATACTTCACAGTTCAACTTCTTGTCCATGCTTCCTGTTGAATTGTGTCAATAACAATTTGCTAATTCGTGAACACAAAATTTTGTTCAGTGGGCTTCTTGGCGTCTATTTTCCTTCCGTTTCATGTATCAACCCTTTTACAATAAATAAACTACTTTATTTTTTAATCTGAGAAAGAAGAGAAACAAATGAGATAAGATGAGAAATATGTTTATCAAATCTATTCCAAATAATCTTGATTGGCAGTATCACAATCATTCACTGAGTGCTCTCTTTTTCTCAATAAACCATTTGTGTGTAACACATGCCAAACACCAGTTTTAGTAATACAAATTGCATGTTGACACTTTTGCTTTAAGCTACTCATGAACACTCATCAAGTCAGTCGGTGGTGAAATTAATTCTAAACAATTTTCAGTCTTTCTAATATTTTTAAAGCTCTCAATCTTTGTTACTTTTGAGTTCCTACCTGCATATTGATGAATTAGCTTGTATCAGGAAGATTTCAAAAGAGTTCTATATGTGTCATCATGCTCTCACAATGATTGTTTCAATGCCGTACTTGTTGTCCTCCTTTTGGTGGAAATGTGTATTCAAATACTGCTCTGAATTGTTATGTTTGCATGACAACTTTTGCAGGGGCCGTCATGCATCTAAATTAACCGAGGAAGAAGAAGATGAGGAATGCCTTAAGGAAGAAGAAGATGGTTTTTCCGGTTATGGAGGGACACGCTTGGTCTCACAACCATCTTGTTAGTGTTTCTTTCTACCATTCAGATAACTTTTCCATTTATTGATTTATTACCTGCGTTTGCATACAAGTATCTAACATGCCATGTGTACATACTATTTTATAGAGATCTGATGGGGAAGACAATTATATATCGATCTTGGTAATGTTTATGAATTATAGGAAATATGTTGTTTGGTAGAAATGAGAAAAAAGGCCTGAGATTATTTCACTACAATCTGTATTAGGATGTCTATGCTCTATTCTGAAGAGCACTACTAGGAGGAAGATTAGATTTGCAAATCTTTAAACATGGTTGTGAGCTGAGACCTAGTTAGAGTGAACATGTGGAGTTGCTCCCATGGGTAACAGCTTGAATGTGGTTGTGACATGTGGACATAATAAAAAAATTGAGAACATCTGTCAAAAATTCAAAATGCTCAAGCTTGGTAGCAACTATATTTGCTTGATGGGCTGTAAAGAAGATGAATTGATTTATTATCTCTTGTATGATCTGCTTTGATGAGCAATCTTGATGTCAATTTATTGGCATGCTATTAGGTTATTGGTGTATATATTAGTGTGGAGGCAGATTAAACACTATCTTGGCATCAAATTATGGAATTAGTAGAATTAGATTCCCTGAGCAGTGATGTAGGGAACCAGGAAAGGAGAAGGTCTAGAAGGTCATCAATAACTGGGGCAATGGATAGTTTTTTTCCCTTTTTTAAATAAAAGCCAAGTGCAAGGTGGTTGAGCTATTGTTTAAATCAATTAATAAATAAGGAAGGAGACGATCATGTGTTTTTGGAGAACAAGGCCAAGATATTGGTTTGTTGATAGAATTAGTTAGGAGAAATATGGCTGTCAGATTCCTAGTTTCTACCATATATTTGACATATTAAAGTTCAGAGCAATATAAATATATACAAATGGAGAACCTGAACAAAGTGGCAGTCCCCTCTATGTGCAGGTTTTTAATTGAAATTTGATGGAAGAGCTTTTGTTAACTCAGGCTCCTTTGGTGTTAGTGGTAGGGGTGGCAATATTATACCCAACCTATTTTTTTGACTCGTATCTGACATGCAATAAATAGGTTCGGTTTTTGGGTTAAACAGGTTCAGGTTGTAAGTAGGTTGACCCGTCTTAACTCGTATATTAAGTTGGTCGGATTTAGATTTCATATCCTAAACCCATTTAACTCGTTTAAATAGCCAATCGAGTCAAGTTGGTTTGGGTTTGACCTGTTTATCCAACCCATCATATTATTATAACTTATAAGGGGAAGGCACTTGCATATTTTTTATTCCTGGTCTTAACAGGTTAAACAGATTGATATTTGACTTTTTTATTATTGGTTAGCAGGTTAAGCGGGTCGATGTCAACCGAATCTGTTGTGACTTGTTTGATAAATAGGTTAAGCAGGTTGGGTTGGATTATCTGTTTATTAAATATGTTAGGTTCAGATTCGAAATCCTGACCTATTTAATAAGTAGGTGGTTTTTAAGATTAACCCGCATTAGATCTGACCCGTTTCTGACCCGACCTAACCTAATTGCCACCCCTAGTTAGTGGGGTTGTAAGGGGCCATAATAGGGTGTTAATCATGTTGTTGTTTAGGATGCTAGTTGAAAATTTTGGACCAGTACACTTACTGGAACAGAAGGATTAAACAATTTTCATAACTAAATTATTTGTTAGGCATTCAAACAAAATTCTCCATATGGAATGGAGGAGATAGAGTTTTTTGTAAACTTTGCTAAATTATTGTGGTTGTTATAGGGAATGGAGGAATTAAATTGCACGTGTATTCAAAGAAGCCAATGATTAGTTAGATTTCTTTGGAGGAGGGTGTTGGTAGACAATAAACGCAATTCTCCTCTTGACTAGAGCTGGGTTTTGAATTTTCTTAGATTCTTTCTCACCATAAACCTCTACTAACTAGGGTTTTAGGTCTTGGTAAGAAGCCTTGTGGGATGTTGGGATGGTGTGCTGTTCGAAGTGTCAGAATGGGACCGTCTCGCCATCATCTTAGTTTCAGTCGGTTTGTCTTGGGACATCTTCTGTTTTAAGTGTCGAGACAAGACGAGACAGTGGCACGTCTTGTTCCATTAAAAACATCAAGACGGCTCTGTCCCATAAGATTTAAAACCTTGCTACTAACTAGTGAAAAACTCTGATGTTTGTATGCCTGGTTTTTGATAATATTATTGATGGTGATATTCAAGTAGCTCCACATTAAGATGTCATGTCGCATATACTTTGGTTACATGGGAGGCAGCTTTAAATTTGCAGATGATAGAAATAATGGAAAATTTATTGTGATGGGATGGCCATGTTAAATGAGGTCAAAAACAGCCCTAGTAAGGAAACAGGTGTGGATTTGTGTTGGAACTCGGAACTGAAGGTGGGGAAATCTTTGGAAACCTGGTGAAAGTTGTGAGAGAGCTGTAAAAAGATCAACTTTGATGGATGACCTGACACTTTGTTGGGAATAGTAAAACAACTGCGGTGGTTTGGAACAAGTTTTACTGGTCATGTCTGTTGATGACAATAACACGAGGTTGATGGCTGAACTGATATCTGAGCATTATTAGGCAGATAATGGATTTGCCTTGTGGTTCTTTCTTGTGATTACTTGTGTTTCCTAGGGGACAAGCGAAAGGTAAGTGCTTTGCCCCACTGAATTTTTTTAAAAAATAAAATTATTATTATTATTATTATTATTATTATTATTATTATTATTATTATTTGTTTTGTTTGATCAACATTTGCCATGGGATTAATGCATCTGTTTCGCAAGAGATGAAAACTTTTTATTGGTTGTTATGGGATGACTTGGATATAATTTAATGCAATTTTGGTTTAGGTAGACTCATCCTTTTAACCTTTGATTTCTGTTACTGTTTGGGCATGTTAACAGAAATTTGTGACTGCATCCCTTATGCTTCCTTTGACAGGTATACAGGGTAAGATGAGGGATTACCAGTTAGCTGGACTGAACTGGCTGATACGATTGTATGAGAATGGCATCAATGGGATACTTGCTGATGAGATGGTATGTCTGGAAGCTTTTGTGATACTTATTTGTATGCTAAATTTTTGAACTGATTTCATTTTGCTTAATGTAATTTCAGATTCAGTTTTGGCTTCTTTGAGTGACTATCCAGAGCTTCATATTATTTTAAATATTAGCTCTCTTCCTCAAATTTTGTACATTGTATAAATTTTCAATTGAGTGTATGAACAAATATGCATCTCTTTTCTTGTTTTGATGGGTATTTTTATCTAGGGTCTTGGAAAAACATTGCAAACCATCTCCTTACTGGGCTATCTGCACGAGTTCAGAGGAATCACTGGGCCCCACATGGTGGTAGCACCAAAATCCACACTTGGCAACTGGATGAGGGAAATTCGGCGTTTCTGTCCTGTTTTGCGTGCTATAAAGTTCCTAGGAAATCCAGAAGAAAGGGTTGGTCAGAAGTTTAATTATTTCTCCATTTTATTTGCTTAATATTCTTTTTGGGTGCCAAGTATGGGTTAAGTAAGATACTTGATTTTTGTTCTTTTTTTTTATTTGTTTGCAGTGGCATATAAAAGAGAATTTATTAGTGGCTGGGAAGTTTGATGTATGCGTGACTAGTTTTGAAATGGCCATTAAAGAAAAATCTGCCTTGAGACGCTTTAGCTGGCGCTATGTTATTATTGATGAGGCCCATCGGATAAAGAATGAGAACTCTCTTCTTTCAAAGACAATGAGACTCTATCATACTAATTATCGCCTTCTTATCACTGGTACACCTCTTCAGGTATGCTTCTTTTGGTGGTTTAGCCTGGCTATTTGGAATGAACCTGATGACTAGCAATCATATAATCATCTACTTCCCACAACATTCTGTGATATAATAAACTATCCAATTGTTTTGGCAAAATTAGGATGCTACCAGCTAGTTATGAAGCATATGTCCTAATTGTTTGCTTCATGAGGAGGATTTATCTGATAAGTTTCTTATTTCAGTAAATTCGATGTTATTGAACCAATGCCATACAATGATACAAATATTTACTTCTTCTAGAGGGTTATATGATTTTAAACCATCAGTGTTCTTGTGCTAGTGCTATCTTTATCAATCTCACACATCTAGTTAACGCTTCATTCAGGTTATTGATCACATACCATTTGTCTATTTGATGTGATGGAATTTAATGCCTACATACAACTTGAAATATTATTATGCTGCACATGTATCAATGCAAATGGGCCAGCCTACAGGCCAACTTTTACACTGCTTGGCTGTGTCTTTAGGCAGGCCACATTGAAAATTTTGCAAATCCTTGTCTCTGACCCTGCCCAGTTGGATATCTTATAAAAAAAATTTCTTTTGGGTTGTCCTGTGCCAGCATTTTATTTTTACCACCTTAAAGCTTAATTTCTCCAAAGTTCATTGATCCGTGGAATATGTTATCGACAATCCTTCTATTCTGCAGAATAACCTGCATGAGCTGTGGTCTCTTCTAAACTTTTTACTCCCTGAGGTATTTAGTTCGGCTGAGACATTTGATGAATGGTTTCAAATTTCTGGAGAAAATGATCAACAGGAAGTTGTTCAGCAGCTTCACAAGGTGAAACTGAATGACTTATATTAAATTTATGTTGTATGCTCATATGCCACTTTATTTTTTTATTTTTTTCAGAATGCCACTAATAAAACTTGTCTATTTTTGCATACTGAAGGTTCTTCGCCCATTCCTCCTTCGGAGGCTCAAATCTGATGTTGAAAAAGGCTTGCCGCCAAAAAAAGAAACTATACTGAAAGTAGGCATGTCCCAGATGCAGAAGCACTATTATCGTGCTCTGCTTCAGAAAGATTTAGAGGTCATCAATGCTGGTGGTGAACGCAAGCGTCTGTTAAACATTGCCATGCAGCTACGTAAATGTTGTAACCATCCGTATTTATTCCAAGGTGCAGAACCGGGCCCACCTTATACGACCGGGGAGCATCTAATTACAAATTCTGGTATGTTCAACACTAAAAATTTCCTTGTGCGTGATTTTGTTGATATCACATGCTTTATAACAAAATAATCACCATGCAGGAAAAATGGTTCTTCTAGATAAGTTGCTCCCAAAGCTGAAAGATCGGGGTTCAAGAGTCCTAATCTTTTCACAGGTTCTTGTTACTTTCTTTAATTCTATATTGGAGAACTTGGAAATTTTAACATGCGATCAGATGATATGTGGTATTTCCAAGTATATTTTGTTCGAAATGCATGTAGACTTTGTGTTTGTTAATTAGAAACCAGCATTGCTTATGCAAAAGTCGTTCCATTAACTTCAAGAGATGACTCAATGCTTTAAGACACTACCTTGATCTAGAATTAGTAGCTTTTGCTGTGCCAAGTTCTGTCTGCTAGACCTTTGTTCATTTTCCATCTGCATGGATTTGCTTTTCAAAATACCCTCCCCTTCATTCCAAGTACTTTATTATTTATATGTATTGCTGATTTTTTTATTATGTTTTGTGTGAGTTCAGATGACTAGACTGCTGGATATACTAGAAGATTATTTGATATTTTGTGGATATCAGTATTGCCGAATTGATGGAAATACTGGTGGAGAAGATCGAGATGCTTCAATTGAAGCCTTTAATCAGCCTGGAAGTGAGAAGTTCATTTTCTTGCTTTCAACTAGAGCAGGTGGCCTGGGGATCAATCTTGCCACTGCAGATGTTGTCATTCTTTATGACAGTGATTGGTAATATTTATATCTAGTCATGCTAGCCCATCTTTAAAATGGTATTTTAAAGATATCTTACATCATTTTTCCATATTTGGTTTCAGGAATCCACAAGTTGATTTGCAAGCACAAGACCGTGCCCATAGGATTGGCCAAAAGAAAGAAGTTCAAGTGTTCCGGTTTTGCACTGAGGTTCAGCTTTACTTACAAAATCTCATTGATAAGCATGTTTTAATCATGCTTTCTATACAAAGAAACTAATATTCACACAAAAAAAAAACTGCAGTACACTATTGAGGAAAAAGTGATTGAAAGGGCGTACAAGAAGCTTGCCCTTGATGCTTTAGTGATTCAACAGGGTCGATTATCTGAGCAGAAAGGTAGGCCTTTTATCTCAGAAGATTTGTTGCTGATCACTTGTTAAGACAATCTTCTTCTTGATAAACAAATGAATGCTTGAAGTCATGCTTTCATGATGTCCAATGATGCAGCTGTAAATAAGGACGAGTTGTTGCAAATGGTGAGGTTTGGTGCTGAAATGGTGTTCAGTTCCAAGGACAGTACAATAACAGAAGAGGATATTGACCGGATCATAGCTAAAGGTGAAGAGGCAACAGCAGAGCTGGATGCAAAGATGAAGAAATTTACAGAAGATGCCATCAAATTTAAAATGGATGACAGTATGTATTTTTTCTTCCTCACTATAAAGAAAAGCTAAGTTTCAGATTGTGATATTCTATACTTCTGTGCAGGTGCTGAACTGTATGACTTTGATGATGAGAAGGTATACTATACAAAATCTATTGCCTTTTTACTTAAATTTCGAGAAGTTTGTTCTGTTCTCAGACTCTATACCTTGCTGCATCTGTGAAATGGTGATTTAATTTTTGACAACTTCTTGTTTCCTGATTTTCTTGATTGAAGGATGAAAACAAGTTTGACTTTAAGAAACTTGTTAGTGAGAATTGGATCGAACCACCCAAAAGGGAAAGAAAACGCAAGTGAGACCATCTCATTGCCTACAGCCTGTGTTTTATTTTTTCCCCTTTTGATCCTGATTTTTTTCTCATTTGTTTAGCTATTCGGAGTCTGATTACTTTAAGCAAGCACTGCGCCAAGGTGGTCCAGCAAAACCAAGGGAACCACGAATTCCTCGAATGCCTCAGCTGTAAGTTTCTTTTATTGCTAAGATTTTTTTTCCCCTTCTTGCAGAATTAACTTGTAAACTTTTCTTCTATATATTATCTTTTTAATTCCATATAAATTTCATGCTGTTATTTTGGTGGGGAAGCATTAAACATATTGCTGTTGCTAATGTATTTTTCAGGCATGATTTTCAGTTTTTTAACACCCAAAGACTCAGTGAGCTATATGAAAAAGAAGTTCGGTATCTTATGGTGCGTTCTATCATCAAATCTTCTCTTATGCTTTTTTCTGGTCCTCTCTACGCCAATTTATCCTAGTTGTCTTCTTCCTGCCAGCAACTGCACTGGTTGCTGAGTCCTCACAAATTTCTTGCCTTCCAAATCAAACGTCAGGCTGCACTGAAGTTCTTAGTCATTCTTATAATCCATCTTTTTGTGATGGTTGATTAGAGTCCTCTCTTTACTTTATTGGAGATGCACCTTGTATTCCTTATTGCACCCTGTCCCCTGTTTGTCCACTGTGTAATTGTTTTTTTAGGTATCTGATCTTGAGTATGATTTTCATTGCCCTCTTGATGTCTGTCCAGCAAACACATCAAAGGAATCGGTTAAAAGACACTATTGCTGATGCAGATGAGCCTGAAGGTACTTGATCCATTTTGAAGAGCTTTTCTTAGCCAATAAATGCATAATTCTAACTAATCATTGCAATTAATTATCTAGAGTTGGGCGATCCTTTGACTGCGGAGGAACAGGAAGAAAAAGAGCAGTTGTTGGAAGAGGTGAGACTACTTTTAGATCATGGAAATTGATTCAATCCACTTGTTATTTATTGATCTGGCTGCTGCTATTTTCAGGGTTTTTCAACATGGACAAGGAGAGACTTCAACACATTTATTAGAGCATGTGAGAAGCATGGCAGGACTGACATAAAAAGTATAGCTTCTGAAATGGAGGGCAAGACGGAGGAGGAAGTTGAGAGATATGCCAAAGTTTTTAAATCAAGATATAAGGAATTGAATGGTATAAAATTTTCAGTCTATCTTTACTAGATGTATTTAGTGCAATCAGTAATAACAGCACTCAGTTTTTTCACAGTAATATTTTTTTTCCACTCATTCATATTAGTCATGTTGGATCCAGATATTGCTAGCTATTGAATTCCATTTCCTATTGGGTTCTCTCAGATTATGACCGAATAATTAAGAATATTGAAAAGGGAGAGGCAAGAATTTCTCGGAGAGATGAGATAATGAAGGCAATTGGGAAGAAGTTGGATCGCTACAAGAATCCATGGCTTGAATTGAAAATTCAGTATGGCCAAAACAAAGGGAAGTTGTACAACGAAGAATGTGATCGTTTCATGGTGAGTTATACTTTGAATTTCATTCTTTTTTATTTAATAATTTCTTTCACATTTAAGAGTAAATTCTGAATGTCATTTTCAGAAGAATGTGATTGTTTCCTGGTGAGTTATACTTTGAATTTCAATGTTTTTTATTTAATAATTTCTTTCACATTTAAAGGTAAATTCTGAATGTCATTTTCAGTTATGTATGGTCCACAAACTTGGTTATGGAAACTGGGATGAGCTGAAAGCAGCTTTCCGCACATCTCCTTTGTTCCGCTTTGACTGGTTTGTCAAGTCACGCACAACTCAAGAATTAGCTAGGCGATGTGATACGCTTATCCGACTCGTGGAGAAGGAGAATCAAGAATATGATGAGCGGGAAAGACAAGCTCGAAAAGAGAAAAAGCTTGCCAAGGTTAACTTATTTACAATAACTTTTTTGGCTGTGCTTAATTTTCCTCTTATTGGGTGAATGATTTGTTAATCTAAAATGCTATGGAATTATTTATCTACTGTTGCCTTGCTCCTTGGAACTACTTTCCTGTCAATAAGCGATTCAGAAAGGTCAAATCTTATTTATTATAATGCAAAATATACTATCATAAATTCTCACCTTTTGCACTTCATTACGTACTATGTTTGTATATCATACTCTATCCTTATTTCTTCAAGTATTGACTGTGTTTTATTTTTGCTTTATGCTCTTGTTAGCAGTTCCGTTTATGAATGCTTTTCTTATTTATTTGTTTCATGCTGAAACCCTATTTCCATGTGTTCTAGAACTCGACACCCTCAAAGCGGTCCATGATGAAGGCATCGGCTTTGGAGACCCCTGCATTGAATTCTTTTAAGAGACGAAAGCAATCGGTCATGGATGACCATCTGGGCTCGGTAAGCTTAAATCATTTTACTACATCACAGATTTGCTCTCTGTCATGTCCATGACTTGGAGTATTGCTCCAGCTATTTCAAACTAAGGCCATAATCATAACCAATAAAGATAATTTTAGTCATCCTTTTATTTTTTATTTTTTTTTCCATTTCTTTCTGCTAAGGACATCCATTAACCAGCAAAGTTTCTGTTGAAATTCATACCGTAATTTGTCCTGTTTCTCTCATTGGCTACTTGTCAGTCCACCCTTTAATTCCATGGTGAGGGCCTTATTGGGCCTCACTTTTATCTACAAATGGTAGACTAAGCAAAACATGTGAATTTGAAGGTATTCACTGGTACAGAAAACCAAAGAAAGAAGAGAGTGAGCGGTAATATTAGGAATTGTATAACAGTGAAGCTATGATATGGGATAGAATATAAAAATTTTTATACTAGGAATCATGTACCAAATGTGCAGATATTTTGGATCTAGAAGTATATATGATCAATAGGTAGGAAAAGATGAAAAAATATGGCAACATATCAAAAGAGATATATAGTTTCCGGGCACCCTAAAGTCCCTCCTTAATATCATTGATCACAACGCTTTGCTCTTTAGATGAAAAAGTGACTTTAAATTTCAGATAGTGATCATGTGAGGTCATCTTTTGTGTTCAAAACGCTAGTTTATTTCAAGGATCTGGTTGTGCATTGGTTCTAGTCAAACTTTGGTGGTTCATATCCAAGATCGCATCCTTATTTTAAAATGATTCCAAATAAAGTTTCTTGCTGGATGAGAGAAAAACAAGAAAAGTGCAACCTTGAAACGGATGTTGTAAACAAAAAGATATAGTGCCTCATCTTTTGCATCCAAAACTCCATGTTATTTCAAAGGTCTGGTTATCCATCAGTTCTACTCAAACTTTGATGTCCCATATCCAAGATCACGGCCCTCTTTCAAATTCAAATAAAGTTTCTTGGCAGGTGAGGAAACAAAGTCACAAGCAAAGAAGTATTTATGTATAGAATGAGAAATCTCAGCCACTCTGTTTGAAAACAATTCTACAATGGAATTCAATTGAGATAGAATTCATGCGTTTAGAATAAATCTTAAAATGTTAGAATTCAATTGAATTCTATTATTTTGAATAGACCAAATTGAATTGAATTTATATAATATTCTAATATTACCCCTCTAAATGGTCATCTCTTTTTTTAAGCTTTTATCAAGTCGATGCTTTATGACCATTGAAAAAAAAATTATTAGTATGGTATCTTCTCTAATTAAGTTGATATCAAGTCTCTCAAGAGAAAACAATAGGTTAAGGTTCTCAATATGGGGTTGAGAAAGTGAAATCTGGAATGTGGAAGGGGAAGTTAAGAGAGAGGAGTAAGTATTAAGACGTAGGTCCCACAAAATAAATTCTAGCTTCTCAAATTACACTAATTTTGATGTGAATTCTAATTGTACGAAAATCTAATTTTTGGGCTTCGATTCAATTAAATTCTTTGGGCTTAAGAGCATTTCAAACAAAGGAAAGACTTAAAAACAGATGAATTCAATTGAATTTCTTATATTTAAGTGTTTCCAAATGGGCTGAGTAGGAAAAAGAAAAGAGGAGAGAGGGGTTCTCTTTTTTTTTAATTGTTTTCCCCTCTTTTTATTTGCATGATTGACTGCATGATTTGTTGTAATTTAAGGGTGCCATTTGGGAGAACAATACTATTAATTGGTCTTGTTGATGTACAATTTCATCTCTCCCCAACCGGCCTCCCAAGCCCCCCAACCCCAATTGCACGGTAAACCATTTTTGTTGTTATGGGAGAATTTTGCTTATTGCTGGGCTGGTTATTCAGAGCCAGCAATTGGCTGCTGGATTTTGTCCCCTTCGTTGCTGCACTTCGGAAGTCATTGTGGCGTACCTGAATGTAGAGCAGTCCATGATGCGACTTTCATCAGGATAATATTATTTAAAACTTTGGAAGATGGTCAAGGTAGCCTGCTTACAGGAGCAAGCAACCAAATGTTAAAAAGATGAAGTGCACTAGCCATTTTTTGCATATGGCGATGATTTTTCTTTTTGGCTTGTTTCAGGGGAGGAGGAGGAGATGAAGGGAGGCCTACTGCCTAATTATTGATGATTGGGACCCAATTTGATCGTTAAGAACCCCATTTTTTTTTTGTTTTTTCAAAGTTTCAAAGTCAAGAATCATGAGGACTGTGTCACTCATACTTTTTAAGTGCTGGAATTGTAGCTTCTATATGAATTTCATCTATATTTAACCAGCAATGTAGTCCCATTTTTAGTTCTTTTTCAGTCTGAGTGCAGGACGCAGCTATGCCAGTATGCATTAGTCTGCCATGTAGCATGGCCAAATATATAATCACAATTATGGTTAGACTACATTTTTATGTACGAGTGGATACTTGAAAGACACTGGAAAATTATGCATGTAAATTATTTTGTTCCATCAGAAATTAGTTCTCTAGTTGTTGTAGGTCTAATACAAACTACTTTAGCATGCATAGGTGCTGTTGAAAACTATTATATTTGACAATCCTTTTATTTAATGATGGTAAGGTGGATGCATACTATTTTAGCCAAATCATTTGTTGCTAATGGCTTGTGTAAAGAACTACTGGGTTTCACATGTTGAAATGTTTATGTTGATAGCCAACAGTGTGCTTGTTGGCACCTATCCTCTGTGGGCTTGTCTTTGCGGGAGGTCTAAAGTTTATACCTTTGTCAGCACATTTTTGCTGTAGCATGGTGGTGGTTTAAGATTCTTGATCTATTGCCAGTAACGTGAGACTGATTAGATGACCTTGAATAAGAAGATTGTTGTGCAGGAATGACGCTTGAGAAATGATGCTTATGTTGTACATTGTGGAGCAAAAGACGATCTTGATCCAGAATTTGGTGAATACGGCAGTGAATAGTGTCCATGCGATAATAGTGCCATGGTGGGAGAGCAAATTAAAGTTTGTGGAGGTTGAGTAATAAATGTGGAATGGGTTGAGGGGGTGGGGGAGATTCAGGCACGGTTGACTCTTTGTTTTAGTCAATTGATGTTGAAGATCGAAGGACGAATGGGTTGAGGGGAATGTTGAACCATTTTACACATTTTGGATTTTAGATTTGCATCGTGACGCCGTTGTTGATCATCTGCACCTCTCTTACACAGAGAGAGAGAGAGAGAGAGAGAGAGAGAGAGAGCGTGATGGAAGATACTCTTTTGACATAAAAGAGTGTTGGAACTTAAATACTAAATGGTATAACATAATATTGCTTTATAATTAGCAATGACTCGTAACATTTTTGATATTTGGTATTTGAACCATGATTAGGACACCAAGTGTATGAGTCTTAATATATTATAATATTAATTAGTGCAGGATTATAGATAATTATGCTATTCGATTGAATATTGTTTAAGCTAATATGGGGATTTAATTCTCCTAGTTAGTTCAGATGGTTTGAATTAATTGCAGGATTCTCAGGTCCTTTAGTCAGCTAGATTTTTTGAGCTAATTACAGGTTTTTAGATCCTCTAATTCGTTTAGATTGCTGGAACTAGCCATGGGATTTTAGATCCTATCATTAGCTCAGACTCTATCATGACATCGTATGTCCCTTCGTCCCTCCCGGATGATTAGGGAACCTAATGGGTTTGTAATGTTTCTCAAGGTGCAAAACATTTAATTTCTTATTAGGATTTATAAAATCCTACCTAAATCAATTCTTTGGCTATTATTACTCTATAAAAGCATGGATCTCTTCCACTGTTCTTCTTGCTTCTTTCGAGTCTCTACATCATACTTTCAGATGGTAAGCTTCACAGATGAGTGTGCGTTTGGCAAGGAATATCCCTTTAAGCCATCGATTAGAAGGCATCAAAGTTGGCCGGATAAACATAATTTGTGTTTGCTGGCCTATTAAAAGAGAAATCTCTACTTTTAGATGTAAAGTTAAGAAAAAGAAGGAAAAGAAAATTTGGTCGAATTTATCGCCATTCCATGTTGCAATAGAATATATTGCAAATATTCAAGCAAATAGTAGAATGGAAATTTTGATGGTGCTCTTGATGTCAAGGCTCAATATCATTATAGTATTATTATTGTAATAATTTAAGTTCATCTAAAAAAAAAAAAATACTATTTGGATTCCTTATTCAATAGCCAAGATCTTTTCAAGGTTAAATACATGCTTGCATGGATCGTGATACACTTTCTTTGTTTAAGTTATACTGTTAAGGGTTCAAATCTAGTCAAACCTAATTATAAATATCAAATTCAATGTCTAATTAATTTCAAATAGATCTTATCGTAGCGCATTCCGTTTCTTTGATACTATTTATAACTATCTAAGATTTTATTAAAAAAAAAAAATAGTTAAAAAATATTATTAAAATTCTTTTATTCTATATAAATACCTAAGATCTTTGCACCTATGGCCAATATGAAATTAAACGTGTATCACTTGCTCTCACAATTATCCTCTCCATTACTCTTAAATCATCCAATAAAAATCTGCATTCCATTGTACTCAATGTTGTCATGTTTGAAAAGAGCAGAGGATTAAGAAATCTAAGACTTGCAATCTATGGTCAATCTTCCTACCCTCCAATTAGATTGCATGAAGATCTAGTGATATTTCTCATTCATAATCCAATGGATCCTTGTTTTGTTCCCTTCGGATTTTTTGTACAACCAGAAGCATCAAATTACTAAATGAAGAAGAAAGAGAATAATAATAAGATGAGGAACAAGATAAAATGAAAGAAGCAAGACTGAGTGTGCCTAGTGAATAGCTTTAGAGAGCAATACTCCCATCTGATTGGAAGTCTACTTTGCTAGACAAAGCATATAAACCAACACCCGTCGCTATTCTAGAAGCTTTGATTGCCATGATTTCTCTTCTAATTATGAGAGCTAGTTTAAGAGAGTGGAGATAATGCAGCCCTACTATTGATGCGAGTTGCGGGGAGAATAAAAAATAAGCACCCTCTCAAGCATGGATGGCAGTGGATCTCTTCGAGGACAGCCATGAAAGTAGAGAGGAAGGGGACCTTACGTGTTCATATTGCATTATACTAATTTCTTGAAGTGATCCAAAGAAGGAAGGATTGCCCATCCATTTTGAAAACTTGGAACCGCCATACCCTATTATATGCAGCTCTCTTAAGATTGGTGTAAGGTTCGAGGTACTTGAATATGGCTTCCTTCATTTTTTTTTTTCATCAACCATAACATCCTTGTGTTTTGTTGGACTAACATCTATGTAATCCTTGTACTCACTCCATTCTAGAACCAAGCACCCGAGTCGATGCTTACATTTAAGATTTTTTATTTGTTGCATGAGATTTCCACCTTACATGACTCCAATTTATAACCTGCTCAGATTTGATAGTTTTGGATCAGTTACAATAATTAGTGCCCTGGCCATTAATTTTACCGATTAGCAATGAGTTTAGTAAAGCATAAATTTTGCATACCAAACTACATATATCTTTTCGGTCTTATAAACCATGACACGTCACGGTAATACATTAAGCACCGTATGAGCCATGCATTTTGGACACTTGATGTGTTGGTCATTGCAGAAAAGAAATGAATATTATTTGCTGCATGAGGCGTCCACCTTCCAGCCCTCCGATTTATAGCACGTTCGGTTGGGTAATTCTGGATCGATTATAATAATTAGTGCTCCTATTATTAATTTTACGAGTTAGCAATGAGTTTAATAATGCATAAATTATGTCTATCAAACCATATAAATTTTATCGATCTTATAAATTATGACAAGTTATAGCGATGAATTATGTCATGTATGAGCTATGCATTTTAGACACTTGATGTGCTCATGGTTTCAGAAAAAAAAACTTAATTATTATAATATTATAAATTATGAGTACATGTAATTAAGTAACATATGAGTTTTGAAATTTTGATGGGTTTATAGAAAGATAGCTATCTTAGTAGGCAAATTTTATCATGCTTTCTAGCTGTATGTATGTGGGTGGTGCCATAATTAAAGAAATATTCAAGAGCATAAAAGATGGTATAAGAAGTTGGATGCATTTGAATGAAGCTTTAAATGGATGGGATGAAAATTTGATTTTTTTTTAAAATTAAAAAAAAGTACTTTAACTAAACTCATCTTAGTATTGTGAGTCATGATAGGTCAAGGTAATTAATTGTATATTTTGGACTTGCATTAGAGGTTCCAAAGAAGTTTTGCCATTAGTCCTATTAAGTTTATTTCATTGCTAAGATTCTTTTCCCTTTCTTACTGAATTAACTTTTAGATTTTTCTTCAATATATTATCTTTTTAATTCAACGTGGTTTCACAATATTACTTCAGTTTGGTACATAAAGAAAGTTTGGTATGTTATGATGCGTTCCAACATCAAATCTTCTCGGTAGAGAGTTGGTGGTCGGAACACCCAACGAAAGCCACCTTCGCAGTCCTTCAACCCCATCATGTAACACCCTATAGTTTTACACCCTTCTACAGGTTCTAAAAGTTGAGATTATTTATGACACCATTCAAAAAAAATCAAAAAAATCTTAGAATTTATCTTAAAAAATTTAGTATCTTATCTTGTGTTTCATTGTCAAATCTGTTTTTTTTCACTTTTTTTTTTTTTTAAATTTTATTTTTTGCTGATCTTTTTTACACCAACCGTATTAAACGTGAGGCTGTATTGAAGCTCTCAAGATATAGCGAGAATTAATCATTCAAGAACATATAGAATGAAGCATAATGAACATTCTTTTTTTTATTTTATTTTAATAAAGAGAGTTGAGGATGTGTTTTCTTTTTATAAAAGATAGTTAAAGGCACGTTTGGTTTATGCTCTATTAAAAATCCAAAATTGATTCCTAGGATTTAAGTAACTCCCGACTCACTCCCACTAATTATATTTAATAACAGATTTTTTTGGCTTCCTATCTACACCCACCTTCCCTTCACCATCCCTCTCTTTCCCTCGATCAACTTCGGATACTTCTCAACATCTTTCGGCCCATAACCCCCTCTCTCTCATCGATCCTCTCCGCCATAGCAATCTACCCCAATCTCATGATGGCTCTTTCCTTGATGGTTCTATTGATTTTTCTAGTGCTTCGTGTTTCTAATCCAATATTGGCCAATCAAATTTAAATTGTCTAGTAATCTTTGTTAAGGAACCAAGCCTTCTCTTTCTAGTACATAATAATAGAGTTACAATATTTTCTTAAGCTAATACTAGATGCATACAATCATCAAGAAAACCAATAAAACTTGGATAACAAGCAAAATTTTGACCTTGGTTGAAAACAAAAAGAAAGAAATATGAAAAAACCCTACCAATAAAGATGAGATATAATTTTATGGGCCTAGTGATCTTATTCTTAGAGGCATCCTAAGGCAAGGCCCATCTTAAAATATGTTAAATCGCACCTTTAACTTTATCAAGCTGATCTTATTCTTATGGGTGTCCTAAAGCATGGCCCATCTTAAAATATGTTAACTAGCACCTTTAATTTTATCAAGCTTCTATGTTTAGTATTATTATAGTAAAATATGTTATATTTTGCGGCTCTTTCTAGGATTTTCTTTTTTGAGGTACTGCAATCATAGAGAATTATAGTATTTAGAATGATAAATCTCACAGTAATATTTCATCAAAACCCAGAGATTTCATAGGATTCTTAGATTTTGTGGCGAGATTAGATTTAGCTAGAGAGTTTTTTTTTTAATATTTTTCTTTAAAATTAGTATTCTTAAATTTGAGCAAAACTTGAGGAATATTGTGATTGCTCTTATTGCTCTTTTGATATAGTTGATTTATTTTGAAATTTGCCCATGATTTGTCCTTTCACAACAAAGGATTTTAACATAAATTTGGTATTCGTTTGTGGTTGTGACTTTATTTCTGATTTTACTTTTCTGTCCATTTGATTATTTAGTATCATTTGGATTATTTGGTTTGGAATTATTTGATTATTGCTAGAACTCAGATCAATAATCTGTGAATTTTAATTTACATATAATTTGGTATCTCTAGCCTAACACTTTCTATTTTGATAAGGGGGAGCAAACTTGTGGACGTAACCAAGAAGCATCTACATTGGACGGTCACCAGGATAAGGCCATCAGAGAGCTCATATCCATGGAAATGCCTGATCAATTGGACGAGGAGTTTCAGAGAAATGAAAGGTTTGGAGTATCATTCACGAAGCAGGGAAA
This sequence comes from Metroxylon sagu, assembly GCA_017589505.3. Lineage (NCBI taxonomy): Eukaryota > Viridiplantae > Streptophyta > Magnoliopsida > Arecales > Arecaceae > Metroxylon > Metroxylon sagu. The sequence goes on along the minus strand of JACVBY030000645.1, from coordinate 188,746 downwards.
TCAAAGTTGAGGATGGGTCAAAAGGCACATATATGTTGGCAAAGGTAAGGTAATTAAGAGGAATTTGAGCTAAAAAACAGTATGCATGCTTGAGATTATGACCAACTTGAAGTGTTTACTTCTTAGATAGCTGTGGTTATTTCACTTGAATTGTTAAAATTTGAGGAATGTAATATGATTTCAGTGTTTGAGGCTTCTGGCTTATTTTTCTAATGAGATGAAGAGGCCTGCTTAAATCCTATTTTCTACCTTATCAATGTAAAAGTTTTTAATCTTTGCATACAAAATATGTGCATAGGAGGTTGATAAAATTAAGGGCATGATTTAATATATTTTAAGATGAGTCATGCTTTATGACACCTCGAACATTAAGATCACTAGGCTTGCTGACTTTCATAATCCAATATGGGAAAAGTTTATCAGGGCATAGCTGCTGATATAATAGTTTTATGATCAATCAAAGCCTAGGTAATAAATCTCACAGGTTGCACCATTTTCTTCATGCAATATAGCATGAGAATTTTTCTTTTCTGCACGCATAATAAGAGCTCTGCACCACTACTCTTTTAAAATAAATGGTTTAATGATGAATTACTATTTAAATAAAAATATATTTTATTTAAAATAAATATATATATTTTTGAATAAGTATTATCGAGACTATAACTATATGAAAAAGTAATTTATTCATTACTATTTTATGCATTAGAAAGTAACCATGATATCTATTATTCATGTTTGCTTCAAGGCTATCTCTTCTAGCAAAATGGATCGGTACTTATTTCGCATTTGGACGCATGGTAACAATGAAACTGTCCTATTCTAGCAATTTTTGAATCCATGGCGAGAGGTTTAAGGCTTAGTTGCCGAAACCGAGCGATTGCAGGAAAGTGGACGTTCTAGAATTACGTTTTCCTAAGGTAGTACTTAGGAAGCGAGTTCAATTTCAATATCTCGAGAAGATTCCTAAAGCCCCGTTTAGGTATTCATGCACGAATATCTTGCGGGAATTAGGCCCATTGGCCTGCCCAAGTCCCAGCTCATAGTCTTCCAAGGGCCCATCCAAGCTCCACCCTAAGTCCCAGCCCGTGGGCCTGTTGGCCTGTAGCAAGACAAAAGGTCCCACGAAGGTCCCTTTTTATTAACCATCCACAAGGCTCAAGCTAAGGAGGGTGTTAGATTGATATGGGCCATGCCCAAATGGGCTGTCCAATCCATGAATCCAGCAGGCAAAACAAGTCAATACTGCTTGATTACCCAAACAAGCCCAAGTTGATTCATTGACCTAAGTATAAGATTCCAGCTACTCAGGTTGAGGGGCTATCAGGCTGCCAAGTTGTGCTAAAACAAGTTTACATAAAACAAAAAGTGAAAGAAATTCAAGAAGACATCAGAGTGGTTGCTTTTCATTGAACATCTTTAGGAAAAATGAATAAGCCACAGCAATCAGAAAATTGATTTCTTCTAAAAAAAGTGGGGCCCTTTGATGTTTTCATGAAGCTTGCTTTCAAAAAAAAAAAAAAAAGGATCGTCAATATTTTACTATTGGGAATGGAACAACAAGCTTAAATTAAGGGCACTCTAAGACATAAAGAATGAACTTCAACAGATCTATGCATTGATTAAACTTTGGATATGGATGAGTAACAACTTTTCAGAACATTATGTCTCGATCAAAATTTATTATTTTATGTAACAATCTAAGAAATTATTATTTTGTTTCCTTAACCTTGTATAAGTACTCAAATTTTTCTCAATGTAGAAATCAAGTAAGACTAAGTACATGCCTATACGAGTTCACACATATTCTTCTAATTTAAGCTTGAAAATGTTTACTAAGCTAAGGATCCAAATTTCATCAAATCTAATCACAACCACAATGATCAACCCATGGTTTATCCCATAACAATCTATGCTACAATATCTCCTGCTCCATGTAGTTTGGCTGGATTGGCTATATATCATTTGTAACTTACGCCCTCATCCGAAAAGGTTTGCCGAAAGTGACAATTTGGGTTTTTTGGTCTTATCTAAGTATTCAAACACTCCACTGCACATAATCAATGTAGGACTAAAATACATCCCTACACAGGTCTTTACATTTTATAATTGTGGTTCACAAATACTACTTAATAAGATCGCAAAGCTATATATGTTGTGCCATTATCAACAAGGCATCAGAAAATAAATTTTTCCTAAAGTTTTATGCGCATGTTGGATGCTCCCCTTTATGCTCTAGTTTGACATCATGTGTTCCAAACTAGTAAAAACAATAAGCTCAATTTTTTTCAAACTATAATTCTTAACTTATTATTATAAGCACAAGTAGTAAATATTGATCGGTGAAACTAACACCATCCCCTATGATCAAGAAAAGATTCCTCAAGTAGAGCAAAGAGAGCTCGGGAAGGATCATGCCATAGGTTTCTTCTCTTAGGGTTGGTGGTGGGTTGAGTAGAGTGAAATTAAGTTTACCTTAGGTCTTTGCCACCTTTTTTGTCAACTTAATAAATTAAAATACCTATCTAGTTGCTTTCTTTCAAATAGACAAACCAAAAAAAAAAAAAAAAAGGCAGTTATGCCTATTTCAGACAAAACAATATTTTATTTGATTTGTGCCCCTACCAGCCTGAAGCAAGCAAGACTTTTCAGCAAGCGGCATCATCCTCTTATAAAATACAAGTAGAAAAGAATCACCAAATAAATTTAAGCTCTTCTTTGGTGCCATTCTTTTATTTAATATCTCTTCTAAAATTTTTGATATCAAGTACCCAGCTCAATAAAGGAAAATTCAGGGATTATCAGTTCCGCTTTACAAGGTTCAACTTTTTGGATGTGGAAGAAACTATATTATAGTTCTTGTACTTGCTATATTTTTCTCTCTATAAGCGGCAAATTTGATAGAGTTGTACTCAGCGTGCTTGCAAGTCAATCTAGTTACGACAGGCCAAATCCAATTTACTGGGATATAGGCAGGTCACGAAGGCTCAAATCATGTCAGGTAGTGTCTGAAGGGTCTCATTTAGTTTGGTTGAGCTTTGTTAGACTGGTCAAGTCAGATAAATGATATATTTAGATCTCATTTTTCAAGTTTAACTAGGCCAGGACTTGACAGCAGGGATCCACTTGCAAACCTAATTCTATCTTCTATGATAGACATGCACTACAAAATAAAAAAAGGTTGCATCATGCACATGCTAAATGTATGGTACAGAAAAAATAAAAAGGCTACTGGTAAGAAACGTGTGCTTCAGCAAAATTCAGATCAAGGTAATGATGCCAAAATAAATCTAAAGTTTCAGATGACATCAAAGTTTTACCTATAATATCTCGAAGCAAGTTCAGAAATTGAATTCCAATCAACTGCTCGGCATGTAGCTTAGATTTTTCTGCATGCGTTCCGAGAACAAAGAGAAAGTATGAAAGAAAAAAAAAAAAATCATGCGGTATTAAAAACCAAGGTTTTAAATTCAATGGGATAAAGTCATCATGTTTTTTTTCATGGAACAGGATGCGCTGTCGTTCCGTCTTATCCTAACACTTGGAACAAGGGATGTCTCAAGATGCAACAATTGAAATACTTGGATAATGGCAGTACGGTTTTATCCTGACAGTTGAAACAACAAGCTATCTCAATGTCTCATGAGACATCCCATTAGGTTTGAAACCGTGTTAAAAATGAGAGGAGGAGGAGGAGTTCCATCAAAAATAAAGAGAAGGAAAGAGATCAATAAGAAGAGACAAGATAGAAATTTGCTGCACTCAATAGCTGTAGAATTTTATCAAAAATAAAAAAGGACAAGGAGAATGAAGAAGGAGATCAATTAAAAAAGAGGAAATAAAAATCTATTGTAATCCATAGCCACTGCTGTTGCTAGAAATATTCTTTTAAAGAAAAAAGAAAAAAAACAAGGAAAGGGAACAAGCAAGAAAAGAGTACAGAGGTAACAAAAAGAAGATTGGCCAGCCATTCTTAATAGTGGAAAGATAGGAAGGGAAAAGAAGGAGATTGAAGATTGACAGAAAAGGATAAGGGAAATTGGGTCTATGCCGCTGGGGGCGCCAGGGGGGGAGGAGGAACACAGCTTTATATTGAAATCATGGATATAAGCACTTGTCGAGTCGTCACAGCATGGCATGGCATGGCATGAGATGATACATAACATGTTAGTCCTTAGTAGAACAGAACAATGGCACAGTATTGGTTGTATTGTAGTACTCGGAATGCTCCTATGCCAATGCATGCCAAGCACTGTCATGGCACATCACATGCTGTACCAATGCTAAGCAGGCATGTGATACTTCAGCCCTTACTTGAAACTGCCTCCGATGTCTATTTTATATGAATAACAGCAATCTACTGACATCATACTTACCTTTAAGATCAGACAAGATGTCAAAATTTATGATCAAGCATACCCACCTTTCAGATCAGCATGGCTTAGTCATACAGATAGAGATAAAGCATATCGATAAAATGTTTACTGACATCAATGAGAAAGGCCATACAAAGTATATTAAAAGCTAAATAGCAATCAGTTTTCCAGAATGTAAAATTAGATTATCACAACGCAAAAGAAGGTAAAGTGAGAACGAGATACTTTAATATCTTTTTCCAGTGATGCAACCTGGAATAAGACCAAACATGGAGGGTTTGTACAAAAGAGACGTAATAAGATTAAGAAGGTCTGAGAAAGAGAAAACTTACCTTGCTTCTTAATGCAGCAGTGGCAGTTTGCCGTTCAACTGGGTGAATTGCCAGAAGAGTTTCCATTAAGGGCAATGATGATCGTGGAAAATCTTTAAATGTCTCTTTTATGCAACGTTTATATGGTTGTTTGGGCTTAAAAATTGTAGCATGAGGCAACTTGGACTTCTTCAAGTATTCTTCTGAGGGGGAGCCACACAACTTGAAAATTTTATGCAACTGCTCATCCTGATAAATGTAAATATGGCTCAGCTAATCTGCACTCACAATAGATTCATGTGTTAGTAAGTGCCTCTGCAATAGATACATGCGTTAGTAAGTGCCTCTGCAGGATGATTCTAGACCAAACATGCTGAAAGGAGCAGTTATGGAATTATAAATTGGATCTAATATTAAGTTTCATTGCCAAGATCCAGGCACTATCTCATAGTTGTGAGTTCTAAGTAATATTTCTGACATGCATGTGCAAGCAAATGTGAAACCAGGAATTTAATTTCGCAGATTGTTCACCCTCAGGACAAAATTTCAGAGATTGACAATTTAGTGGATCTTTTTTTGTTTTTTAAACAAGAAAATAATATATAAGCAAGATCAACCAGGTAATGTCAAAGAAAATCTCTGGCTAACCAGAACAACAGTGTAACCATATTACTTGAGCGATAAAGGACATCAGCTCAGGTCCAGGGTCTCCCCAGTTAACACGCACTGAACCTAGGCCAAACAAATTACCCAGGACCAGGGCTGCTTAGAACAAGCTCAAGCCTAAACCAATCCCAAGGCTGTTCAAGTAGTCAGCCTTTCTTAGGGCCCAGGCCCAGGGCAGAATTTTGTTTATTTGTTAACAATAGCATAGGTCTTTAACAGGTGCTCAAGATTTTCCTTGAAGCCTAAAAAAAAGTCTTCTCAACAGGTTTTTAATAAACAAACCTAAATTAAATGTAGATTATAAACCCATAATGGGCATATATCCTGTCAAAATTAGTCCAACTGAGAAATGGAACCTAAAACTAAGCCTAGCTCAGCCTAGTGATCAAAGATTTTCATCCTAAGCTTATTCAAGGCAGGATTTCACCTACGCACCCATCCAACTGGCCTGGCCTACTAACACTGCTTCACGTTATTAGTGTAAAGTGGAAGATAAATAGGAAATTTGCATAACTTGGATACCAAGTTTCCACATTAGGGCAAGGTTGCTCATAGCATAGGATTTTCATATACATACTCTAAGACTATGTTCTTGTATCTCAGCCTCATTTATTATAGCAAAAGTTTATAAAATGCCTGATGTCATTTGTTATCTTCTAGTCATTGTCAGATTATTCTGACTGACTAGTATTTCACAATCCATGGCTAGCCTCTCTCCTGTTCAAAATTTCTTTATAGGTTAATCCATCACCAACAACAAACAACTGACATCAGTGTGCATGCGAGTTAAGGAAGTTTGATTAAAACCTTGATGAACCAGAGTTTGCATAGCAGATGTCACATAACAAAGATGGATAAGGCTTGTCAGTCAAGATCAACTTAGCACAGTGGTAATTTCAAAATTTCCCCAGAACTCTAAATGGACAGGTGTTCTGAGAAAATGTAAATAGGATGAAGATCAGAATATGATACCACAAAAGGCAAAATAGTGTGAAACATGGTGTTACATGTTTTTACAGTCATTCAAAATAAAGGTCTAACGGGTAAGAGAGAATGTTTGGAATCCTAACCCAGTGAATGAAATGAATTGAAATTGTTTGCCAAAAATTCTGTTAGATGCTTTCAACCATCATCACTCGTAAGATCACAGGATATTATGAGAAAGGAGATGGGAAATAGATTTATAGAAGCGAGATAGAGCATTATTACAGGAAGAAACTTTTATTAACAAAGAGTGATGAAGAAGGATAAGACAGGAAGAAGATGAACAAGATAAAAGAAAAAAGACAATGTGTGTACCCTATCTGAAGAGGATGATTCATATAGTCTGCCCAAATGTGAAAAAGAGGGAAAACCAGCTCTCCCAACTTTTTGTACATATACCTTACCCAAACAAATCAATTATATCTTGGTTTATTGCACTTTCCATCCATGTAGAGTGCTTCTATGCAATCTGTTACATCTTCCTCAAAAATGTACAACACCTCATACTTTTAAAAGAAGGTGCAGATGGCGTATTTCTGGTGGTTACAATTCTTCATGGTTTATAGATAGACCTGGATGTAACCATATAACCTGCACCTTCAATGACAATCAACCTCACCATCTTCTTCATATCACTGTTTTAGAAATTTTCTGAGTCATCATCATATCTTCACTTCTGGCTCATATAAATGTCAGGTCACTCATTAAATAACTTCTAACAGACCTTCATGTTCAGCATGTGCTTTTGCCATAATTTGCGGTCTCTTCATTTTACTAGATTAACTTAGCACTGACAAATGAACAAGCCGCTCTGAGCAGCTTATGTTTGGCTCACATTTTGACTTGTTTTGGGCTTGATTGAGTTGTAAAGGAGCCAAATTTGAGCTAAGACTAGGTAGTCTTACATTAAAGGATACATACAAGGATACATACAATCCATTCTTACTTGGACTATCTAGGCACCCTTTGACAGCCTTGGCCACATCCATCTTACTTGAATTCAGCTCAATTAAGCTCGATATATATAGACATGCATTATTTACTTATAAATTAATGGATATGTTTTTAGCTGTCTGCCATTCTTTAATAAGTTATGATTACTTAGTTAACCTAACCAATGAAAGATTAGTTTTATAATCGAAGTATTTTATTAAAACAAACTACTTTCTGTGGATACACCTATTTTCATCTTTCAAAATAATTTGGAATTGAAACAGATGAGGGGATTACCTCTCTTCATCTTTTAAAAAATTCGTTATTGGGTTTCAGTTTCATACAAACTACTAACGTTATCAACCAACAAAGATACGCTTAAGCCTAAACTAAATAGATCATATTTTAATCAACAGTGGGCTCATCCTATCTGTATCGACTAAATTCATGTAGTCACTTTTATAAAATTAAAATCACAGCAATTAATAATAGCCCACATTTGAAAAATATTCAATACCTTTAAGATCGGTGTCCAGTTCTTGAAGCTTGGATAGCAGTCTCTTCTGTTCTGATGAGAGTCGGAGCTGAGGACAATTGTAAATGCACACACTTTTAAGTGAATCAAGTTCACTTAGTCCTGCTATTGATGTGAGCCGTAGGCAATCACTAATATACACTTTCTCAAGCAAGGATGATAATGGATTACTTGGCATGAGTGCCAATTTTCCAGGAAAGTCATGCATGTAGAGGGGAAGGGACCTTATGTTTTCACATTTGACTATACAAATTAGTTTAAGTGATTTAAAAGAGAGAGGATTGCCCATCCATTTTGGAAACCTGGAACCACCATACCCTTGTATACAAAGATATTTGAGGTTGGAGTGAGGTTGGAGGTACTCAAGCATGGCTTCCTCCATTTTTTCATCAACCATGACATCCTTACTTTCTGTTGGACTAACACTTAGATATAGATCTGCCTTTTTGGAATCGTAGACCCAACGTAGAAGTTGGTCTACTTCGTTGGAATCGCAGTCCTTACTCCATTGTAGAATCAAGAACTCGAGTCGATCCTTACATTTAAGTTTTGCATCCCTGGCATCCTCTACGTTGGCCAAATTCCTGTGCCCTGAGATGTAGAGACTTCCTTGGAGGTTTACCAAGTCCTTCAGCACTCCTATCCTGCCCTGTTCCTTGCCTCCTCTGATCTTAAAACGTCCCCGTAACCTTTGAAGGTTGGTTAGCTTCCCAATCCCAGTTGGTAGGTAGTCAATTTTAGCACCCTGAAGATCTAGGTAGCGGAGGTTGGTAAGGCTTCCGATGCCACTGGGTAACTCTTCAAGAGTCCAACAATGTGGAATTTCCAATGTCTGTAGGTTGTGGAGCTGACAAATCGATCCAGGTAGCCTTCTAATACTAACAACCATCCGTAGGTATCGTAGGTTAATAAGGTTACCCACGCCATCTGGTAACTCTGCAAGGTTATAGCAGTAGAGTATTAATGTCTGTAGGTGGTAAAGGAGGCATATTGATTGAGGGAGACTGTTAATTAAGCTGCATTGAAGAAATAAATAGCGTAGGTGCTTCAGGTCACCGATCGAATCGGGTAACTTATCCACTCTTAGCTGTCGAAGGTATAGTGTCCTTAAGCATCCTGCTATTTGTAGAGGAAGTGGAAATTCGGTTACCTCCTCATATGTATCATGCCAATCCTCTAGAAAAAAGGTTCGTATGGCACTGGGCTTTTGGGACGACACTGATTTCACAGTTTCCTCTTCGGTTTCCACGTATAAATGACGAACTTCTTTTGGGAGACCGCATGGCCATAGCTTCGCATCCACTATTGCACAGCACTCGTTTCCTGCAATAAATCTGGCAAGATCATGTATCATATCATGCATTTTAAACATTCCACAATCATAGGAATCAAAGAATGATCTTCTTTGTAGGTCATCGAAATATTCATTGCCAATGTCTTCCATTCTTCTTCTACCTCCAGATGGAATGTAGCCTTGCGCCATCCACAATCCGACTAAACGATCTTTGTAGAACTCATAATCCTCAGGAAACATGGAACAATAAATGAAACAAGGTTTCAGATGAGCCGGCATGCGAGTATAGCTTAGTTTAAGAGCAGCCAAAGTTTCATTATTGCTGTCTACTTCCCATAGATCACTTTCGAAGACATCCTTCCAGCTTTCTTCATCTCTCATGTGTCTTAGAAGGCTTCCAATTGTTTTCACAGCCAATGGTAAACCAGAACACCTCTCCACAATCTTCTTACCGATATCTATCAAGCGTGATTGTTCTCCAGAGTCTTGACTAACAAATGCATAATGTTTGAATAATAGCCAGCACTGCTCTGTAGGCAAGCAGCTGGGACGATAAGGACGCACTGTCTGCATGATCTCAGCAACCAAATCATTCCTACAGGTCATGATAATTTTTACTGTTGCTGCGCCAACAAAGGGGATTGCCAAGGACTCCCAAAGGCGTTGCTGCTCATTCCACACGTCGTCCAGCACAAGCAACACTCTCCTCCGCTTCACCTCCTCCTTGAGAGTATTTTGTAGTGTGCTTAGCTGTGTGAGACCACATGGTGTTTCACGTTGAGTGATAGACTCAATGATGTCCTTTGTTAGCCTTGTAACATTGAAATCATCAGATACGCAAACCCATCCAGTTAGATCGAAACATTCTTTTACAATGGAGTCATTATAAACCAGCTGAGCAATGGTTGTTTTTCCCAGTCCCCCCTTGCCGACAATCGGAATAACAGAAATATCATTTCTCCTATCCTCAGATAATAAGAAATCGATTACCTTTTGCTTGTCATGTTCCCTTCCATAAATACTCGATTCGTCCACCATGTGGCTGGTTGGTGCTGGGTACGCAGCTCCGAAGACTCGTCTCTCTCCTTCCTCCTCTCTCAAATGGAGGCGTTCCCGATCCTCCGAGATCTCACGGAACCCGTCCATGATCCTTCGTATCCGACCGGCCATGCTATTTGGAACTGGAACTTGAGTCATGAAAGAAGCAGCAGGAGTAAAGTCGGGTACCTCCTCTTCGTCCTCCACGGCTCGTTGCTTCCTCTTGCCGAGGGAAGAGTCAGCAGAAGCTCGGCGGCCCTCCACCTGGACCCGCAGAGCCTCGTAGTGGTAGTCATCCAGCACGTCCTCAATATCATAAGCGATGCCCTTGAGCTCCTCCAGCCAAAGCTTGCTGGACTCGTCTCTAATCTCCCTCTCCCCTGCATCATAGAGCAGTGCTTTGATCCTCGGCAGCATCCTCCCCAGCTCGTTCAGATCTTCTAAAACAGCATCCTGCGAGGAGGAAGCCGAGCTCAGAAAGATGGCTGAAGTTGCTGATGGGATCCTCTGCAGCGGCTCCACCAACTGCTTTAGATGTGCTTTGACGCCATCGAATGGATGCGAGGACGAGGAGGAGAAAGATGCTAATCCTGGAAAGGCTTTCAGCAGATTGGTGATGGAAGAAACTAATTTGCTTTGCATATTCTCACGTTGAGCTAACTCCTTGTTCCTCTCTCTCTATATATGTGATCAGGCACAGGAAAGAAGGAATTGGAAGAGCTTTGGCGTCCTTCTTGCCTCTCTTTCTCTTGGAAAACAGAGAGTGAGGTCTCAAGATCTCAAATGGACCAACGTATCGTGGACTCAATTTTCCTTCGCCTTTATCTTTTGTAGTTCCACTCGCAAACCAACCTCCAATTTTTCAAGGTCTCTACGAATGTGAGGTAAGTTTAGCTCTTTACGGGTGAAAATGTATTTTAGACTTTGATGGTACGTATACACGAACACCTCCCAATCCCTTTCGAGAGGCGTCGGTGAATAAAGTATATCCTCCGGATATAGATGGAAGAGGTCTTTGGATACGATATGACCCAAGAAGGATATTTGGCTCATCGAACAATCCTTAAGTGGTTTTCATGCTCCATATGACTTTTAGAATAAATCAAGATATCATCAATAAAGACCACTATAAAGAATGCGGTCTTAGAAACATCCTCGGCCTTTATCTTGGTGATGGTACCACGATCGAAGATCAATTTTTGAGAATACACGAGCTCCTTGAAGGCGATCAAATAGATCATCAATCCTCGGCAAAGGGTACTTGTTCCGCCTTGTTACCTTATTAATTTCTTCATCCTTCTTTTTAACAAATAATACCGGAGCACCCCAAGGAGAGACACTAGGTCTAATAAATCCGACATTTTAACTCTTGTCCCTAACCATAGCAAGAAATCACGACCACTTTTTCTCAAATATTTGAAGTCGGATGTTCACGACTCCCACTAAAACTGAATTCGGGAAGATTAGGAATTTTAAAGATTACCCTTTTCCTGAAATAGTCAATAGAAGCATGATAGGAGGCCAACCCGGTCCATCCCTAGGATTACATCAAAGAATTTCGGTGGGAGGACTATCGGATCGGCGTTCAACCTCCTATATTCTATGTCAATCGTGCAAGAGTCTACCATCATGACATCTCCATTAGGAAATGCAATATGCAACTCTTGCTCTAGAGGAACGGGTGTCGATGATGCATTCTTGGCAAGAAAACTATCGGATATAAATGAATGTGTGGCACCGGATCAATTAAAGTTTGAGCATAAGTGTTCCTACTTTAAACATACTCCGTCATAAAGATTAACTTAACTTAGATGTCATGCAGCATCATATGTTTTTCCTCTATCTACTACCATAATCCATGCATTATACCAGGTATGAATGCAATAATTTTTAAAGAAATAATTTAATTTAACAAACATACCTATCACCACAGTGTTAGAGAGTGAGGGTAAAGACCTTCCCTTGGGTCCTGGGCTGCTGCTGGCTCTTCTCTTGATCTGAAGGGGGCTGCTGATCCTTCCGAAGGGGACAGGTGGCCATTTTGTGGTCCATCTTCCCACAAATGCTTGCCCCGATGGGCCTTCCCGCAATGAGGGCAACGGGTCTCCTAATCAGTCCGAAGAAAACCCTTCGGAAGGAGGTCCTCTCCTCTTCATCTGCTGAATGACAGTCATGTCCCTCTCAATGACCAGAGCCTTGCTCACTACTTTCCCTCGGTGAATTTGGTGATCTTGGAAGGTTCCTCTGACGAACACTCTTGGAAAAATGCGGCGATAAGCCCTCCAGAGTGCTACTCCAACATCAGCCATCAATCGTATGCCTCCCCCTGGAGGAGGTAGGCGGCAAATCTGATCCGCTCCTCCTCCCGGCTACCAAGGGCCGTAAAGGCCTTCTCAATCTCTCTTATCCACCTCTTCGCATCAAGTGGGTTGGTGGATCCGGAGAAGGAGGAGGGGCCAAGCTCTTAAACTCGGAGAAGCTACGACCCCCCGAGGAGTAGGAGGAAGAATGCTCGGAGTAACGGGGCAACGGAACCCGCTGAGAGTCCCCCTCATGACCCGCGGTGCGACGATGCATTATGAAATATGGTTAGATTCCAATCAATATCATAATAAATCATCAAATCTCAAGTATTTATTTAAACAAGTCACTTGAATTTTCTAATGTTATTACCCTCCTGATGTCATGTCAATATTTGGCCTAATGTAAATCATGTGTTTGGCCCTAATGTCACCAGGCATGCAAGGCATCCGATACAATATCAATTATAAACAAGGAGGGTTAACAACTATATAATATACAAAGTTTAATCCTTCATATACAAATTATGTAATGTTGGGCAACAAACCAAAGTTCCAAAATAATTTCAAATGGGATCACATATAACAAAATAAAATTAATTTACATCAAGAACTCGCGTGGCTCTGAAAAAACATTGTAAGATTTAATGAGTTTACACTCAGTAAGTAAGCCTACTATTACATATTATAGCCAAATAAGAATTTTTTTATCAAGTCAAATACAAGTCATGCTTCCAAATTTAAAAACATTTCATCATATTATAAAATTGTACAAATCTCATATTCGAATAAATTGGAAGCAATTAATATGAAATAATATTTCAAAATACCATTTCAATTTTAAATCACTGTAAATCTCATTTCATACTAATGTCCCACGTCCACGTAATAACATCCCAAGAATGTAACGGAAGGGTGCCGGAGTCAATTAGCATCTAATGCTATATCCTGTACATCCCTAGGATGTGTGTTCTCCACATATTCCCCCTGTGAAGGTGGGTCCCGGAGTCATGTAACATGTAGTGTGGACCATGACGACATATAATATCACAATCACAAATAGCATTTATTCGCATAATAGCAAACATGTATCAATTTACTTTTCATGTTTTACCAAAATTTGATAATTTTTCATAATCATGTAATAACCAGATGCATATATCAAATGCCAATTTAATTTACCAAAATTAACAATAATCAAGTCAAATATTCATTTACAAAAATGTGGTACCACAACTATCATTTTTTTTTTCAAATAATACTATAAATCAATTCATTATTTCAATAATGGCATAATTTAATAATGATTTAAGAAAAATCATTATAACTGGCTTACTTACCTCACAACGCTAATCCAAAAGCGTAAATCAACTGTAGGGATCTCTGGGTACCTACAACATAATTTTTCAGATTTTTAAATTTCAATTTTTGGATGTCAAACTGACTCCTACACTTAACCCAATCTAATCCTGGGCCCAACTTGGGGCTTGAATATCTCCAAATATAGAAGCCCAAATGGGGAAATAAAAATTCCCCGACAAACTAGGATCCATGCTGATCCCGACCATATTTTTCTTTTATTGGGCCGAGCCCAAATTGGAGCCCAAAAATTCAGCCCATTTTTTTTTTTGGTTCACTGGTGGCCGGCGGCCTAGGGCCGCCGCCGGCCCTCCCCCCCTTCCTCTTCTCTTTCCTCTTCTTTCTCTTCTTCTTCTTCCTTTTCTTCTCCTCTTTCGTCACCGTGCCGGCGAAATTATAAAAAACAAGTCAAACAGGAGAAAAAATAATCACCACCCATTTCAATTGCATGATATATACGGCAAAGCCCGCCTCCCCCCTGCCTCTTTCCTTCCCACGCTCAACTGGTAAAAGCTTTCAGCAAAGCATACGCCTTCTTGGAAAAAGCTTCGGGGACCAGTTTTTGACGTCCTACGAACTCATCATAATAAAAGATCGATCGTATGGTTGTAATTTATGTAGAACAGGATGTTGTTGGCCATCAGAAACAATAAATGATAGAGATTTAAAAAAAAGGATTATTGATTCAAATCAATTAGCAAGCACAATAGAACTCATCAAAAAAAAAAAAAAAAAAATACAGCTGCTACTGTCATTCGAACATGGGAAGAGATGCCAGCTGCAACCATTGCCATCCGCTGTGAGATGACGATGTTGTTTGGGGACCAAGACAATCGTAATGGAGCTAGAGAAGAAACATCTCTAAGAAATTTGAGCCCCTGAATATTATTTGTTGCACGAGATGTCCACCTTACATGACTCCAATTTATAACCTGCTCGATTGAATAGTTTTGGATCAGTTACAATAATTAGTGCCCAGGGGATTAATTTTACTGATTATCAATGAGTTTATTAAAGCATAAATTTTGCATATCAAACTACATATATTTTGTCTGTCTTATAAACCATGACAAGCTACGGTAATACATTAAGTACTGTATGAGCCATGCATTTTGGACACCTGATGTGTTGGTGGTTGCAGAAAAAAATAAAATAAAAAGAATATTATTTGTTGCATAAGGCGTCCACCTTCCAGCCTTCCGATTTATAGCATGTTCGGTTGGGTAATTCCATATCAATTATAATAATTATTGCTCCTATTATTAATTTTATCAGTTAGCAATGAGTTTAGTAATGCATAAATTATGTACATCAAACTACATAAAGTTTATTGGTCTTATAAATTATGACATGTTGTAGAGATGAATTAAATCATGCATGAGCCATGCATTTTAGACACTTGATGTATTCATAGTTTCTGGAAAAAAAAACTTAATTATTATAATATTGTAAATTATGAGTATATGTAATATAGTAATGCATGAGTTTTGAATTTTTGATGGGTCCATAGAAAGATAGCTATCTTATTAGGTAAATTCTACTATGCTTCTTAGTTGTATGTATGTGGATGGTACCATAATTGAAGAAAGGTCCAATAGTATAAAAATGGGATAAAAGATTAAATGCATTTGAATAAAGCTTTGAATGGATGAAATTGAAACTTAATCTTTTTTAAAAAAATATTAAAAAAAAGTATCTTAACTGAACCTATCTTAGTATTGCGGGTCATGACAGGCCAAGGTAATTAACTGTATATTTTGGACTTGCATTAGAGGTTTCAAAGAAGTTTTGCCATTAGTGCCATTAAGTTTATTTTAATTGCTAAGGTTCTTCTCCCTTTCTTACCGAATTAACTTTTAAATTTTTCTTCAATGTATTATCTTTTTAGTTCAACATGAGTTTCATAGAGTGACTTCATATTGGTACATGAAGAAAGTTTGATATGTTATAGTGCGTTCCATCATCAAATCTTCTCAGTAGAGGGTTGGTGGTTGTAACACCCAACCAGAGCCACAATCGCAATCCTTTAACCCGATCATGTAACATCATATAGTTTTTATGCCGTTCTTAGAGTTAAGATTATTTATGGCATTATTCAGAAAAAATCAAAAAAATCTTAGAATTTATCTTAAAAAAAATTTAGTATCTTATCATGTGTTCCATCATCAAATCTATTTTTCTCGCTTTTCTTTTCTTTTTTTAATTTTATTTTTTGCTGATTCTTTTTACACCAACCATATCAAACGTCAGGCTGTACTGAAGCTCTCAAGATATAGTGAGGATTAATCATTCAAGAACATATAGAACGAAGCATAATGAACATCCTTTTGTTTTATTTTATTTTAATAGATGGTTGAGGATGTGTTTTCTTTTTATAAAAGATAATTAATGGCATGTTTGGTTTATGCTAAGCTTTTTGAAAGTAGCTTCCTATTAAAAATCCAAAATTGATTCTTAGAACTTAAGTAACTCCCGACTCACTCCCACTAATTATATTTAACAAAAGATTTTCTTGGCTTCATATCTATGGTGGGCTGGAGTTATTAAAAGTAGGGTCATATGAAACCCACCTTCCCTTCACCATCCCTCCCTTTCCCTCAATCAACTTCGGATACTTCTCAACATCTTCCAACCTATAACCCCTTCTCTTTCATCGATCCTCTTTCCCATAGCAATCTACCCTAATGTCATGATGGCTCTTCCCTTGATGGTTCTACTGATTTTTCTAGTGCTTTATTGCTTCTAATCCAATATTGACCAATTAAATTTAAATTGCCTAGCAATTTATATTAAGGAACCAAGCCTTCCCCTTTTACACAATAGATTCACGGTAATGACAAGAGCATGAAAATACAAATAGAGATAAATAACCCTATAAGTAATCTTTAATGCAAGCACAAGCAAGAGACAAAACATATCAAGATTTTTTACATAGAAATTCACAATGAGAATAGCCACAGAATCAAGCCTAGATCGATACTGTACTCCATGCATAATAATGGAATTACAATATTTTGTTAGGTTTATACTAGATGCATACAATCATCAA
This sequence comes from Metroxylon sagu, assembly GCA_017589505.3. Taxonomy (NCBI): domain Eukaryota; kingdom Viridiplantae; phylum Streptophyta; class Magnoliopsida; order Arecales; family Arecaceae; genus Metroxylon; species Metroxylon sagu. The sequence continues at coordinate 171,901 of JACVBY030000645.1, read as the reverse complement.
GAAACCCAATAAGACTTGGATAACAAGCAAAACTTTACCTTTGGTTGAAACCAAAGAGAAAGAAATATGAAAAAGTCCTACCAACAAAGATGAGATAAGATATTAGAGAAGAATTATTTGAATTATGAGCTTAGTGATCTTATTCTTAGAGGTATCCTAAAGTAAGGCCCATCTTAAAATATATCAAAATTATACTTTTAACTTTATCAAGTTGATCTTATTCTTAGAGGTGTCCTAAAGCATGGCCCATCTTAAAATATGTTAATTCACTTCTTTAATTTTATCAAGTTCCTATGCTTTGGTATTACTATAGTAAAATATGTTATATTTTGGGGTTCTCTTTAGGATTTTCTTTTGGTGCTACAATTACAGAGAATTGTAGTATTAGAGTGATAAATCTCATAGTGATATTGGATTTCATCGAAATCTAGAGATTTTATTGGATCTTAGACTTTTTTGTGAGATTGGATTTAGCTAGAAAGATATTTTTCTTCAAAATTAGTATTCTCAAGTTTGGGCAAAACTTAGGGAATATTGTGATTTCTTCTTTGATATAGTAGATTTATTTTGCAATTTGCCCATGGTTTGTCCTTTCACAGTAGAGGGTTTTAACATAAATTTGGTATTCATTTTTGGTTGTAACTTTGTTTCTGATTTTACTTTTCTGTCCGTTTGATTATTTATTACCATTTTGATTGCTTGGATTATATTGTTAGAACTCAGATTAGCAACCTATGAATTTTAGTTTACATATAATTTGGTATCTCTAGCCTAACACTTTCCATTTTGATAAGGGGGAGCAAACTTGTGGATGTGATCAAGAAGTCATCTACATTGGACAATCACTAGATAAGGCCATGAGAGGGCTCATATCCATGGAAATGCCTGATCAATTGGACAAGGAGTTTAAGAGAAATGAAGGTTCGGAGTATCATTCACGAAGCAAAAAATTCAAAGTTAAGGATGGGTCGAAAGGCTCATATATGTTGGCAAAGGTAAGGTAATTAAAAGGAATTTGAGCTAAAAAACAGTATGCATGCTTGAGATTATGACCAAGTTGAAGTGTTTACTTCTTAGATAGCTGCATTTCACTTGAATTGTTGATATTTGAGGAATGTAATATGGTTTCAGTATTTGAGGTTTCCTGGCTTATTTTTCTAAAGAAATGAGGAGGCCTACTTAAATCCCATTTTCTACCTTATCAATGTAAAAGTTTTTTTATCTTTGTGTACAAAATATGTGCATAGAAGCTTAATAAAGTCAAAAGGTATGGTTTAACATACTTGGATCTTTATGATACCTCCAAGAATAAGATCATTAGGCTCACAGAATTCTATAATCAAATACAGAAAAAGTTTAGCAGGCTAATGGCTGTTGATATAATAGTTTTATGATCAACTAAAGCTTGGGTAATAAATCCCATGGGTTGCATCGTTCCCTTCGTGCCATACAGCATGAGAGTTTTCTTGCATGCATAATAAGAGCCCCGCAGTACTACTCTTTTAAAATAAATGGTTTGATGGTAAATTACTATTTAAATGAAAACGTATTTCATTTAGCAGGCATTCTTTTTTGGAATATTAATATTATCTAAGGATCTATATTTTTTTAATAAGTATTATCGAGACTATAATTATATCAAAAAATAATTTATTTATATTTTTTTTATATATTACAAAATAATCATGGTATCTATTACTCATGTCTAATGGATCAGCACTTGTTTCGCATCTGGACAGCATGGTACCAATGATGCTGTCCTGTTCTAGCAATTTTTGAATCCATGGCTAGAGGTTTGAGGCTTAGTTGTTAAAACCGAGTGATTGCAGGAAAGTGGATGTTCTAGAATCACTTTTTTGTGCGGTAGTACTTCGAAAGTGAGCTCAATCTCAAGATCTTGAGAAGATTCTTAAAGCTCCGTTTAGGTGTTCATGCACTAATATCTTGCGGGAATTAGGCCCATTGGCCTGCCCAAGTCCCAGCTCACAGTCTTCCATGGGCCGACCCAAGCTCCACCCGAAGTCCCAGCCTCTGGGCCTCTTGGCCTGTAGGAAGGCAAAAAAGGTCCCGAGAAGGTCCCTATTTTTTAACCATCCACAAGGCTCGAGCTAAAGAGGGTGTTAGGTTGATATGGGCCATGCCCAAATGGGCTGTCCAATCCATGAATCCAGCAGGAAAAACAAGTCCATACTGCTTGATTACCCAAGCAAGCCCAAGTTGACTCATTGACCTAAGTATAAGATTCCAGCTACTAAGGTTGAGGGGCTATCAGGCTGCCAAGTTGTGCTAAAACAAGTTTACATAAAACAAAAAGTGAAAGAAAATCAAGAGGACATCAGAGTGGTTGCTTTTCATTAAACATCTTTAGGAAAAATGAATAAGCCACAGCAATCAGAAAATTGATTTCTTCTAAAAATACGGGGCCCTTTGATGTTTTCATGAAGCTTGCTTTTTTTAAAAAAAAATAGGATCATCAATATTTTATTATTGCAAATGGAACAACAAACTTAAATTAAGGGCACTTACGACATAAAGAATGAATTTCAACGGATCTATGCATTGATTAAACTTTGGATATGAATGGGTAAAAACTTTTCAGAACATTATGTCTTGATTAAAATCCACTATTTTATGTAACAATCCAAGAAATTATTATTTGGTTTCCTTGACCTTGTTCATACTCAAGATTTTCTCAGCATAAAAGTCATGTGGGACTAAGTACTTCTCTATACGACTTCTCACATATTCTTTCAATTTATGTCTGATAATGTTTGCCAAGCTAAAGATCCAAATTTCATCAATCTAATCACAACCACAATGAACAACCCGTGGTCCATCCCATAACAGTCTATGCTATAGTGTCTCCTACTCCATGTAGTTTGGCTGGATCAGCTATATATCATTTGCAACAAATTAGGACCTCGTCCAAAAAGATTTGCCAAAAGTGGTAATTTGGGTTTCTTGGTCTTGTCTAAGCATTCAAACACTCTAGAACACGTAATCAATGTGGGACTAAAATATACTCCCACACAGGTCTTCATATTTTATAATTGTGATTCACCAATACCATTTAATCAGATCGTAAAGCTATATATGTTGTGCCATTATCAACAAGGTATTAGAAAATAAATTTGCCCTAAAGTTTTATGTGCATGTTGGATGCTCTCCATTATGCTCTAATTTGACATCATTTGTTCCAAACTAGCAGGAACAAATAAACTCAATTTTCTTTAAACTATAAATTTTAACTTATTGTTATAAACAAAAGAGGTAAACATTGATGGGTAAAACCAAAACCATCTCTTATGATAAAGGAAAGATTCCTCAAGTAGGTCAAAAAGAGCTGGGAAAGGATCATGCCATAGGCTTCTTCTCTCAGGGTTAGTGGTGGTTCGTGTAGAGTTTACCTTAGGTCTTTGCCACCTTTTTGCGACAACTTAATAAATTAAAATACCTATTTTTACCAGAGCTTTCTCTGAAATAGATGAAAAAACAAAAAAAGAAAAAGGTAGTTTTACATATTTCAGACAAAACAATATTTCATTTGATTTGTACCCGGATCAGCCTAAAGCAAGTAAGACTTTCCAGCAAACAACATCATCCCCTTATAAAATACAACTAAAAAAGGATCACCAAATAAATTTAAGCTCTTCTTTGGTGAAATTCTTTTATTTAATATCTCTTCTAAAATTTTCCATATCACGCATATAAGGGCATGAAAATGACAAATATCCGGTTCAATAAAGGAAAATTCAGGGATTATCAGTTCCACTTTCCAATGTTCAACTTGTTGGACGTGGAAGAAACTATACTACAGTTCTTGTACTTGCTATATTTGTCTCCCTATAAGCGGTAAATTTGATAGAGTTGTACTCAGCGTGTTTACAAGTCAATTTAATTACGATAGGCCAAGTCAAATTTACTGGGATATAGGCAGGTCAGGTAGGCTCTCATCAAATCATGTCAAATAGGGTCTGAAGGGCCTCAATTAGTTGGACTGAGCTTTGTTAGACTGGTCAAGTCAGGTTAATCAGATATATTTAGATCTCATTTTTCCATTTTAGCTAGGTCAGGACTTGACAGCTAGGATCCACTTGCAATCCTAATTCTATCTTCTATGACAGCCATGCACTCCAAAATAAAAGAGACTGCATCATGCACATGCTAATGAAAGTTTGCTATAGAAAAAACAAAAAGGCTACTGGTAAGAAACGTGTACTTTAACAAAATTCAGACCAAAGGTTAGAAGATAATGATGCCAAAATAAATCTAGAATTTCAGATGACATCAAAGTTTCTCCTATAATAACTCGAAGCAAGATTAGAAATTGGATTCCGATCAGTTGCTTAATATTTAGCTTAGAAGTCTTTCTGCATGCATTCCAAAAGCAAAGAGAAAGTATGAAAGGAAAAAAAAAAAAAAAGCAAAAAAGAAATCAAGGTTTTAAGTTCAATAGGATAAAGTCATTCTGTTTTTTTTTTTTTTCATGGAACAAGATGCGTTATTGTCCCACCTCATTCTAAAACTTGGAACAAGAGATATCTCAAGATGCAACAATTGGAATATTTGAACAATTGTAGAACGGCTCTGTTCTGATACTTGGAACAGCAACTTATCTCAATATCCCATGAGATATCTTATCAGGTTTGAAACTATGTTAAAAAATGGAAGGAGGAAGGGGAGTTCCATTAAAAATAAAGAGGAGGAAGGAGGTCAATAAGAAGAGACAAGATAAAAATTTGCTACACTCAATAACTGCAGAATTTCATCGAAAGGACAAGGAGAAGGAAGAAGGAGATGAATAAAAAGAGAGGAGATAGAAATCAATTGCAATCAATAGTCACTGCTGTTGCTAGAAATATTCTTTTAAAGAAAAAAGAAAAAAAAAGAATTGATGGAGAAACAAAGCAAACTAGCAAGAGAAAAGGAAAGGGAACAAACAAGAAAAGAGTACAGAAGTTAAAAAAAAAACAAAGATAGGCCAGCAATTCTTAATGGTGGAAAGATAGGAAGAGGAAAGAAGCAGATTGAAGATTGACAGAAAAGGATAAGGGAAGAAGAAAAATGGTAGGGAGGTGTTCTAATTGGGTCTATGCGGGGTCGCAACACAGCTTTATCTTGAAATCATGGATATAAGCACTCATCGAGTTGTCATGGCATGGCATGAGATGATCCATAACATGTTAGTCCTTGCTAGAACAGAACACTGGCACAGTATTGGCTGTATTGTAGTACTCGGAATGCTCCTATGCCAATGCATGCCAAGAACTGTCGTAGCACATCACATGCTGTACCAATGCTAAGCAGGCAAGTGATACTTCAGCCCTTACTTGAAACTGCCTCCGATGTCTATTTTATATGAATAACAACAATCTACTGACATCATACTTACCTTTCAGATCAGACAAGGTGTCAAAATTTATGGTCAAGCATACCCACCTTTCAGATCAGCATGGCTTAGTCATACAGATAGAGATAAAGCATATCTATAAAGTGTTTACTGACATCAATGAGAAAGGCCGTAAAAAGTATATATTAAAAGTTAAATAGCAATCAGTTTTGCAGAATGCAAAATTAGATTATTACAACGCAAAAGAAGGTAAAGCGAGAACGAGATACTTTAATATCTTTTCCAGTGATGCAACCTGGAATAAGACCAAACATGGAGGGTTTGTACAAAAGAGACGTAATAAGATTAAGAAGGTCTGCGAAAGAGAAAACTTACCTCGCTTCTTAATGCAGCAGTGGCAGTTTGCCGTTCAGCTGGGTCAATTGCCAGAAGAGTTTCAATTAATGGCAATAATGACGGGGGAAAATCTTTAAATGTGTCTGTGAAGACATTGGAGTAATGAGCATCATTTGAAACCGTAGCCTGGGGCGACGACTTATTCCTGATAAATGTAAATAAGGTTCAGCTAATCTGCACTCGCAATAGATACACGTGCTAGCAAGTGCCTCTGCAGGATGATTCTAGACCAAACATGCTGAAAGGAGCAGTTATGGAATTATAAATTGGATCTAATATTAAGTTTCATTGCCAAGATCCAGGCACTATCTCATAGTTGCGAGTTCTAAGTAATATTTCTGACATGCATGTGCAAGAAATGTGAAACCAGGAATTTAATTTGGCAGATTGTTCACCCTCAGGACAAAATTTCAGAGGTTGGCAATTTAATGGATTTTTTTTTTTCTTTTTTAACAAGAAAATAATATATAAGCAAGATCAACCAGGCAATGTTAAAAAAAAAATCTCTGGTGAACCAGAACAACAGTGTAACCATAGTACTTGAGCGATAAAGGAAATCACAGCTCAGGTCCGGGTTCTCCCCAGTCAACACACACCGAACCTAGGCCAGACAAATTACCCAACCCAGGACCAGGGCTGCTTAGAACAAGCTCAAGCCTAAACCAATCCCAAGGCTGTTCAAGTAGTCAGCCTTTCTTAGGGCCCAGGCCCAGGGCAGAATTTTGTTTATTTATTAACAATAGCATAGGTCTTTAACAGGTGCTCAAGATTTTCCTTGAAGCCTAAAAAAAAGTCTTCTCAACACGTTTTTTTTTTTAAAAAAGCCTAACTTAAATGTAGATTATAAACCCATAATGGGCATATATCCTGTCAAAATTATTCCATCTGAGAAATGGAACCTAAAACTAAGCCTAGCTCAGCCTAGTGATCAAAGATTTTCATCCTAAGCTTATTCAAGGCAGGATTTCACCTACGCACCCATCCAACTGGCCTGGCCTACTAACACTGCTTCACGTTATTAGTGTAAAGTGGAAGATAAATAGGAAATTTGCATAACTTGGATGCCAAGTTTCCACATTAGGGCAAGGTTACTCATAGCATAGGATTTTCATATACATACTCTTAAGACTTTGTTCTTGTATCTCAGCCTCATTTATTATAGCAAAAGTTTATAGAATGCCTGATGTCATTTCTTATCTTCTATTCATTGTCAGATTATTCTGACCGACTAGTATTTCACAATCCATGGCTAGCCTCTTTCGTGTTCAAAATTTCTTTATAGGTTAATCCATCAGCAACAACAAACAACTGACATCAGTCTGCATGCGAGTTAAGGAAGTTTGATTAAAACCTTGATGAACCAGAGTTTGCACAGCAGATGTCACATAACAAAGATGGATAGGGCTTGTCAGTCAAGGTCAACTGTGGTAATATCAAAATTTCCCCAGAACTCTAAATGGAAAGGTGTTCTGAGAAAATGTAAATAGGAAGAAAATCAGAATATGATGCCACAAAAGGGCAAAATAGTGTGAAACATGGTGTTTTTACGATCATTCAAAATAAAGGTCTAACTGGTAAAAGAGAATGTTTGGAATCCTAGCCCAGTGAATGAAATGAAATGAAATTGTTTCCTAAAAATTCCGTTAGATGCTTTCAACCATCATTACTCGTAAGATCGCAGGATATTATGAGAAAGGAGATGGGAAATAGATTTTATAGAAGTGAGATAGAGCATTATTATGCAAAGAAACTTTTATTAACAAAGAGTAATTTAGTGGTATAGGCACCCATCTAGTGGTTGAGGCATTGATCAACTTTATTCTCTAAGATGACTATTTAAGAAGATTGTTTTATATTTATCTGATGAAATTGTACATCAAAATGAGCCATCAACATTTTAATAGTCCTTAAGAGAGTCTTATCATATAAAATGATGGATCTCTTTTGTCTAGTAGATTCATGCCTCTACAATAGTTTTTTTCGAATATGACAATTTAACAAAAGCAGGATCAGGGATAGAAAGTTTAGTATCCTATGGGTCATGATTTACTATTTTTATGGGTGCAGACGTAATACCTTCATATAATAAAGGCAAAGGAATCACAATATCTCTATTAGGCTCTCTCATCAATAGATTGAGAGCTTTCCATATTAGCAATATCAGGCTCTAAAATTTAGTTGTCATAGTCTTCACAATCTTAGTGCCACATGTAGGATCAAAGTAAACAGAGATGGGGTTCCTCTCTTCATGCCATGATTATTTAATCATCCCGAGGTTAAACAAAATTAAGAAAAGAGGAGAATAGAACTTGTATCATAATAGATTCTTGGGGCTTATAAAATAGGATAATGAATTGGAAAGCAAACAAGAAGCCTTCAATCAACTATTATGTAAAATCTCAACAAACACAAATCATAATGAAACGATATGAATTAGGGTTCTAAATATCCATATGCAAGATCAAGAAATCCCTAAGAAATTCTAAAGATTTCAACCCAAACAACCTAGGGTTATTTAGATTAATTTATAAATATAATCACAAAAAAATTAATATATGATCAATCAACGACGGGCTTGAGATCATATCGATCAACAACAAGTATAAAATTATATTGCTATTATGTTCTGAATCATATATATCTGCTCTGATACCACTTGTTGGGATTTAAGGATCTCATATGTGTACTCAGAATACCAAATAACAATAATAAAATTTTCATATATATTTGTGCCATCATGGGAAGTTGCAAAAGTCCCAAAGAAGCCTAGGTCTCCTTCTTCCTCATCCCTTAGGCGGTGTTTTGATAGGAAAATAAATCACAGATACAAGAAGAGAAGAGGAGATCTAGCTTATTTATAACGAAACCCTAATAGGTCCTTTCATCACGAGTTAGTATTGGGTTTCAGGCCCATACAAATTGCCAACTATATCAATCAATAAAGATACGCTTAAGCCCAAACTAAATAGATCACATTTTAATCAATAGTGGGCTCATCCGATCTGTATTATTGGATTAAATTTATTCAGCCGGTTTTATAAAATTAAAATCATAATAATTAATAGTAGTTCACATATAAAAAATTTTCAATACCTTCAAAATCAACATCCACATATCGAAGCTTGGATAGCAGTTTTTTCTCATCTGATGAGAGCTGGAGGAGCTGGAGCTGAGGACAGTTGTAAATCTCTAGACTTATAAGTGAGCGAAGTTCGCTTAGTCCTGCTATTGATGTGAGCTGCCGGCAATCACGAATATACACATCCTTGAGCGAGGATAACAGTGGATAACTTGGCATGTCATGAATGTAAAGGGAAAGGGACCTTATGTTTTCACATTTGAATATATAAATTGCTTCAAGTGACTTAAAAGAGAGAGGATTGCCCACCCACTTTGGAAATTTGGAACCACCGTACCCTACCATACAAAGATTTTTGAGGTTGGAGTGAGGTTGAAGGTACTCAAGCATGGCTTCCTCCATTTTTTCATCAACCATGACTTCCTTACTTTCTGCTGAAGTAACATTTAGACTTAGGTCTACCTTGTGGCCGATCAGACTTAGAAAATCGTATACTTCATTGGGGTCGGAGGACTCACTCCATTGTAGAATCAAGTGCTCGAGTCGATCCTTACATTTAAGATTTGCATCCCTGGCATCCTCCACGTTAGCCAAATTCCTGAGCCCTGAGATGGAGAGACCTCCTTGGAGGTTTCCCAAGTCCTTCAGCACTCCTATCCCGCCCTGTTCCTTGCCTCCTTTGATCTTAAAACGTCCAATCAATCTTTGAAGGTTGGTTAGCTTCCCGATCCCAGTTGGTAGGTAGTCAACATCAGAACAATTAAGATTTAGGTAGCGGAGGTTGGTAAGGCTTCCGATGCCACTGTGTAACTCACAAATATTGCGAGCGAATGGAATGTTCAACCTCTGTAAGTTGTGGAGCTGAAAAATCGATCCAGATAGCCTTTCAATAGGACCAAATATTGTTAGGTGTCGTAGGTTAATAAGGTTACCCACGCCATCTGGTAACTCTTCAAGGGTACAATCGAAGAGTTCTAATGTCTGTAGGTGGTAAAGGAGGAATATTGATTGAGGGAGACTCTTACTTATCATGGAATCGAGACATAAATAGCGTAGGTGTTTCAGGCCACCGATCCAATCGGGTAACCCAGCCATCCGATCGGGTAACCCAGCCATCCAAAACCCACCCCCTCCACGCATATCAAGGTGCAGTGCTCTTAAGTATCCTGCTGTTTGTAGAAACAGTGGAAATTGGGTTCTCCACGCACGATTACCAGACCAACTCCTTAGCAACAAGGTTCGTATGGCACTGGGCTTTCGGGAAGACACTGCCTTCGCAGCTTCCTCTGCGGTTTCCGCGTATAAATGGCGAACTTCCTTTAGGAGACCGCGTGACAATGGCTTCGCATCCACTATTGCACAACACTCGTTTCCTGCAATCCATATGGCAAGATCATGTATCATATCATGCATTTTAAAGATTCCACGGTCGGATTCAAAGAATGATCTTTTTTGTAGGTCATCGAAATATTTATTGCCAATGTCTTCCATTCTTCTTCGACCTCCAGAAGGAATGTAGCCTTGCGCCATCCATAAACGGACTAAAAGATCTTTCTCGAACCAATAATCCTTAGGAAACATGGAACAATAAACGAAACAGGGTTTCAGATGAGCTGGCATGCGAGTATAGCTTAATTTAAGAGCAGCCAAAGTTTCATTATTGCTGTCTACTTCCCATAGATCACTTTCTAAGACATCCTTCCAGCTTTCTTCATCTCTCATGTGTCTTAGAAGGCTTCCGATTGTCTTCACAGCCAATGGTAAACCAGAACACCTCTCCACAATCTTCTTACCAATATCTACCAAGCGTGATTGTTCTCCAGAGTCTCGACCAACAAATGCATAATGTTTGAACAATAGCCAGGACTGCTCTTCAGGCAAGCAGCTGGGACGATAAGGATGCACTGTCTGCATGATATCAGCAACCGAATCATTTCTACAGGTCACAATAATGCTTACTGCTTCTGCGCCAACAAAGGGGATTGTCAAGGACTCCCAAAGGCTTTGCTGCTCGTTCCACACATCGTCCAGCACAAGCAACACTTTCTTCCCCTTCACCTTCTCCTTGAGAGCATCTTGTAGTGTGCTTAGCTGTGTGAGATCACATGGAAATTTAGTGATAGACTCAATGATGACCTTTGTTAGCCATGTAACATTGAAATCATCGGATACACAAACCCATCCAGTTAGATGAAAACATTTTTTTACAGTGGAGTCATTATAAACCAGCTGAGCAATGGTGGTTTTTCCCAGTCCCCCCTTGCCGACAATCGGAATAACAGAAATACCATTTCTTCTATCCTCAGATAACAACAAATCTTTTACCTTTTGCTTGTCATGATCCCTTCCATAAATACTCGATTCGTCCACCATGTGGCTGGTTGGTGCTGGGTACGCATCTCCGGGGACTCGTCTCTCTCCTTCCTCCTCTCTCAAATGGAGGCGTTCCCGATCCTCCGAGATCTCATGGTACCCCTCTATGATCCTTCGTATCTGACCGGCCATGCTATTTGGAACTGGAACTTGAGTGATGAGGGAAGTAGTAGCAGTCAAGTTGAGTACCTCCTCTTCGTCCTCCACGGCTCGTTGCTTCCTCTTGCCGAGGGAAGAGTCAGCAGAAGCTCGGCGGCCCTCCACCTGGACCCGCAGAGCCTCGTAGTGGTAGTCATCCAGCACATCCTCAATATCATAAGCGATGCCCTTGAGCTCCTCCAGCCAAAGCTTGCTGGACTCGTCTCTAATCTCCCTCTCCCCTGCATCATCGAGCAGTGCTTTGATCCTCCTCAGCATCCTCCACAGCTCATTCAGATCTTCTAAAACAGCATCCTGCGAGGAGGAAGCCGAGCTCAGAAAGATGGCTGAAGTTGCTGATGGGATCCTCTGCAGCGGCTCCACCAACTGCTTTAGATGTGCTTTGAGGCCATCGAATGGATCCGAGGACGACGAGGAGAAAGATGCTGATCCTGGAAAGGCTTTCAGCAGATTGGTGATGGAAGAAACTAATCTGCTGGCCATATTCTCACCTTGAGCTAACTCCATGTTCCTCTCTCTCTCTATTGATCAGGCACAGGAAAGGAATTGAAGAGCTTTGGCTTTCCTCTTGCCTCTCTTTTCCCTTGGAAAACAGACAGTGAGCGAGGTCAAGTCAAGGAGGAGAAAAGACAATCACCAACCACTTCAGTAGCGTGATATTTACTGCAGGGCCCACCACCAACCTTCCTCCTTCCTTCCCACGCGCAACAAGCCAAATCTAAGGAGGAGAAAAAACGATCACCAGCCATTTCAATAGCGTGATTTTTACGGCAGGGCCCACCTCCCACCTTCCTCTTTCCTTCCCACGCGCTGCAAGCCAAAGCTTTCAGCAAAGCATACGCGGTCTTCGAAAAAGCATCAGGGACCAGCTCTGCTCTTGGCGTCCTACGAGCTCATCATAATAAAAGATCGATTCTATGGTTGTAAGTTTTGTATAACAGGATGTTACCGGCCATCGAAAACAATATATGATAGAGATTTAAAAAAAAAAAAAGGGATTACTGACTCAAATCAGGTAGTAAGCATAATAGAACTCATAAAAAAAAAAAAAAAGGATTACTGCTGATACTGCCATTCGAACATGGGAAGAGATGCCAGCTGCAACCATTGCCATCCGCTGTGAGATGGCGACGTTGGTTGGGGACCAAGACAATCGTAATGGAGCTAGAGAAGAAACATCTCTAAGAAGTTTGAGCTCCTGAATATTATTTATTGCATGAGATGTCCACCTTACATGACTCCAATTTATAACCTGCTCGATTGAATAGTTTTAGATCAGTTATAATAATTAGTGCCCCGGTTATTAATTTAATCGATTAGTAATGAGTTTAGTAAAGCATTAATTTTGCATATCAAATTACATATACTTTGTCTGTCTTATAAACCATGACAAGTCACAGCAATACATTAAGTACTGTATGAGCCATGCATTTTGGATAGTTGATGTGTTGATGGTAGCGAAAATTTAAAAAAAATAGAATATTATTTGTTGCATGAGGCATCCACCTTCCAGCCCTCCGATTTGTAGCATGTTCGATTGGGTAGTTCCGATCAATTATAATAATTAGTGCTCCAATTATTAATGAGTTTAGTAATGCATAAATTATATATATCAAACTACATAAATTTTATCAGTCTTATAAATTAAGACAAGTTGTAGCGATGAATTAAGTCATGTATGAACTATGCATTTTAGAGACTTGATGTGCTCATGGTTCAGGAAAAAAACTTAATTATTATAATATTATAAATTATGAGTACAGATAGTATAGTAACGCTTGAGTTTTAAATTTTTGGTAGGTCAACAAAAAAATAATTATCTTAGTAGGCAAATTATACCATGCTTCCTAGCTGTATATATGTGGGTGGTGCCAAAGAAAATAAAAGATGATATAAATGGTTGAATGCATTTAAATGCAGCTATGAATGATTAGGATTGAAACTTGATTTTTTAAAAAAATATTAAAAAAATATTTTAGCTGAACTCTTCTTAGTATTATGAGTCATGACAAGCCAAGGTAATTAACCGTATATTTTGAACTTGCACTAGAGGTTCCAAAAATGTTTTGCCATTAGTCCCATTAAGTTTATTTTATTGCTAAGATTCTTTTCCCTTTCTTGCTGAATTAACTTTTAATTTGTTTTAATATATTATTTTTTTAATTCAACATGAGTTTCACACTGTCACTTCAGTTCAGTACATGAAGAAAGGTTGGTATGCTGTGATGTGTTCCACCATCAAATCTTCTCGATGGAGAGTTGGTTATTGGAACACTCAATCGGAGCCACAATCCGAGTCACTTAATCTCATCATGCAACATCCTATGGCTTTTATGTTTTTATACAGGTTCTTTAAGATTATTTACGGCACCATACAAAAAAAATCAAAAAAATCTTAGAATTTATCTAAAAATAAATTTAGTATTTTATTGTATATTTCATCATCAAATCTATCCTTTTTTTTTTTAATTTTATACTGTTTTTTTTTTTTTTTATACCAACCATATCAAACATCAAGCTGCACCAAAGCTTTCAAGATATAGCGAGAATTAATCATTCAAGAACATATAGAAAGAAGCATAATGAGCATTCTTTTGTTTTATTTTAGTTTAATAAAGAGGGTTGAGGACGTGTTTTCTTTTCATAAAAAATAGTTAAACGTATGTTTGGTTTGTGCTGCTGAGGCTGGCCTTTCGAAAGTGGCTCCCTATTAAAAATCCAAAAGTGACTCCTATGGCATAAGCACCTCCCGGCTCACTCTCACTAATTATATTTAGTAAGAGATTTTCTTGGTTTCGTATCTATGATGGGCCGAAGTTGTTAAAAGTAGGGCCATATGAAACCCACCTTCCATTCACCATCCCTCTCTTTTCCTTGATCAACTTCGGCTACTTCTCAACATCTTCCAACCCATAACCCCTCTCCCTCTCTCTCTCTCATCGAACCTCTCCTGCACAGCAATCCACCCTAATCTCATGGTGGCTCTTTCCTCGATGGTTTTACTGATTTTTGTAGTGTTTTCTTGTTTCTAATCCAATATTAACCAATCAAATTTAAATTGTTTAGTAATCTTTGCTAAGGAACCAAGCCTTTCCCTTTTACACAATAGATTCACGGTAATGGAAAGAATATCAAAGTATAAATAGAGAAATAATCCAATATAAATAATGTTCAACGCAAGCACAAGCAAGAGACACAACATATCAAGTTTTTTTATAAAGAAATTCACAATGAGAAAAACCACAAAATTAAGCCTAGATCAATACCATTCTTCATGCATAATAATGGAATTACAATATTTTCTCAGGCTAATACTAGATGCATACAATCATCAAGAAAACCAATAAGACTTGGATAACAAGCAAAACTTTACCCTTGGTTGAGACTATAAAGAAAGAAATATGAAAAAACCCTACCAATAAACATGAGATAAGATTTTAGAGAAGAACCACTTGAATTATGAGCCTAATGATCTTAGTCTTAAAGGTGTCCTAAAGTAAGGCCCATCTTAAAATATGTTAAATCGCACCTTTAACTTTATCAAGCCAATTTTATTCTTAAAGGTATCTTAAAGCATGGCCCATCTTAAAATATATTAAATCACACTTTTAACTTTAGCAAGCTGGTTTTATTCTTAGAGGTGTCCTAAAGCATTGCTCATCTTAAAATATGTTAATTCACATGTTTAATTTTATCAAGCTCCCATGCTTTAGTATTATTATAGTAAAAGATGTTATATTTTGGGGTTCTCTCTAGGATTTTTTTGGGTACTACAATCACAAAAAATTATAGTATTTAGAGTGATAAATCTCATGGTAATATTGGATTTTGTCGAAACCTAGAGATTTCATGGGATTCCTAGATTTTGTGGTGAGATTGGATTTAGCTAGAGATGTATTTTTTTCTTATATTTTTCTCTAAAATTAGTATTCTTAAGTTTGGGCAAAATTTGAGGAATATTGTGATTGCTCTTTTGATATAGTAGATTTATTTTGGAATTTGCCTATGGATTTTTGCTTCATAATAAAGGGTTTTCACATAAATTTGGTATTCGTTTGTGGTTGCGGCTTTGTTTCTGATTCTATTTTTCTATCCGTTTGATTATTTATTATCATTTTGTTTGCTTGGTTTGGAATTATTTGATTATTGTTGGAACTCAGATTAGTAAACTATGAATTTTAATTTACATATAATTTAGTATCTGGAGCCTAACACCTTCCATTTTGATAAGGTGGAACAACCTTGTGGATGTGACCAAGAAGTCATCTACATTGGACGGTCACCAAGATAAGACCATCAGAGACCTTAAATCCGTGGAAATGCCTGATCAATTCTTCACGTTGAGAAAGAACAAGGAGTTTAAGAGACATGAAGGCTCGGAATATCGTTCACGAAGCAGGAAAATCGAAGTTGAGGCTCATAAATGTTGGCAAAGGTAATTAAGAGGAATTTGAGCTCAAAAACGGTATGCATGCTTGAGATTATGACCAACTTGAAGTGTCTAGTTCTTAGATAGCTGTGGTTATTTCACTTGAATTGTTGAAATTTCAGGAATGTAATATGATTTTAGTGTTTGAGGTTTCCTGGCTTATTTTTCTAAAGAGATGAAGAGGCCTACTTAAATCCCATTTTCTACCTTATCAATGTAAAAGTTTTTAATCTCTGCATATAAAATATGTGCATAGGTGCTTGACAAAGTCAAAGCTATGATTTAAAATATTTTAAGGTGGGACATGCTTTATGACACCTCCAAAAATAAGATCACTAGGCTTATGATTGCTGAATTCTATAATCCTACGAGAATAATAGTTTTATGTTCAACCAAAGCCTGGGTAATAAATCCCATGCACCAATCCCTTCGAGCCATATAGCATGAGAATTTTTCTTGTATCCGTAATAAGAGCTCCGCAGCACTGCTCTTTTAAAATAAATGGTTTGATGGCGAATTACTATTTTAAATGAAAATATATTTCATTTAGCAGGTATTCTTCGTATTAAGCCATCATTTTTAGGCATATTAAAATTATCTGAGGACCTATATTTTTTACAAATAAGTATTACCTAGACAATAATTAT
Organism: Metroxylon sagu; assembly: GCA_017589505.3. Lineage (NCBI taxonomy): Eukaryota > Viridiplantae > Streptophyta > Magnoliopsida > Arecales > Arecaceae > Metroxylon > Metroxylon sagu. The sequence goes on along the minus strand of JACVBY030000645.1, from coordinate 155,468 downwards.
ATGAAAAAATAATTTACTCATACTCTTTTTTACATTAGAAAGTAACCATGGTATCTATCATTTATGTTTGCTTCAAGGCTCTCCTCTAGCAAAATGGATCTGAAAGGCTATCTTTCCTCGATTCTTGAGGCCGTAGAAAGATTTGGTTAGGATGGCCTAGAAGCACAGAAAGAAGTTTGCTTCAAAGATTAAAAAGGCTTCGATCTTAGCTTCTACAATCTAAAAGGGTATCACTAGAGACATAAGTGATTTCTGAAACTGTACTTTTTTTAAGTTGAGGGATGGACATTTGATTCGATTTTAAGAAGATTCTTAATTAAATGCCCCTCTTCTCTCTCTACTCTCTCTTTTCTGAGATCTTTGAATATTGCACTAAGCCCAAAGGAACCATTGCCTCCTTCTAAAATAGAAGATCATCAAGATGGAATATTAAATTCTTATCAATGGTTCAAACTCTAGTCTCTAATCTTTACAATTAGACCTACTGAGGAAGAAGACATTCCCTTCTAAAAACCATTAAGAAATGGAAACTACTTTATTAAATCCTTCTACAAGTTTCTCATCCAAGATAGTGTTTCATGGCCATTCTACAAATTGATATGGAAAGCTCTAAGTCCTAAAAAGAAATTAGGATCTTTGCATGGCTAGCCCTCAAGAACTGCCTTTAGACTGGAGATCGCCTTGCAAAAAAAGATTAGCCTATTTGGATGCCTGATGTGTGGTACCTCCACTAAGACTCTCTCTTACCTCCTCTTATCATGCCCAATTGCCCTCTCCCTTTCGATCCGCATTCTTTCGTCTTTGCGTATCGCCTCCTTACCTAAGGATCCTCACCACCTTTGGGCATTTTGGTAGCAAAAGAACAGATCCTCACCACCTTTGGGCATTTTGGTAGCAGAAGAACATCCCCCCTTCTTTAAGGGTGGCTTGGGATCAACTTGTTCTTGCCTTTTGGTAGACTGTATGGAAAGATAAGAATTCAAGATTATTCGAAGAAAATTCATCGATATCTAACACCTTGTTATGTAAAACCCTTTCATACTTTTATCTTTTGGTAAGGCATCTTGTCTCTTTCTGTCTAAAGGAGGCTCATTCTCACTTTATTTTTTATCTTTCCTCTTCTTAACCCTTATAAATAAATCTCCCTGTACATTTTTCATCTATCCTCTTCTTAACCCTTGTAAATAAATCTCTCTGTACATTCTACCTTGTAAATACATTATAATGTAAATACATTATAATAAAAGCTTACGAAATCTCCCCCCTAATTTCATTTTAAAAAAAATTATTTATGTTCTTTTACAAATAACTTTTTTAGATAAGTAGCTAAAATTTACTCATCTTTCCAATAATTCCCTCATTCTAATTATATACCATTTCTTTATAATTAAAGCTTAATTTTCTTTTACCAAACTGCATTTTCGGTCATACTATATATATATATATATATATATATATATATATATATAAAGAGAGATAAAGAGAGAGAGAGAGAGAGCGGTAGACTTGACTATATTCGAATGTAGCAAGCTTAAATTCGATCATTTTTCTTACCCTTGGATCTATACCGTGCATAAATCCCAAAGATAAAAAAAGTAGAATGGTTTCAAAATTTGTATGGATCTAAAGGTAGGAAAGGCGACTCAATCCTGAACTTGGCTCTATTCGTGGAATGGCTCCGAAATCCATGTGAATTCATGAGTAAGGAAGGCGATTGGATTTTAAACTTGGCTACATTCGAATGTAGCTAAATCTACCTTTCTCTCTCTCTATACATACATACATACATACATACATATATATATATATATAACTTTTTCAATAAAAATAATTTTTCATAGTTATTATTTACTAATTAAATAATATATTATAATTTTTTTGTAAAACATCAATTATATTATAAGAAATATTTTTATTTCAATTATAAAATCTTTCGTAAACATTACATTCTTATCCATCAGATGAAATGCTATATCAAAATTTTTTTCTCTAAAAGTTATTTTTTTATCAAATTACTATCTAAAGATAAATTTTTGATTTATTTTTCCTTCCTGAAATACATCGAAAGTAAAAAGGTAGATAAATGCATTATCAGTGATGATCGTATAGAGATATTTGAGAAAGAAAAAAAAATATTTTACCTAATTGATAAAAAATTAATTTAGTTATCTCTTAAATAAGTAAATCTTACTTTTAATTTGATAGGTAAATAATAACTTGGATATATAATTTATCCATCTAATTTTTTTTGATTGAAGCAAAAGCACGTAGAAAGGTTAGTTAATTTTTTTAATTTTTTTTCATTAAAGAACGAAGCCTACAAGGGTTTTTTTATACGAAAGCATGCCTACATTGTGGACTGAAGGGAGCTCTGCTTGTCACTCTCAATAAACACCCCCATCTATTTAACAATAGTTCAGCTTAGGATTTATAGATTTTGAGGTTTCCCACCATGCCACACTATGTTGATAACTACTTTGAACAATCCCAGATCCAATTAATTTGACTTCACCTTCATCTTGGTCAAGACACAGGTATGCCTTTAAACCATATTACAGTTTCCCTGAAACAGTATGTTCTAATAAGAAAGATAAAAATAATTTGTAGTAACATAAAAACTCCTGCTGCACCGTCATGACTCATGATATCCATTGGAATTTAAACATTTATAACATTAAACAGAATTTAAACTTCTCACTTGTTGATATTTGTTTGCACAATTTTCCTTAGCAAGCATATTCTCCTCTCTACCATCATGATATCCATTGGATAACATTTATAACATTATACTGAATACAAATTTCTTGCCTGTTGATATTTGTTTTGCTTTAGGTATAGCCTATGGATATGTAACGCATTCAACATTTTAAATTTATGCACCAAAAAGCGAAAACAAACTGAATAGTGTCATCTGATGCAGCAGAAGTTACCCAAAGTTGGTAAGAAAATTTTAAGACATTGCTAGAAAAGTAACTCAAGATTAAGTACAGAATGTAGGGGAAAAATGCTTTACACATCAGACTTAGACTTTCCTGCTTTCAACAATCTCCTTGTCATGGATTTGATTCACATTCCGATGACCACAGATGCAAGAACTGCACTAGCGTTCAAGGGGATCTTGACTACCACGACTTGGGTATTTTAAGAAATTCAGATTCTAAAGAGCAAGTAGAAAGATATCACCATATTTCAAGTAAACAAAACAGCCATGGTGACCTTTGAGGCTTCTTTTTCTTTTTTTTCTTACAAAAAATAACATACCATGCAAATTTGGCATGAGGATACCGTGCAACCACAGTACACCTGGTGATAGCTCACTTATTACTTGGAGGCAGAGAGATTATTCAAGAACATTAGATGGCGGAGACAGATCACAAAATCTTGTAAATATGCCTTTAATTCAGTCAGCTGGACAACAAAAGCAAGAGAAATTTTAATTGACTACAAATTTACAAGCAAAAACGCTAGCACATAAGTTGATATTCGCATGGTATCTACTGCCATTTTAGATCAGAGTTATTTGCACTGCAACATTGAATTCTAAGACTAGACTAGCATCTCGAAGATCTGAAACGGCAAAAATATGGAGGGTGGAGGAACAGGGACAGATCTTGACAAGAATAAATTACAAATGGATGACAGGATTCCATAATACTTATTTGAGTCAGATAATCTAGCCAGCATTCAGTTTCCAATATGCAAAGAAAAAATTGGAAAAAGAAAAACAAAATCAAATATACATGGTAATGGAAGATTTTCTCCAGCCCTATATAGCAAGGCTAGCCATCCAAAAAAAATTGAAGAGGAATGGGAAATGAAGGTGGAGGAAAGGAGGACGGCTTTTACCTATCCATCAAATAAACAGGCTTTCCAACCATCAAAGGACCATTAAACAGAAGTCGTACCTCAGGAAACTTTCTAGGCCATGTCAAACAGGTTCTAGTTGGGATTGGATTCTATCTGACTTGAGTACCGCCCTTGTCCTTCTGCATCTCCTGAACGCCATGTGCACCTGCAAGCTGTTTTGAGAGAGAAGGAATGCGAGAATCTCCTGCAGTCTGCTTCTTTTGTCTTGGATGGCCAACAGCAGCAGGGTCGACCAATGGTCCAGACCATGTTGTTACACTTCCTTTCTGGTAAGGGAACACCGTGCTGAATGAAGCTTCTGGGGGCTCAAAGACAGGATCCATATGATGTGAAGAACCCAACGGGTAACCAAGCACTCCATCTTGGTGCGGTGGGGGGAACTTTTCGCTCTTGCTCTTTGCATTTGCATGTGTGATTTGGCGCCGTCTCTGTTAGTAACAAAAGTATTTCTTTTTCTTCAGCAAATCATTTTATAAGATAACCATACTAGCATAATATCAGAAAATGCACCAAATTGGTTACATAAAATTCATAAATCTAAAACCACTAGGGCGCTGCTACAAGTCTACCAGACTGCCATATCCAATACCAATGAAGAGAGCAACCATTAAGACAAACAATAGAAGTACCATACAAGTATAGCAATTGACAATTGTCATAGGGATTGGTGAGTTGCTCTCACAAATATATACGAAGAAACATCAAGAGAAAATATATACCAAAGAAGCACACAGCAACAACAACAACAACAACAACAACAAAGCCTTAATTCTAAATTAACTGGAGTTAGGTACATGAGTCCTTTTTTCCATTCCACTCGGCTTAGAATCCTATTTTCTATAAGATATAAAGATATCAAGTCTTTCTTTAATACTTTCTCTTATATAATTTTTTATTTATCCCCACCTCTTTTTCTTTTTCCGTGTATCAAATCACTCCTTCGTACATTCCTAGGTCTACATTGTAAATGCTCAAACCATATAAATCATCCTTCTCTTAATTTGTCCGCAATTGAAGACTAGAGAAGCATGATACCAAGAAATTTGTGCCAAAGATTAAAAAGATTATTCTTTCAGTAGAAATTTAAGTTAATTAAAAAAAAAGTCATCAATCAAGTCAATAATTATCTAAGATGGTTCATTCTGAAGCAGTGGTTCATCTTTCTATATCATGGCAATTAGAAACTGACCAAGAAGAATATAAAACAGACAGCTCAGAGTGATGATCAGTCAGACTATTTAATATTAACAAAAAGAATGAAAAGACAAGAACGAAATGAAAGCAGATCATATATAAAGCTCAAGCAAAACAGATTCTCCTCCTATTAGATTACAATTTTTCAATGAAGCAGATATTGCAATTAATGACTGCAATTAGGCAGACTTCACTGGCCCCAGAGGGTCCCTATTTGATTGTTGGCAAGAGTGAAATCATCAAGTGTCTTGTTTTGCCCCTTTTTTTGAGGGGAAAAAAAAGTAACCTTTTAAAAAAGCTTTTAATTAGTAAGCATATCATGCACTGCTTGATTAAATGCTTTCTTATTAATAAGATAAAATAACCTTTAAAAAGTTTAAATGTGTCAATACATATGATACAGTATATACTCATGTACTGCACGCTCATACCTGATTGCCTTTGTTGCATTATTGCCACATCCCAAAATTTGATTTTTGAGGTACATATAACACAAATATCCATCATGAACACAAAGTAGGGCAGGAATGTTAGAGATAATATATGCCCACATAAAGTTGCCATATATATAGACATGAGTGCAGGTTTTCTTGAGTGATGGGCAGAGGCCCTGGCCAATTGTGTACATTACTATTTTCGACATGCGAACCTCTAGCAGAGTAATTAACTATGCAATTCTGACATTCAGAACTTGAATGTACCAGTCTAAACATTTGTAGTAGTCCTAGCCACAAAAGGTGCCCTTTCATTTAAATCCCACTTAAAACTATGAAAAAGAAAAAATTGACCAGATTGATTCTCAACCACCATTGCTGATGTCTGTCAGGGATGAAAAAGATGTTTGGGTCACATAAAATGTTAATCATATTTCTAAACAAAAGTTTTAACCAGAGCCACAAAAATGATACTGTTAAATGCTTAGCTTACTAGGGAGAAATATGATTTACTTGACGAAAGAAATGAAATCACAATAAAGGAGAAGTAGAAGCCACAGTTAATTTACATACATCAAGGTTTGCTTGGATTTCAGCATTAGCCTCTGGAGCAGGAACTGCCTTTGGAGCTCGATCACGTGTGCGTGCCTTCTTAACTCCATCAGCATTGGCCCTTCCGGCAGCTCTCAACCTACATGGTGTTTATTAATTTAGATATGCCAAAGTAAATATTAAAAAAAATAATTGTATAAGCTTTGCAGCTATTGATTCACAACCATCTACATGCCAAATATATGCAACTTTAAAAGAGATGTAACCAATGAACATTAAAGTGATGCAACAACATGAACAAAGGAGAGAGAGACCATACAGTTAATATTTCTTCTTTGGCAAAAGATTTAACAATGTGAATTCAATGATGGGGCTTATAAAGTGGAAATTGACACCTCATCATGATCTACATCATTAAAAAAAGCCTAGAAACTGAAAATTGCATATTTTGTTATTTTATAATCTATACATCAAGGGGGTGCTAAATTGGAAGTTTTTGGTGATAAGAGACAGTGTTTTGCTATGAATTAAGAATAAAAAATATTTTGATTTTCAGTCTACACATGTTCTAACACATCTAACATGGCCACGGCCAATCCCAAAGCCCAATGAGAAAGGTAGAGGGTTGATATTGAGTTAACAACTGATCCTAAAACATGCCAATAACTATGAAAGGGATCCAAATTTGATGTGCATGAATATTAACGCATCTCATTATCCAGTAAAGAGGAAAAACCTAAGGTAACATAGATAAAGGTTGCATGGAAGGATGTGGAGAAACTTAAAATATTATCAGAGATGGTCCTAAATAGGAATACTTGGTGAATAGTAGTTTATAAAGTCGACCCCAAATGGTTGAGAAAAAACACAATGATAAAATGATTATGATATGTCTTAACACATGTTGATCGCAAACAAAAAAGTGGATTCCTAATTTAAATGTTCTATCGTATATATTAGCATTTTAGCATAATATGCATTAGTTAGAGGTCACCAAGAGATGCAATTTTTAGTTTCCGAAGCTTTTTTACGAGAGCTTTGGATGACCTATCATTAATTTTGGAATGTTAAATATATTATCAAAAGTTTAGCATTCCATCCATCCATCCATCCATGTACGTACGTATTTTGGAATGTATGTACTAAGATTATAGGACTTATCAAATTTTATTTTCTATGTATATCATTCATTTCCCACTCTGTTAAATTGTCATTCATAAATTATTCAATCAAGGAACTTCCTTTTTATTTTCTTCGCATTGTTTTTTAAAATAATATTCCATCTGGTATTGTCTGAATGAATGAACAACACATCATTGTGTCCTAATTTCCAGGCCAACATACATGTAATTGAAAATTTGTTGTTGCACTGCTTGCCCCTACCCGTTTTCTGCAAGAATGAGTACTGCTGATTAGTCAATTTTCTGATGGTTCACTCTCAGGGTCCTAAACTAGTGATGGTTCCATAAACGTTCTGAACAAAACATGGCTACCTCTTAACCATTGTGAGTTTGAACGTGTTGTATGATGTTCTGGTAATAATCTTTTTTTTTTGACTGTGGATGTTCTGGTAATAATCAACCAGGTGAATTGAAGAGAATACCAAACATAATATAACAAGTTAAAAATTTTGTTTCATTTTCTTGAAACATTTTCTTTTATCAAGCATCTAACTATACCTAATTGAAGCATTGATTTATTTTTTTTTTACATTGGCATTAAATCTTTAATTTTATCATCAATAGAAAACAACTTTGCATTTCTTAATGAAAATAAAATAGAGCTAGTTTAACTATAAAAGGATGGCAAAATGCTACTAAAATATGTAGAGGCATATGTCAAATAAATTGAAGAGCCAACAAGATCCTGATTAACAACCTTCTAGCTTCTTCATCCCTTAGTTTAGCATCCATCTCCTTGCTTGGAGGATATTTTGGCAGGCTTGAAGGCTCACATGCAAAAGGCTCAGTTGTGAAGAACTACAAAAGCAAAAACACAGGTCATGGAAATGAACTTATACTGAAAAGAACAGCTGAACATGAATAGCTAATTTTCTGAGAGAAGAAACAATCTTAGAATGATTCGTAGAAGAAGAATGTGGAATAGCTCAAGCTCCATATTTGATTTGCATCAATTAAAACAGTCACATATTACATAAAATATGTATTTAGCATATCAAGAAGGCTATGTGTGGTATTATTTATGTTTCTAAACATTGCATGATGCACTGTACAGATTAACATACAATTTGTGAGCAGAAAAATCCAAGGCACTTCATCCAAGAACCTCTTCTTGTCATTACTGCACATTAATATTTATATTAGGTGACCAGTAAACACCTTATCTACTCGTGTGTTCATGTCTAACTTCATCTAAAATACTTTTACTGCACATCAAACTATATGCTCACACCCTCTTCATCAACCAATATCTCAACTACCCCCCCCCCAATAAGCCACCTTGTAACCATTCCCTTTTGGACTTATAGCAAGGCACTTACCTCAAAATATTCATTTTGAAAGCAAAAGTAAAAGCCCACCAGCTTTGATACAGACCTGTGTTGAAAATGACTAATGCAATAGATTCTGAAGGTTAAAGAATTTGCAGAAGGGTCCCATGCATACTTACAGGTAATTCCCACACAATCACTCTTGTAAAATAACCCCGATAGTCATCAACCAATTTAAATGATAGAAAGCTCTTTGTAAATCAAAATAATGTTTTCACGAGGCATTTCATTTGCTTTGTACTTCCAGGAACAACATAACAAATAAAGTTCTATCTACAAACTCACATTACACTAAGAACTAAAAGATCTCAAGTCCTTTCTTTATTGACAAATTGCTGTATTAAATGTGATAATGGACAATTAAATCTCGAGATTTGGTCATTTTTGAGGTTAACCTTTAGATTCATTTCCAATTCATTATTTTGGAAATATTCAATAATATTGTTGGCTTTATAGGGTTGAATTTACTAATTTGAAAGCTCCTTGTCTATAGCTAGCGTTAGCCTTGATCCTTCTGGAGAGCATCCATTTATGAATTTATAAAATATATATTGTACCCAGAGATGCCCTGTTACTAATTCCCAAAAATACGTCATGTACTCCTGGGCTGGTGATCACAAATGAAGCCCACATAAAAATAGAGGGGGATAAAAATATTGCAAAGGTGTAATCTTTTTAACAAAGTGAGCAAACTATCATTGTGCAATAAAAACAAGAGTAGAAACAAAGTAGGTAGCACTGCAAAACCTATACCACCAGTGAGCCTTCTCTTCAAATATTACATTAGAAGTACCAACCTTTGAGCATATATTTATATCTTTCCAAGGCCACTCGCCACCATTACTTGCCTCACAAGACATTTAGGGAGTATTTAGTTGTGAGGTAAATTTTGAAGGCATAAGGAGATTTATCCAAATAAGTGAGGAAGGAGAAGACTTATTCCATGGATTATGAATGATGTGCATTTATTTGGATGGATAAATGAGTGCTTTTAATGTCAATTGAATTTCTTGATGATTTAGATTTTATCCTAATGATGAATAGCCTTCCCAGTTTTTTGTATGATCAGAAAGTGGGTACAAGTAGAATTGCAATTAGAGGGGATATCTTTCCTCTAGCCTGCAGTATAAGCTTATTCCACCAAAACAGTGGAACAGAATTATACCTTCTCTCTCCTACTAATACAGTGTTAGGATAAAAGGCAATTCCATGACCCAGAAAAAGGGTATTTGGAAGTATAAACACAAAAAATAGCCCTTATTCCATGGCTATACCGCCTATCAAATACCAATATTAATATTTAATTGGATCTTCATAATTACATCTCAAGGCTATGTATCATTAAAATTTTTAGCAAAGAATAGCAAAGCTAAAGGCAAGATTTTAAATACTAGCATTGAACCAATACCAAAACTGTATAGTACTGAGGATACATACCAAAAATTGGCAACATAAAAAATAAAAGAAAAAAGAAACGTCAGACTCAATCAGTCCAGTTGGTATGGTACCATTAATAGGCATCAATACAGCCAATATTACCGACACCGATGGTTTGACATCTTAGCACCCATATCGGTACTTGTTTTGCATCTGGACAGCATGGCATCAATGATACTGTCCTGTTCTAGCAATTTTTTGAATCCATGGCTCGAGGTTTAAGGCTTAGTTGTCAAAATCGAATGATTGCAGAAGCAGATGTACATGAAGGTGCGGCCACAAGTGCAAGAAAGTGGATGTTCTAGAATCACTTTTTTGTAAGGTAGTACTTAAGAAGTGAGTTCAATTTTAAGATCTTAAGAAGATTCCTAAAGCCCCATTTAGGTATTCATAAATGAATATCTTGCGGGAATCAGGCCCATTGGCCTGCCCAAGTCCCAGCTCATAGTCTTCCAAGGGCCCACCCAAGCTCCACCCTAAGTCCCAGCCTGTGGGCCTCTTGGTCTGTAGGAAGACAAAAAAAGTTCCCACGAAGGTCCATTTTTTTTAAACCATCCACAAGCCTCGAGCTAAAGAGGGTGTTAGGTTGACATGGGCCATGCCCAAATGGGCTGTCCAATCCATGAATCCAGCAGGAAAAACAACTCAACACTGCTTGATTACCCAAACAAGCTGAAGTTGATTCATTGACCTAAGTATAAGATTCCAGCTACTAAGGTTGAAGGGCTATCAGGCTGCCAAGTTGTGCTTAAACAGGTATACATAAAACAAAAAGCAAATGAAATTCAAGCAAACGTTGGACTGGTTGTTTTCATTAAACATCTTTAGGAAAAATGAGCCACAGCAATCAGAAAATTGATTTCTTTTAAAAAAAGGGGCCCTTTGATGTTTTCATGAAGCTTGTTTTCAAAGAAAAAAGGATCGTCAATATTTTATTATTGCAAATGGAACAACAAGCTTAAATTAAGGGTACTCTTAAACATAAAGAATGAATTTCAATAAATCTATGCGTTGATTAAACTTTGGATATGGATGAGTAAAAACTTTCCAGAACATTATGTCTTGATCAAAATTCACTATTTTATGTATCAATCCAAGAAGTTGTTATTTGGTTTCCTTGACCTTGTCCAAGTACTCAAGATTTTCTCAACACAGAAGTCAAGTGGGACTAAGTACATGCCTATACGAGTCCACACATATTCTTCCAATTTAAGCCTAGAAATGTTTGTCAAGCTAAGGATCCAAATTTCATCAAATCTGATCACAACCACAATGATCGACCCGTGGTCCATCCCATAACAATCTATGCTACAATTTGGCTGGATCGGCTACGATACCATTTGTAACAACTTAGGACCTCATCCAAAAAAGTTTGCCGAAAGTGAGAATTTGGGTTCCTTGGTCTTGTCTAAGTATTCAAATACTCCACGACACATAATCAATGTGGGACAAAAATACACCTCTACACAGGTCTTCATATTTTATAATTGTGGTTCACAAATACTACTTAATAAGATAGCAAAGCTATATATGTAGTGCCATTACCAACAAGGTATCAGAAAATAAATTTGCCCTAAAGTTCTATGTGCATGTTGGATGCTCCCCTTCATGCTCTAGTTTGACATCATGTGTTCCGAACTAGAAAAAACAAATAAACTCAATTTTCTTCAAACTATAATTCTTAACTTATTGTTATAAACAAAAGAGGTAAATGTTGATGGATAAAACCAAAACCATCCCCTACGATAAAGGAAAGATTCCTCAAGTAGGTCAAAGAGAGCTGGGGAAGGATCATGCCATAGGCTTGCTCTCTCAGGGTTAGTGGTGGGTCAAGTAAAGTAAAATTAAGCTTACTTTAGGTCTTTGCCACCTTTTTTTGACAACTTAATAAATTAAAATACCTATTTTTACTAGAGCTTTCTCTCAAATAGACAAATAAAAGAAGGCAGTTATGCATATTTCAGACAAAACAATATTTCATTTGATTTGTGCCCCTATCAGCCTGAAGCCAGTAAGACTTTCCAGCAAGCGGCATCCCCTTATAAAATACAACTAGAAAAGAATCACCAAATAAATTTAAGCTCTTCTTTGGTGCAATTCTTTTATTTAATATCTCTTCTAAAATTTCCCATATCACACATATAAGGGCATGAAACTGACAAATATCCAGTTCAATAAAGGAAAATTCAGGGATTATCAGTTCCACTTTCCAATGTTCAACTTATTGGACGTGGAAGAAACTATACTACAGTACTTGTACTTGCTATATTTGTCTCTCTATAAGCAGCAAATTTGATAGAGTTGTACTCAGCATGCTTGCAAATCAATCTAGTTACGAGAGGCCAAGTCAAATTTACTGGGATATAGGCAGGTCAGGTAGGCTCTAGTCAAATCATGTCAGGTAGGGTCTGAAGGGTCTCATTTAGTTGGCTGAGCTGTGTTAGACCGGTCAAGTCAGGTTAATCAGATATATTTAGATCTCATTTTCCAAGTTTAGCTAGGTAAGGACGACAGCTAGGATCCACTTACAATCCCCATTCTATCTTCTATGACAGCCATGCACTCCAAAATAACAGAGGTTGCATCATGCATATGATAATAAATGTATGTTACAGAAAAAACAAAAAGGCTACTGGTAAGAAATGTCTAGTTTAACAAAATTCAAATCAAAGGTTAGAAGGTAATGATGCCAAAATAAATCTAGAGTACCAGATGACATCAAAGTCTTACCTATAATAACTTGAAGCGAGATCAGAAATTGGATTTTGATCAGCTGCTCAATATGTAGCTTAGAAGTTTTTCTACATGCGTTCCAAGAGCAAAAAGAAAGTATGAAAGAAAAGAAAAAAAGTCATGTGGTGTTAAAAACCAGGGTTTTAAATTCAATGGGATAAAGTCATCCTCTTTTTTCATGGAACAGGATGCGCCATCATCCCACCTCATCCTAACACTTGGAACAAGAGATGTCTCAAGATGCAACAATTGGGATACTTGGACAATGGCAGGACGGTTTTGTCCCGATACTTGGAACAGCAACCTATCTTAATGTCCCATAAGACTCCCATCAGGTTTGAAACCATGTTAAAAATGGGAGGAGGAGAGGGAGTTCCATCAAAAATAAAGAGGAGGAAGGAGATCAATAAGAAGCAAGATAGAAATTTGCTGCACTCAATAGCTGCAGAATTTCATCAAAAATAAAAAAGGATGAGGAGAAGGAAGACAGAGATCAATAAAAAGAGAGGAGATAGAAATCTACTGCAATCAATAGCCATTGCTGTTGCTAGAAATATTCTTTTAAAGAAAAAAGAAAAAAAGAATTGATGGAGAAACAAAGCAAGCTGGCAAGAGAAAAGGAAAGGGAACAAACAAAAAAAGAGTACAGAGGTGAAAAAAAAGAAGATAGGCCAGCCATTCTTAATAGTGGAAAGATAGGAAGAGGAAAGAAACGGATTGAAGATTGACAGAAAAGGATAAGGGAAGAAGAAAAATGGTAGGGAGGTGTTTTAATTGGGTCTATGCAGGGGGCGCAACACAGCTTTATCTTGAAATCATGGATATAAGCAGTCATCGACTTGTCACAGCATGGCATGGCATGGCATGAGAAGATACATAACATGTTAGTCCTTACTAGAACAGAACACTGGCACAGCATTGTTTGTATTGTAGTACTCAGAATGCTCCTATGCCAATGCATGCCAAGCACTGTCATGGCACATCACATGCTGTACCAATACTAAGCAGGCATGTGATACTTCAATCCTTACTTGAAACTACCTCCGATGTTTATTTTATATGAATAATAACAATCTAATGACATCATACCTACCTTTCAGATCAGATAAGATGTCAAAATTTATGGTCAAGCATACCTACCTTTCAGATCAGAATGGCTTAATCATACAGCTACAGATAAAGCATATCTATAAAGTGTTCACTGACATCAATGAGAAAGGCCATAAAGTATATATTAAAAGCTAAATAGCAATTATTTTTGCAGAATGTAAAATTAGATTACTACAACGAAGAAGGTAAAGTGAGAACGAGAAACTTTAATATCTTTTTCCAGTGATGCAACCTGGGATAAGACCAAACATGGAGGATATGTACAAAAGAGACGTAATAAGATTAAGAAGGTTTGATAAAGAGAAAACTTACCTCGCTTCTTAATGCAGCAGTGGCAGTTTGCCGTTCAGCTGGGTCAATTGCGAGAAGAGTTTCAATTAATGGCAATGATGACCGTGGAAAATCTTTAAATGTCTCTTTTATGCAACGTTTATAAGGTTGTTTGGGCTTAAAAATTGTAGCATGAGGCAACTTGGACTTCTTCCAGTATTCTTCTGAGGGGGAGCCACACAACTTGAAAATTTTATGCAGCTGTTCAACCTGATAAATGTAAACATGGTTCAGCTAATCTGCACTCGCAATAGATACATGTGCTAGCAAGTGCTTGCAGGATGATTCTAGACCAAACATGCTGAAAGGAGCAGTTATGGAATTATAAATTGGATCTGATATTAAGTTTCATTGCCAAGATCCAGGCACTATCTCATAGTTGTGAGTTCTAAGTAATATTTCTGATGTGCATGTGCAAGCAAATGTGAAACCAGGAATTTAATTTGGCAGATTGTTCACCCTCAGGACAAAATTTCAGAGGTTGACAATTAAGTGGATTTTTTTTTTTAACAAGAAAATAATATATAAGTAAGATCAACCAGGTAATGTTAAAAAAAATCTCTGGTTAACCAGAACAACAGTGTAACCATATTACTTGAGCGATAAAGGAAATCAGCTCAGGTCCAGGGTCTCCCCAGTTGACACGCACTGAACCTAGGCCAAACAAATTACCCAGCCCAGGACCAGGGCTGCTTAGAACAAGCTCAAGCCTAAACCAATCCCAAGGCTGTTCAAGTAGTCAGCCTTTCTTAGGGCCCAGGCCCAGGGCAGAATTTTTTTTATTTATTAACAATAGCATAGGTCTTTAACAGGTGCTCAAGATTTTCCTTGAAGCCTAAAAAAAGTCTTCTCAACACGTTTTTAATAAACAAACCTAACTTAAACGTAGATTATAAATTCATAATGGGCATATATTCTGTCAAAATTATTCCAACTGAGAAATGGAACCTAAAACTAGGCCTAGCTCAGCCTAGTGACCAAAGATTTTCATCCTAAGCTTATCCAAGGTAGGATTTCACCTATGCACCCATCCAACTGGCCTGGCCTACTAACACTGCATCATGTTATTAGTGTAAAGTAGAAGATAAATAGGAAAGTTGCATAACTTGGATACCAAGTTTCCACATTAGGGCAAGGTTACTCAGCATAGGCTTTTCATATACATACTCTAAGACTATGTTCTTGTATCTCAGCCTCATTTATTGTAGCAAAAGTTTATAAAATGCCTGATGTCATTTCTTATCTTCTAGTCATTGTCAGATTATTCTGACCGACTAGTATTTCACAATCCATGGCTAGCCTCTCTCCTGTTCCAAATTTCTTTATAGGTTAATCCATCACCAATAACAAACAACTGACATCAGTCTGCATGCGAGTTAAGGAAGTTTGATTAAAACCTTGATGAACCAGAGTTTGCACAGCAGATGTCACATAACAAAGATGGATAAGGCTTGTCAGTCAAGATCAACTTAGCACTGTGGTAATATCAAAATTGCCCCAGAACTCTAAATGGAAAGGTGTTCTGAGAAAATGTAAATAGGAAGAAAATCAGAATATGATACCACAAAAGGGCAAAATAGTGTGAAACATGGTGTTACATGTTTTTACAGTCATTCAAAATAAAGGTGTAACTGGTAAGAGAGAATGTTTGGAATCCTAACCCAGTGAATGAAATGAAATGATATTATTTGCCAAAAATTCTGTTAGATGCTTTCAACCATCATCACTCGTAAGATCACAGGATATTATGAGAAAGGAAATGGGAAATAGATTTTAAAGAAGTGAGATAGAGCATTATTACAGGAAGAAACTTTAATTAACAAAGAGTGATGGAGAAGGATAAGACAGGAAGAAGATGAACAAGATAAAAGAAAAAAGACATAATGTGCGTACCCTATCTGAAGAGGATGATTCAAATAGTCTGCCCAAATGTGAAAAAGAGGGAAAACCAGATCTCCCAACTTTTTGTACATATACCTTACCCAAACAAATCAATTATATCTTGGTTTATTCCACTTTCCATCCATGTAGAGTGCTTCCATGCAATCTGTTACATCTTCCTCAAAAATGTACAACACCTCAGATTTTTAAAAAAAGGTGCAGATGGCGTATTTCTGGTGGTTACAATTCTTCATGGTTTATAGATAGACCTGGATGTAACCATTAGAAACTGCGCCTTCAATGACAATCAACCTCACCATCTTCTTTATATCACTGTTTTAGAAATTTTCTGAGTCATCATCATATCTTCACTTCTGGCTCATATAAATGTCAGGCCACTGATTAAATAACTTCTACCAGACCTTCATGTTCAGCATGTGCTATTGCCATAATTTGTGGTCTCTTCATTTTACTAGATTAACTAAGCACTGACAAATGAACAAGCTGATCTGAGCAGCTTATGTTTGGCTCACATTTTGACTTGATTTGGGCTTGATTGAGTTGTAAAGGAGCCAAATTTGAGCTAAGACTAAGTAATCTTACATTAAACGATACATACAATCCATTCTTTTGTCTTGTGCACTCTTGCTTTATTTTATGTTCATGATCATAACAGATACTTAAGTTAAATTAAAATTAAATTAACATTATATAAGATTATTTTCAGTCTGCTCATTCCTTCAACCAACTCTTCCTACTCAACACCTCCTTCATCTATCAATGCTAGGTCAACTAAGTAGCCCTCACCAGTTGTCAATAATTGTCGTCAGTCTAAAGAATATTTTACATAAGGGCTCATGGTAATAAGCCACAAGGAAGGGGGATACCCCTCCACCAAATACCCTTAATCCCCCAAATCCTGGTGAAGGCAAGATTTGAAACAAAGTCACTTAAGCTGGTACCTTCATTTTATTTTAATTTTTTATACTCTTTTCATTTATTTTTCTCTTTCTCTTCTCATGTTACTCTTTTTCCTTGGCCACATCCTTCTTACTTGGACTATCCAGGCACCCTTTGACAACCTTGGCCACATCCATCTTACTTGAATTCAGCTCAATTAAGCTTGATATATATAGATATGCATTATTGACTTATAAAATAATGTATATGTTTTAGCCATCTGCCATTCTTTAATAAGATATGATTACTTAGTTATCCTAACCAATGAATTAGTTTTATAATTGAAGTATTTTATTAAAACAAACTACTTTCTGTGGATACACCTATTTTCATCTTTCAAAATAATTTGGGAATTGAACCAAATGAGGTGATTACCTCTCTTCATCTTTTAAAAGATGGATTACCTCTCGACCATTAGACTTATTATGAAGGCTGAGATAAACCTTAGGCATTAATGGATCTAGGAGGCTACAGATTTAGTGGGCCATATTTTGCACCTAGATCATCTCTCTTTTATGCCCTCTCTCTTTAGCATTCGACCATCCCTAAATTCATTGATTTCCTAGCGATTACTCTCATCAGGTGGTCCTCCTTGTTGCTTCACATTCTTTGCTCACGTCAATCTTGATGGTTCCATACCAACCAAGCTATGTGGTCTTTACCATCAATGATCTTCACCCCACAACCATCACCAACCTTGAATCATATCAAGCTAAATCAAGCCGAGCTCAAGTAAACTTGAGAATCAACAAGCTGAGCTTCAGCTTAGCCTAGATGGCTCATGACGAGCTTGAAGGAAGTTTGAGTCAGCCTCAATGCCCATATAGCCAAACTTGAGCTGGTCCTAGCTTGCTCGAGTTCTCTATATTAATGTGATCATATGCTTGCATTTTCATCAACATTTAAGCTTCATGATTGCATCACTCATTTTACTTCCTCCATGATTGCATCACTCATTTTACTTCCTCACATGGTTGCTTAGTTACCTTTGATTCATGATTATACATCCCCAAACATTACAATAACGTCCCTTACAAATTTGGTCATTGGTTCTTGTATCCTATCTAATTAATGTCAAGCCTATTATAAACATACATGATCCATCTCTCAAAGGAGACTCTTAGAACGTCCAACTTAAATTCCAGAATGATGTTTTATAGAGTTTGGTGAACTGAAGTAATAAACACATGCATGTCCTGTAATCAACTTATAGTCTAATTATTCGTATCTGTCAGATTGTACATTCATTAAGCATCAATGAGTTCACAGCATCTTTTCCATGCATGCACTTTAGTGTACTATCTTATTTATAAGGCCATATTTTTATGTTTGTAGAACGAGGATTTGATATCCTCTCAAGCACTTGCCACCAAGTTTCACATCCCGGCAGTTCAACAGCTATAAACATAAAACTCCTCCAATTTTGCTTAATAAACAAGAACAAGAATGTACAAAGGCAGGTGAACCCTCTAACTGAAAGCAGTAGGAAAGTTCCATATGGAAACAGTCAATGTTGCAGTGCCTAGAATCAACAAGATACACCAGTTACCTCTGTTCGCCCTGGCATTATAGGCTTCCCGGCCAACAACTCTGCAAGAATGCAGCCTGCACTCCAGAGATCTACACTTACACCATAATCATTTGCACCCAACAGAAGCTCCGGGGGCCTATACCAGAGTGTGACCACCCGGCTAGTCATCGGATGCTTGTTGTTAGGATCAAAGATAGTTGCCAACCCAAAGTCTGCAATCTTGAGTATCCCACCATTATCAATTAGAAGATTGGATCCCTTGATGTCACGATGCAGCACACCCCTATTGTGACAGTGCTCGAGCCCCGACAGCAACTGATGCATATAGCATTTTACCTGCTCAAAAATAGAAACTGAAGATAGAAACTTGCATAAAGATCACGGTTTTAAGACAATTGAACTGAGTATACGAAAATTCAACCTGAGGTTCTGTGAACTTGATTCCAGGGCTGGCAGCAAGGCCAGCCAAGTCATGCTCCATGTACTCGAACACTAGATACAAGCTACAAGACATCCTGGAGGTCACTAAACCCTCCAATTTCACGACATTGGGGTGATCCAACCGTCGCAGTATGATTATCTCTCTGGCCATAAATTTCACGCTCTCTGGCTCCAAATTATCGAACCGGACCTTCTTCAACGCCACGATTTTACCTGACAATGTGTCCCTAGCCTTGTAAACGTTACTATAGGTCCCTTGCCCAATCTAATACACAAGAAGATGCCATCTTTAGTAACAAAATCACAAAAAAGAAACCAAGAAAAAGGGGGCCATGGAAGAAAAAAGAGGCTTGCCTTCGCAAGCTTCTCGAAGGTATCGGCCCGGCGTGGCGTCCACCCCTTGATGGCCTCCCCGGCGGCGATGGAGAGCCAGGAAGGCCACCCGGCGGCGACCTGCTCGCCGTGTACATGCCCCGGAGGGTTGCCCAGCCTGGGGTCGGCCCGGTGCCGCCGCTGCCGGTGGGGCCGCTCCCCGGCCGGGCGCTCCGCCTTCTCCACCAGATCGACGGCGGCGGCGGCGGCGGTGGTAGGGGCATCGACGGCGGCGGTCTCGATCTTGGAGAGGGCGGCCTGGGACTTGCCACCGGAGGCGACGGAGCGCGCGGCCCGCTCCTTCTTCCGCCCAAGTGAGGCGGAGGATGAGGCGGGGGAGGCATTTTTGCAGAAGACGCAGCCCATCGGTCATCAGCTCATCGCTGCCTGAGCTCGGGGAGGATCAGAGTTCCGGCAAAGTAGTACAAATTGGGAACCCTAGATTCAGAGTTTCGTCGCTTCTTCTTCACTCTCTCTCCTTCCAGATTTTTTTGGGATTTTTTTTAAAAGAACTTTTTGGGGATGGAGACGAGAAGGCGGTGAGAAGGCGGTGAGAGGATCTGGCGGTGATGGGATCTCCGAGGGTATAACGTCTCGCGGGGCAGATTGAATGCGGGGGGAGAGGACAACCCGAAGGGAAGCGATGAGAGATTTGAGGAGAGAGGAGGGAGCATTGAACGGAAGGCGCGCTTGGATGAGGGGTATATAATACCGGAGAGAGAGAAGAGGGTGGAGGAAAGGGGATTAAATGGGGCCCATGTGATACAACGTCGCAGAGTAGGGAAGGTTAAAGGGGCCTTGGACCGTAGTTTCTGGGTTTTGGGTCTGCTTCGCTGAGCGATTGACCAAAGGATGCTGGCCCCCCCCCTTTTGGGGATCGATCGGGAGGAAGTTCCTCTCATTATTGCTATGTTTGTTTTTGTCAAGAGATTAATAAATTTTGATCAAGGATACCTTAGGCTTCATTTATTTATTATCATTGGAGTTAATCACGAACCAGATGGCCCCCCTAATTCAACCGCCCATTTCAAAATTTTAACAGATTTATGCATTTAAAATAGCTCACTCAAACAAGTATATATATATATATATATATATATATATATATATATATATATATATATATATATATATAGAGGGGGGAGGGGTAGATTGAGGTATATTTGAATGTAGCCAAGATCTGATCATCTCTCCTATTATTGGATCCATACATTTCTTTAATCGCAAAAATAAAAAAAAAGTTAAAAAAAAGATAAAATGGCTCCGAAATCTATATAAATTCAACAGTGACGAAGATTACTAGATTTTAGAATATAGCCAAGTCTTTCTTTATATATATATATATATATATATGCACAAATGGCTAATCTAATCTAAGTAATGGCTTGGGTACTTTAAAAAATTATAATTAAATATGTAGTGGGCGAGCTTAGTGTTGCCTCTTTAAGATTGGTCTAAGTCGAATTAAAAATATAAGCCTAATGGTTAAGTCCAGCTAGACTAGAGCAAGAGCATCAAGCCTAGCTACTGATCCGTCCCAACATTTTATCAACTCTAATTATAAATAATGGATATGTCTTGATTAACTAGCATATAACACTCAAGATATGGCTTTTCTTACTTATTTTTGAAATACAATAAATTAATATAATGGAAAACTCTTAAGTATAAGATACACCTTCATGAAAACACTCTTATAATTAATACAAACATCACTAATACTAAACTTGCCTATCTAATCTATATTACATATTAAGTAAAAACCTTAATGATAGATGAATATGTTAATATCAATATTATTACTATTTGTTATAGATTAAAAAATAAATTTTAATAATTGTTGTTTATAAATAATATGGACTTCTATACGGTAAATAGAAAAGCTTTGCACATGTTGAGACTCAATTTTGGATATATATTAGCTATTGACCTACATTATGCATCGGTTTCTTTTTTTTTCTTGATACACTTACATACAAATATATATAAGATAATCTATTTATTAATAAAATGAAGATGATTAAATTTTTTATGCTCTACTAGCAAAATATTAAATAAGTTTTAAAAGCATCATTTAAACCTACATTTTATACCATAAAGTATAATTGGTCTTATATTTATTCTATAATTTTTTTTCAACTTGGTAGAAACTCTACGTTTATATAATATTTCAATTAGCCTTTTCCATTTCATCCAATCTGCTTTAATCTTATGGACAACATCATCTTTAATCTCTTTTTTCTTACGAATAATCAATTCTAAATATAAAAAATGATCATTTTCAGGAACTTCATGGTTCTTAATTTTTACTATACATTCATCTCTATTTCTAATTATATTAAAGTCACATTTTATGTATTTTATCTTTATCTTACTTAATCTAAAATCTTTAGATTCTAATGCATTTTATCTTTATCTTACTTAATCTAAAATCTTTAGATTCTAATATAGTTCTTCTTAATTCTAACTTACAATTAATCTTGGCTTTCATCCACTAGTACTATATCATCTGCAAATAATGTGTACTATAAAATGTCATTATATATATATCTAGTAGGCTCATTTACAACTAAAGCAAAAAAGATAAAGAATAAAAGTGAATCTATGTAAACCAACTGTAATAGAAAATTCATTGGTATTACTACTAGTATTTCTTATATTAGTAACTACTTCATCATATACATCTTTTACTATGTTAATATATCTAATAGGTACTTCTTTCTTTTTTAATATCTATTATAAAATTACTTTTAAGAACTCTATCATATGCTTTCTCTAAATTAATAAAAATCATATGATGTTCTTATTTTTTTTCTTTATATTTCTCCATTAATCTCTTAAGGAGAAAATTGGCTTCTATAGTCAATCTTCTTGACATAAAACTTAATTGATCCTTTGATATTTTTATAGTACATTTCAATTTATACTTAATTATTCTCTTTTGAAGTTTCATAGTATGACTCATGAGCTTGATACCACAATAGTTAGAGCAATTTTGAATATCTTCTTTATTCTTATAAATTAGTACCATAATGCTTTTTTTTCCTATTCTTTTATATATATACAAGATGAATGTGGCTGAAATAAGGATATTGAGATGGATGTGCAGTAATACAAAAAGAGATAGAATAAGAAATAAAATTATTCTTAAAAAGATAGAAGTAGCACCCATCAAGGACAAATTAAGGAAAGAATGATTTAGATAATTTAGACATATACAACAGAGATATAGAGATGTATTTATATGTAGAAGTGATTTGATATATGCAGAATAAAAAGAAGGTAGAGATGGACTGAAAATTACATTAAAGAAAGTGATAAAGAAAGATTTAAAATATTTGCATCTTATATAAAATATGATTCGAACTCGAGCTGAATGGAAGAAAAAAAAATATTCATATAGTCGATCTCAATTAGTTTGGGATTAAGGCTTTGTTGTTGTTATTATTATTATAAAAACATCATTTTAAACCTGAAATTGCTTGAGTTTTCAATATTGAGAAGAGTATAAATCTGATTAGGATGAAGTAAAGAACTGAGTTCCTTATTTAAAAAGATAAAGAGTTAAATGCTTATCTATTATCATTAAAGGAAATATAAAATGCAAAAAAGGAAGCACAAAATTCTACCATACTATTTTAAAATAGTAGATATGTTTTGGTTTAATATAATATTTAGGTTTTTCTGATAGGGAGTCTAGTTGCTTGGGTTTCTTATTTACCTATTCAGATTCTCCAACTCTAATTAATTGAGTACAACACCATTTTTTAGTAAGGAAATCCTCTAATCTCCACATTTAATCTCACATATAATTATTCTAGGAAAATCACTTTATCAAGGGAAAGCAATGACCCAATGGAGAATGAAAAGCCTAACATAAATCGAACCTTTGTTTTAGTTTTATATAATAGATAATATATTAGCAATAATTAATTTTAAATGAACTATTTTATTTGTTAGCTATTTTTTAATTTAATTTTTAGATTTTTTGAAAATCTCTCTATCCCGCTCATCAAGCACACCATCTTATATTGTTCTCATTCCTTTTTTTTCTTTAATTTCTATACACATGATCAAAATTCATATTTCTTTATTAATCGATGGGAGTTATCAACTATTTTATCAATTTTGCCTTCTAGAATTTTTAAAATCTCTCCATAATTGCAATTGTGTTACACATATTCCTCTTTTGTCTTCATATAGGTGAAGAAGTTTCATTTTAGTGAGACATAAATGATAAAATCAAAGTCATTAGAACTAGAAAATAAAATTAAGAGTAATTTATAATAGGCAATGATGGCTGTCATAAAAAATGTAACTAAAATTTAATTAAAATTTAACGTGATATTTGAAATCATATGACCATCAACTTGAGAAGGCCTTTGTGGCAATTTTTAAGAGGAATTCTTAAGTTACTCTATTTGATTTCTTTTTATTGGTCATTATTAATAATATTAGCATCTTATATAAATTTGTCATAAAATATTAATACAAAACAAGTCCCTCATCTAAATGTACGAGAACATACATATTAATGGATTATTTAAAAATATGCATAATAAATGTCCTTTTGTTTTGAAAATTGTCAACCTTCTTAGTTAGCTCACTAAAATCATGCATTTGGTTGAATCAAAAAAAAACTTAAATAAAAATTCAAATTGGATTATTAATTGAGTCTAAAAACTTAAATATAATATGGATCTGCCTTGATTTTAACTCATTTGCAACCCTACTTATCTAGTACTCGGCAAAGGAAAATAAATCATAAGATTAAAAACCAATAATAGAATCCATTCATATCAATAAAAAACTGACCTAAAACCCAAACTAATAGGGTTGCAAATGGGCCAAGTTATGCTTGACCCTAATTTGATTTAGTTTCTATTCAAATTATAATTTTGGACTCAAATTCAACCCATTTCTTGATCAAGTGGAATTGGGTCCATGAAAAGAGTTTTAGATCTAATGAGTTATTCAAGCCGGTTTGAGGTAAAGTATGACTCATATTCAACTTGAAATGTTTGAATTTAAATCAAAATTAGATTGAATCAAGCTTGCATTTGAGTTAAGTATCTAGCTATTATTATATAAATAAAATATAATAATTAATAATTAAATATAAATTTATTAAAAAATTTAAATAAGACTAAAAAGAGTTGATTTAAACTTAAAATTTTATTCAAAAACTTTTAGTTCTATGCATGTAATTGATCATTCTTAAGTTGATAAATTATGATTTTAAAATATATATTGATATACTTGAAGGCATTATAAATAAGAATTTATTAAAATAAATAATAAAATATGAATATTTAAATATAATTAAGTGAAACACGTTAGAGGAGATGCAATTGTTAAAATGAAAATAGATTAGTGAAAGGAACTTATGAAAGTTCGTTTAAAAAATTGGTAAAGATAATTACAATGAAGAAAAAAAAAAGATTTATGTAATTTAAGTCGATAGATTAGGTTGAATTGGGTTTGGGTTATGTCTTTAAATAGTCAAATCTAACATAAAATTAAACTTGAATGATATATGGGTTGAGCTAGATTGAAAAATATAAAGCTCGAATCTGATATAAAATATAGATCAGATCCAATTTTCTAGCTAGACTAATCTAGAGGTCTTTAAATATAGATCAAGTTAAGCCATAAGTTCATCTAACCTATATGTAGCCTTATTAATAGATTAACCTAACATAGATTTTTTTTGACAAGAATAGCTACACTGTGCATTAGGGTTACCAATTGATCAAAAAAAATTGAGCTTAGATTTAACAAGCTTGAATCAATCTTGAGTTAGATATAACCAAGCAAAGCTTGAGCCTAGTTCATAAGCACAAAATAATTTTTAAGTGTGCTTGCAAATACGCAAATAAGCCATGTTTGTCAAACTCATTTTGGTATGGATTAAAATTGATGAAGCATATTATAATATATTACTTGGACTACGTTGAACATTTGACTTTGGGCTAATTAATATAAAATCAATCACCAAATCCACCTAAAATCCAGTTGAGTGAGCTTGAATCAAGCTTTAGTTGACTTAATTGAAACATAGAATTAATCCGGAAGCATGCTGGTTCTAACTCGATAATATACTCAAGATCAAGTCAACTCAAAATTAAGCTTAATCGAATAAAAAAAAGAGCCCAACTTGATCTCAAAATTAAGCTCGCCACTAATTTATTACAACCTAAAATTGAGCAAAGCCAACCTCTACCAAGTGACCAGTGAGTTCTTTCTCCATCCACGTGCACGTTGAGATTACCACACGGTCGTTCGATCTGTAGATTAGCCAGCTGTTCCAATCTTGACCGTTGAACCGGGCAGGTTCCAGGCCCAGCACAGAGGAAATGAGAAAAAAAATGGGGGGAAAATTTCGGCATTGGTGGTCGTCTTATCCCCTTTGCATGCCTCGATGGCAGGGTTATCGGCTCCGATCCCCACACCGCCTCTCTTTCTACGCCGTCCTTCTTCTGTCTCTCATTCCCGGCCTCTGAGAATTCGCCCCCTCCCTCGCCCCCAAAACCCCAGCTCTCGCATCTCGATGGCGCTCTCCGCCTCGTCTTCGGCAGCGATTGGTCAGCATCTCCTCAATTCGATGCTATGTGTTCGAATAGCTGTTTCCGTCGAACGAATTTTGTTCTTGTTCTCGTTTGATCTGCGTTGTGGTTCGATTCTGCTGTTTTTTTGGTGCGGTGGGTAGGTTTTTTTTGGATAAAGACGGAATTTTGGTT
The DNA here is from genome assembly GCA_017589505.3 of Metroxylon sagu. NCBI lineage: Eukaryota > Viridiplantae > Streptophyta > Magnoliopsida > Arecales > Arecaceae > Metroxylon > Metroxylon sagu. The sequence goes on along the minus strand of JACVBY030000645.1, from coordinate 129,377 downwards.
TGAATGGTTGAGGCTACGGATTCCGCTGTGTTAAATATCCTTTTGTCCAAATGGGATTGCTATGTTTGATAATAGTTCTTGTTTTACTTGGTATCTTGAGACGGACGCAGCAGCAGATTAAATTTGGTTGTGGATCGAAGTAAATTAGGCTTGGCTTGATCCAGATGGAATTTTGGTTTCTCTGATTGGCGTTGCTGTTTCTAGCTGCATTTGGTTTGATTGGCTTAATAGTTCTTCCGGTGTGGATTTTGCTTTTTCTTTTTGAAAAGGATTCATGGCCAGATTTTTCTCCTGGTGGAAAGCTTGACTGTATTTTGGATCGAAGCAGGGATTGGAATCGGCTATATTTGATAAAGATGGAATTTTATTTTGACCTATTGACACGATTGCTTAAATTGCAATTTCATCTTAAATAGACGCAGAATTCTGTTTCCAGCACACCAATTTTCTTCAGATTTTATACTGGTAGGACATCTGATAGGCTTTTAGTCGTCTGAATGGGTGCTCTTCATCTACTTGGATTGAATTGGTGGTGGGGTTGGCTAGATTTGATAAAGGAGGATTTTGATTTGTATGATTGATGTTGCTAGTTTATAGGGCATGCCATTTTAACTTCTTTCTAGGTTTCAACAAAGTCATTGGTCAAGTTCTTTAGTTTGCTCTATCATAAAATTTTCGCAGCGGGGATCAGAGCATTTGCTTGGAAGTTATCTTTGGAACTGTTCATGTCTATTATATTAATATGTGGTTACACATAAATGTTTTGAGACTTATTATTGAATTTGGATAATAAATTTCTTTACAGGGTGGCACTCTCAGACTGGTTTGTGTAGGGCATCCTCGTCTACTCACTTAGGTCTTACTTGATAGGTTGTAATGTCAAAAATACAAGTGCTGCTTGTTCTTTAAAGCTGATGACTGAGACTGGCTTTCAGACACGAAATGCAAATTAGGTTGGAAACATTGTGTTGTGAAACTAAGAGCCTTATCAGGTGAATCAGCTCTTAGATACATAGGACAAATTTTAGTTGCATCTTAAACTAGCAACTTATCTTTTTGTCTATTGACCTTAGTACATTAGGCTTTGCTGGTCTCACTAGTCTGTGTAACATGCTCGCCATAGTCCTTGACAATAAGCTTTTCTTTCCTTTCAAAGCTCAAATACTATTAATGACGCAACCTCCTTTCTTTCCTTTCAAAGCTCAAATACCATTAATGATGCACCTGGAGGTTTCTAATGCATGAAATTTGTTACTAGAGAACAGATAGGCTGAAATTCATTTGTTACATACTGAGAAGTTAAGCAAAACGCATCATGTCAAACAATAGTAGTCTGATAACAGAAAAGATGCAAAATGTCAGTAGTTTCACATGAAAACTACAGTTTTTAGAAAAAGCAACCCACATGCATCATCTGATCCATCACCATGCAGTTTCCAAAATTTGTAGATAGGAATATAAACATGATGAGTACTATTCTACATAGATTTATAGATAGCATGGATGAGTTATTAAGGCTTATTTCTGAACTGATGTCGAGCAGATCCAAATAAAACAAATCTATCCAAAGAAATTATCTTAAGTGTGGGGAATAGAGTTCAGGGTTTGATGAATCAATACAAACATAAAAGGGTCAGAAGGAAAGTTTAGAAGAATAGGCAGAAGAGGAAAAGTGAGTGAGAAGAGTTGCTGAATGAGTTAGACGTGAAAACATAATGCAAGAAAGAGTGAGGATGATAGAGAAGTCAAGGAGGGTTTAGGGTTTTGCCCAAGGTTGGAAATATCGATGGGATAGCAGGGTGCCCCGTCATCCGGAGTGTCATGATGATATGAGTTGGAACATGGACCGGAATGGGATGGAATGTCCCTCGTCTTCAGTGTTAGAATGCAGGGTGTCCTATTCTATGGAAAAACTAGGTTGACTTTGTCCCACGATTTTTAAAATCTTGATTGTGGCAAACTATAGAAAGATTGGAGAAAAGAGGAAAGTGTAGAGAAAAGAGGAGAGAAGTCAAATCTTAGATAATGAAAGTTGGTTTATTTTAGTCTCCTTTCCAAGAAATAATTTGTTTCTAATTTCTATTCTACTTAGAGAGGGATTTGTTTCGGCCAAGGATTTGAGTCCTACCACAATGGGACAATACTTCTAATACCGTACTATTCGAGACTCGGGACACCTATAGGACATTGGTTCTCTCATGAATTGGGATGTTTTGACCATCCTGATTGTTAGCTACATCTCAACATTTGGGACATGCTTGGATGGTTAATGCAGATTGAGATCCTCTTTTTTATTAATGTTTGTTTTGGTCCATCCTAATTATATAGTGCCATCCTGATCTCAACAGTGAATTGCAATGGGGCTAGGTTTTGATATTTAAACCTCTTGTGAGCTTTCATCCTTGCTTCTCTCTCTTATTTGTATTCAAAATCATTTATTTAATTTTCATTTACTTAAGATTTCTTATGAAAATAAGAAAAATACCCTTATTTGAATTCAAAAAAAAATTAGAAAAGTCAAATTCCTTAAGAATAAAAAGTCAATTCTTCCTCTCAAGAATAAATTCAGAGAATTTCAAGAAATCTTGGTTCAACAAATATTAAGTTAGGGTCTTCCACTCTGGATAAAAATATCAACAAATCAATTTAACTTAGAAATTATGAGAAAACAAAATATCAAAAAAATTATTTTAAAATACAATTTGTAAGGCTTTGAATTTAAGATGATTTTTTCTGGTATTTTATTTTCTTAGAAATATTTCTTTTCATAATAATTTCACCTAAGCACAATGAATCAACATGATGCACATACATAAGGCTGTAAGACTATTCTTTTAGTAACAATTTAAGATACTTTTTTTTGATTTTTTTCATTATTTCTAATTTAAATTGATTTTCTAAGATTTTTATTTGGAGTGGAAGTACCTTAACTTGATATAGTTAAATCAAGATTTTTTATTATTTTTTAAATTTATTTTTAAGAGGAAGAGTTAACTTTTTATTCTTAAGGAATTTGATTTTTTTTATATTTTTGTTGAATTCAAATAAGAAATATTTTTCTTATTTTCATGAGAAATCTTACGTAAATAGAGAAAAAAAAGGAGAGAGAATAACATTTACTTAAATGACTTTGAATATAAATAAGAGAAAGGAGAGAGGAAGAGAGCTCATGGAAGGCTCTCAGCCTCACATATATAAAAAAAAGAAAAAAAAGAAAAACTATGTATAAAATGAAAAAAAAATGGCATACCAACTCGAACCACCGGTACATTGCCGATTTAGTTCGGTACAATGGTACCAATTCAGTATTGGCGCCCATTTCTGCCAAACTTGGTGGTCTTTGAATCTTTTTTACACTATGCTATAAATTTATCACCTAGTTGTGATGGACGTGTGTAGACTGTCATTTTTCTACCATATGAGAGCCTTGCAACTCACTTTTGAGGTGAAGTGTGATCTACATTCAATTTCACTCTTCTTTTGTTGAATATTCTAGCTATTGAAATGCTAGGAGACTGCTGATAGAGTTATCATATCATAGAATTAAGCTAGAGAGTGAGCAATGATTTTTGGTTAAATGTAGGCAAATATATTCCAGATTATCCCTATATTTTCCATCTTAATTCTTGTCTTGTGTATTAAAATTAGATTGGTAGTGGAAATAATCTAATAAAACCAGATTGACATAAAACTGTTTGTTTTTTTTTTGGCTAATCATCAAACTCCATTTGATATAGAATTAAATTTAGTATCTATGTCATGAATTAAGCACTTGATTGTTATGAAAACTTGAAGTTTATTTTCTGGGTTTTGAAATTACTTGTTTTGAATTAGAAATCAGAAAATTTTAGTATCTGATTGTGTTACTGATATAATTATAATTGAGGATTTTCTTGCATTAGAATTGCTGCATGCTTTGGAATTCCAGTACTTTACATGTTCAACATTATAAACTGTCACAGATGGCAGATTTGAAGGATTGTGAAAGTCTATTTGTGCTTTGATGAATGCAGGGACATCTTTTGATGCAGGACTGAAGGCATCATCTCCTAATGTTGTTGGGGAGAATGATTTGTTGGTTGTAGGGCCAGGTGTACTTGGTCGTATGGTAGCTGAAAAGTGGCAACAGGTTCATTCAAATCCTGCAAAGATAATTGAATTAGTTACCTATCTTATACTTTATCTTTTATGAGATATACCTTTCTTGGTTCTTTCTCCCTCTCCTTGAAATTGCCAATCTCTAGGAACAAAGATTCAGTGAAAAGCCAACTGTGCAAATGGGAGTTTTGTACATTAAAAATTTTGAAGAAAATAAACTAATTTGTAAAGAAGAAAACATAAGCAATTATGGCTTAATTATGGCCTACATATAGTAAGACTGTGTCATGATTGAAAATTTCTTGAAAATGAACTATGTTGCCCCTGAATGTCATATTTGTTGAAGTTTTAACTGTTATGGGAGTAAGGAACTTTGCGTGACAACAACTTGGACAGCATAAAAAGTTCTGAGATGTAATTTTGCACACTTAACAAATCTTAAAAACAATAGTTCTTATGCTTAGTGCTATCCTATTTTGATCTCATGTTGTAAGTCTAACTATTGAGTATCAATTCACCTAAGCAGAAATGTTATGCTTCATTTTTGACAATATTTGAATTAGCTAACAGAGAAGGAACCAGGATGGACATTATTTGATTTTGATCACCAGCATCCATATTTAAAATTCTACTAAGCTTGAGAGCAAAGGGTGTTGATATACATGATATTAAAAGTACATTCTTAAAACTAAGTGAATAGTGCTCATGTTTTTTTTTCTTTTTCTTTTTCTTTTTTTTTTTTGAACAGATGGACAGAGTACCAAATTGGTCTTGATACAACATTTGTTTTTTCTATAATTTTAGACTAGATTATAATATTGACATGGATACACTCTTTCAAGCATGACAAGTGATTCATACATCTTGCAAAACATTCTGAGTTGCATTTATTGTTTTCTACATCCAAACTCACCCCTTTCTTTTGCTGTTGAAAATGCAAAAGTTTCATTGCATCTATTTATCAAAGTGATTTTTTACATGCAATAAAATAATGAGTTCATAATTTTTAAAATTATGTGACAAACTCTTTTGAAGTGATAAAATATTCTCTGTATAATCTGTTAATAGGAAAATCCAGGTTGCCAAATTTTTGGACAGACAATGACCGCAGATCACCATGATGAGTTGATAAAAGTTGGGATTATTCCTTCTCTGAGAGGAACTAAAGCTGCTCATCAATTCCCGTATGTTATATTCTGTGCTCCTCCAACACGAACTGCAGATTACCCTGGTGATGTCAGGTAAAGAATGAGCATTACAAGTTCAGGAGATGTTTTTGCCATTATGCAACATATTTAGCAGTAAAAGAATAGTTTCATATTATGTTTTCAACAGTTCTGTTATAAAAGTTTGACTGTTATAGGTTAGGATATATGATTTTTGCTGTTCTGTAACATGCTTAACAGTAAAAGAATATTATATCTTTTTGTCTTGGGCCATAAGCTTAATGGGATATATTGTGCCTCTCATTCCTCATAATCTATTCCACATAATTGTTTTTTATGTGATAAATCTTCCCCAGATGTACGAAGGCTGGACAATATATACTTTTGGAACATTACAAGGTAACCTAGCAACCAATTATTTTGACATCAGACCTTCATCAAGATGTCTTCATGAAGGTCCTTAACAAAGGTCTCAGTTCATTGATCTGATCATGGTTTTGAAAGTCTTCATGCAAACTTCTGAGCATGAACCGCTAAGCTAACATGAAATCTGAGGAGCATGTGTTGGATTTTGCATTGCCTGGATCCTTTGATATAGCCCAAAATGCTTGCTCCCGACTTTTAAACATGGACATTGGTGTGACACTCAAACATTGCTCCTAAGAAGGAAATTATTAGATATTGAAAGGATCTAACACTTAGATACACATCCACACCTGACACACAAACCTGCGTCCATTTGATATAGGTTGGAGCTGGTCATTATGTCCTTGCAGCTGGAATTAAGGAAGAATGCTGGCTATGCAGATCCAGCATGTAGGCAATGTCATTTGAGATCATTAGGTCTAACCTGGCATCTAGCTGTGTAAAAGAATGAACAGACCCATTCGGTAAGGGTGCAGCCAAGATGCTTCTTATGTTTGCCTAGCATTTTGCTGCCCCACCCAATAAAGATTCTACTTGCTTTAACATCTAATTACCTATGTAATGAGTTTCACTGCACCAAAAGAAAACAATATAGTGGACTTGTTGGCTAAGGAAACAAGATGGCGTCTTACCTACTAGCCTGGAAAAGAACAATGCCAACTTTTCTTCAGCCCCTGACTTTTAATGACAGATTCCACTAATTGTGTATGGATTGTCAAAATTGTTAGACAAACATTGGAGAGTCTGTGGAGAACTAACGAACATGTTATTGTGTCTTCGCAATGTTCACATATACTGATGGACAGGACATGCCAATCTTATTGCATGGCCAACCTTTTTTTGCAAATTTTATATCTACTGTATGTCTATGCACCTAATTGTCCTATATTCAATAGAAATACAAATCTTGGGCATAGATGACATGTTTGGATTTTAACAAATATGCAGATTGGCGGCATCAAACTGGAGTGGTGAAGGTGCTTTCCTGTTTACATCAAGTACTGCTGTGTATGATTGCAGTGATAATGGTTTGTGCAATGAGGTGTTACATCTAATATAAACACATTACTCCAATGATGACATATTAGTTTTGCTTTCATTTTATTGTAACACAAATTATGTTTCCGTAGTAATTTGATGCTTCAATATTTTCGCCCACATTGCTGACTAAACTGTAATAATTGAGTGAACTTATGGTAGCAAACTTAATGGATATTAATTTTTTTCAATATTTCCTGGTCAAGCACTGTTAGATATAGATTGTGTGTGCGTGTGTTTTTTTTTGAGAGAAGAGGGGGGGGGTTCACCTTGCAATTTGAAGTTGAATTGAATTTGTGTTCATTGTTTGAATCTGGAACATAACAGGGCACTAGGGTGTAAATTGATTTCTGCGAAAGAAGAGATCGATATGTTTTTGAGATCTAATGAAACATAATATTCTTTTACTATTTAAAAATCTTTAATTCACCCTTCATGTTTCATTTATGAACTTTTTTGTTTTGTTTAACAAACACATGTATATGGTCTTTTCTTTTCTTTTTCTTAAGTGATAATTAGTTCGTTGTCATGCACTTGCAACTGTCTTATCCATGTATCAGCTTGAATTATATAACTTTCTTCTGCATTTTTATAACATTCGCTTGTGGAATATCACAAATTTTCTGATTCACTCTTATACGCTTCCGTGTAGGATTGTCCAACAGTGGCGATTGGTCAAAGTCCTCGGACAGATGTGCTTCTAAAAGCAGAAAATGCAGCTCTGGAAGCTGGGGGCTGTGTTCTGAGGCTAGCTGGGCTTTATATATCCTTACTTAATGCTATGGGCCAGGGTTGACCATACCGGTGCATTTGACACTGTACCAACATGGTACTGGTGTAGGTACCGAAGCTGGTATTGTGAATATGGTTATTATCTATATTATGAGGCAGATATGCATGCATACAAATGCACGCAAACATGAATGCAAGTGCACATGCAAGCAATCAAAAATACAAGCGCCATTTTGGTTTTATTTTCTTAGCTAATGACACAAAGCAGATAGAGGTGCCCATGTTTATTGGTTAGAGAGAGGAACTGTTGATGCTCGTCCAGATCATGTGCTAAATCTCATTCATTATGAGGTTACAACCTTCTTTACTTAGCATCTTTATGAATCAGTGTTGTTTTGATGATTGTGGTGTGGTATCTGGAACAGTGCTGGTTATTTCTAATATTTATGTTGTGTTTTATGCGTTTCATGTTGTTGCCATAGGTGATATATGAAATCTTATTTCATTATGAGGTGAAAACCTTATTTGTTCGGTAGTTCTGTAAATCATAGTATTGTTCTGATGATTATAATAAGGTGTACGAAATAATGCTGGTTATTTCTAATTTTATTTTTTAATTACTTGTACGATGTTGCCATAGATTAACCGTGGATTTATTGGCATATTTTCCACAAAGTAGAACAAAAAATCTAAACATATGAAATAATGCTGCTTGCAACTTTCTTGTGTTGAAAATTCTTTTCAGATTTTTTCTGTAATTTCTTGTCATGTTATGGCGCTAAATTTTCTTAATTTAAAATATAAACTGTTTGAGCATGTTTCATATTTCAGGATTATGATTCTAGGATTGATTGATGTTGATAATTTTGAATTATTCTCATGGTCGTCTAATCTTTAAATTCAAATCTAACATTCATATAATTGAGGTCTTTGATCCACATGATAGTGCAGGGACCATTTCTTTTTCCTACAATCTGATGACACAGACTAATTTGTGACAATCTAAATTTAAGTTTGAATAAACTAGCTGTGCAGTTGAGAATGAAAATAAAATAAAGGAGTTCTGGAAAAAAATGGAAAAATAAGGAAAGCCAGACTTCCTTAGACAACCTTCTATCTGCTGGCTGTGTGAGTTGGCATCTTGTGTGCGTACATCAATATGAAGTTTGATAATTCAATTCACCAGACTTCAACTCCTCATATCAAAAGTGGGATTTAGAAAAGCTGAATGTGATGTCTTGTTTGTTTCAATTCATGCAACCTATACTAGCAGCGCTCTCCCATTTTTCTCATATTGCCGAGAGGTGGAGACTTGCAAGTTTGGGATTGATTGAAGTCATGAAGGTGTAATGTGATCTCTCATTGCAGAAGAAGGGAATGCTCAGTTAGGGTATCATTCCACTTCACAATAACCAATCTGATAAGAGGATGAGAGATCTAATAATAGATTAACATCATAATGAGATGTTTAAATTGCTAGTCATATTGGATCTTAAGTTATGGCTTGGCGTTTGTTTGTTGTGCTCACTTCTATCAATGCACAATAATGCAGTTAACTTTTATTTCTTTCTTTTTTTTTCTTTTAACTGCATTTGTTGTATACGATCAACAACTTGCTAGTATTGATATAGAATATTTTTAAGTACTGTGCTTCTAATTGTTAACCAGTTGTAGTTACATATTTTGTAGGTTGTCTATTTTAGCTCTAAGACTAACCCACTAAATTTTGATTCTTCAGTACGGGATTATGATTACAAAGTAACCGAATGTAACTATAACAGTCTAAGAAGACTTATGCTGATTTTGTTCTCTGGTGTTTAATTGATAGCGGTATTTATTGTGCTAAACAATTATAAGGGCCTAATGGCCATATGTGTGTGCGTATGCATGCATTTGTGTTGTGTGTCAATTGAACACTTCTTCATCTGTCCCCAGAATTAAAGCTTGGGGTTTATTACTTTTCCTTGATCCATTGGTTTTATAACACCTAAGATGAAGATGTTGCTCGACAGGATGCTGCTTCCCTCTCAATTGCCATTATGCAAAAGAAGCTTCGGAATAGAATTTTCCTGGGCTGTGACAATCATCCTCTGTCCAGGTTCCCATACTTATTTTCTTCCATTCATGTGCCTAGTCATCCATATTAATAATATATTAACTTGTTGGAGCATGCCATTTTAGATGTATCTGTATCATAGTTATTTTTGTGGTTGTGTTATGGCTATATCCAGGTTTTTCCTTTGTGCAGGCAAGAAATAATGGATTATGTGAACGAAAGTGGGAAATTTAACAAGAAGTTTCAGGGTTTTACAGGCAAGTTCTCTTTCATTTCATTTCCTTGTAAAAAATGCAATCCTCTTTCTACATGCATTTGAACTTGAAATGGATATTTTAATTTCCAGGCACTGATGGTCCTTTAGGGAAGAGGATGAATAACTCCAGAACTCGTGCTGAAATTGGATGGGAACCAAAATATGCTAGTTTTCCTGATTTTCTGAGGCAAACATAGTGAGTTTTTTGTCTTTTGCCGTTTCATTCCAAATTTGTTGCAAGCAAGATGAAACAAGGCTGGGGACATGACATTGCATTGGTTTGATAATTAAGGTTATAATAAAACTTGGAGAATAACTCCATGTTTCTGGGCCAACAGACTGAGTTTTGTATTTTGCTGTTTCATTCAAAACTTGCTGCAAGTGAGATGAGACAAAGCTGGGGATGTCACATTAAATGGGTTTGATGATTAAAGTTATAATAAACTTGGAGAATTAACTCCTTTTTGATTCTCTCTCTCTCACACGCATGCGTGCACACACGCAAACTAGGCATAAAATAGTTCATCCTATTCATGAATGCAAATGCAAAAACAAAGAGGGCATCTGCGAGGTTTATTCTCTCATGACATCAAGTTCAGGAGCATTTCATTTGAGATGGTGTAGGCTTGTTACTTGATTCTACTTGTTGTCAGCAATTTCTCATGGTCTCCAAATTGTTGCTTGTTATTTTGAGAACTAGAGCACTTGCAAATGACTTAAGCATTCAAGGACTGTTTGGAGTGGAATAGATCAGATTTTTATGATAATCCTTTATTCTTAAGAATTAAAGATTAACACCTGTTCCTTTGTTAACCTTTTGTTTTCAAAATTGAGAACAAATAAGATTTTTGAAAATAATTTGCTGTACTTCAAATGTTGAAATTTCAGATATTGATAAATATATTTAGAAAATAGCATGAGAATGTTCACTCCAAATGGTCTTTTATAGTCATATATATTCCCCACTTCAGTCCTATAAATAATTAACAATTTGAGCATCTGAATGGCGTGCAGAATGTTTTATTTTTTTGTTCCTTTGGGTGACAATCCCAGCATGCTGTTTTCAACAGCCAATGCTAAGTCATTATTGGATGTTCCAGTCCAGATCCAAGTTGCATTCAAAATTCTGAGCAAAAAGATCCAAGTCATGAAGAATTTTTTGTTCCCACGTGCTAAAGTAATATAATTTTAGCTGTTCCTACATTGGTCACGATATAATGTGACAAAAATTCAGCAATCAAATAATTTCCGCACCATCGCCGCAAACCTAAAATTTTCCTCAAGGCAAGATTTTACGAACTCGATTTGCTTTTAACATTCACTGTTCTTCATCTGGTCACCAAACCCGACTATAAAACACAAAGAAGAAATCGAATCTGATTAGCTCGTGATCCAAGTCTTGCTAAAGGATGAAACAACTACTCATACACCTGCAATCCCTACAACCTGAGAAATTCACCGAAAAAACACTGAGGATTCCGTGCTTCGCCATTTTTTTTCAAAATAAGACAAATCCTATGCAAATTTTAAACTAGTGCAGCTTCTTATACCCATAAAAGCTATGCAAATTTGGCATTCTAGACGTATAGGAAACAAAAGTAAAATAAATCAAACAGCATGCCATTAGTCCATCTATTTATTTATTTTTCTTTATATATCATATTGGACAAGACACAGTCCATGTCTCAACCGGGACAGCAATTAGGGATCTAATCTGAAGAGGAAAAGCCATGCTAGATCTCAATCTGAAATGGTCTGCAACACCTAAAATTTACATAGAATTTATTAGGAAAAATTTTACAGACATCTGTATGCACCAACACATCTATTGGACATGCCGAACACTGATACAGTGAACAGTTTTAGGTTCCACACTTGCAGGGTTGTGATCAAATAAGGCGTGATTGAGCTTAGGACTGATATTGCATGAATTGAAGTTCTTTCCAAGCTTAAATTTTAAAATCAAGCTTGATTCACATTGATTTGACTTGAACACAAGAATAACCAATAACCTTGACAAGCTCAATTCAAACCAAAATTAATTTGATTCTATATTGAGTTTGGACCAAGCTTGCTTCAGGCTTGAATTTAATAAAGCTTTGTTCAAATTTGAATTCATATTTAATTATTTCAAACAATTAAATTTAAAAATAAATAATATTTAAACATGATTATTTAACAAAACCATCAATTAAATCTTTTATATGGTGGTGATTGTATTTATGTACCATATATATAATTATATCATATTATGTATCCAAGCTGAGTTTTAGTTGAGCTCAAGCTTCACAAGTCAATTTAGAGTCCTATAGGTCACAAAATAACATTGTTATTGAAATTTTCTTTTACCATCAACCTACAATATTATTGTTTATGTATGGCTCATGCATATGAAATTCTCCCATTATTTACTCTATCTATATGGCATAAGAAGAGGTGTCATTGGTAGAGATTGGAATGACTTACTAAGGGATAAATATATTGTATTAGCATAGAAAAGTGATGAGATGAGAGCAATGCCAATGTTAATTTTTCTCTAAAAAATAGCCTTATCAATCAAAAAATATTGTGAAGTTAATCTATATCATTCTTAAGATAAAAAAAATAATATTCAAAATAATATCTAGTTCAAATTCTACTTGGATTCATTAGATCATCTGCATCTGCAATAATACTACATCAATCAGCTATTTGATAGCACAAACTACCAACCTCTTAGTCTCTCCTACATAGTAAACTATTAGATATTTGACAACCTTATGAAGAAATATCCAATTGATATTGCAAAGGGCACCAAGTCAAATGTCATTTGAGAAGAGAATAGTAGGGATATTACAACCATGGAAAGGAGTGGATTAGATATTTAAAAATTACAGGCACCATCAATATCCCTTCTGAAAGCAATGCTTCTAGAAACATGTAATATACCATTAGCATCTTTTCTAGAAGCATGCAACATACTATTGTAAGAATAAATTTAGGATTTACCAAGACTATTGCATGGCACCAAATTGAGTGTCATTTAAGAAGGCACACTTGAGATATTACAACCATAGGAATGATGGGACTAGAGATATGAAAATAATTATAATTGTAATGACAATTATAGATACCATCAATATCCCTTCTGAAAACAACCCTTCTAGAAATATATAATGTAGCATTAGCATCTCTTCTTGAAACATGCAATTCACCATTGTGAGGATATATCTAGGGTCTACCAAAACCATTATAAAGATCAATCTTGGGTCTACCAGGTGAAGGTGATTATCGACTGATCAAAATTTTATGTCACATTTTATAGAGACCTAATTGCAACAACTATAATATAATTTTATTGGATTATAGCAAAGTGCAGGACATTGGAGAGTGCCACTTTTACCTTCAAATTTGGCTATTTTTATTGTGTGCAATATTTTCTTCAAGGTACACTATCTCGTTCTTTTATTAGTAAGTCTATATCGATCCATAGTAAACAACATGACTAGAGAAATAATCTCCAAATACAAAATAACTAATCTATCCTCTATTTATAAAATATTAAAATATTTACTTCCTTCACTGCTCTGAATATCAATGCACCCTTTATGAAGATAGAGGCATATGAGAAGAATACTTGATTTAGTTTTTAGCAATGACAAATCCATGTACTTTGTATGCTTCTTTGTTGCATCCTATAGTGCTTAACCCTTGAGCTTAAATATGCTTGGTTATATCCCATGATGCTTAACCGGCCTTGAGTTTAAACATGCTTTTGACCTTTTCTATTTAATCTTTAGTGAATGATTGGGACACCCGATCCTACTCCTTTAGAGGCTATCTTAGATGGTTATAAAAGAATTATGAATATTGCTTTTGATAAGTGGTATAAAAAAGATTAAATGATGCTATTCTAGATTAATGCTGCCCTTTTAGAGACTATCATTCCATATACTATTGGTGTCGAATTTACAAGGGAGTCATGGGAAGCACTTGAGAGATGATTTGAGATCATTACTTAGTCTCACATCATTTGCCTGAAACAACAACTAGGTGAAATTCAGAAAGATTCACTCTTAATGCAAAAGTATTTACAAAAAATAAAATAAATGAAAGACCGACTAGCTGCTAGTGGAGAACACATAAGTGACATTGATTCTCTTATATATACCTTTAAAGGTCTTCTAGAATCCTATAGACCATTCCAAATAGCAATTAGAACATATGCAAAATATGCACCAATCACAGTGGAAGAACTTCATAGCCTTCTTTTAGTAGAAGAATTGAGTCTTTATGGGGTATCCAACCCCATACAACTCAATGTTATAGCATTTGCTAAAAATCATAGTGAGTCCAATAAACAAAATAATAGTCATTGTTCATCAAATAAATAGCAGCAGTGTCCTAACAATTATCAACAACAACATGCATTTAGCACTAAAAATCGATCTCAATAGTATTGCAACTTGCAATAAATGAGTTTAGGTTTGGATTAAATAGGTTCGGGTTATAAATAGGTTGACCTATCTTAACCCAAATATTTAATTGGTTGGGTTTAACTTTTGATGTTCTTAACCCATTTAAATAGCTAGTCGGGTTAGGTAGGTTCAGGTTTAACCTATTTATCTAACTCATTTATATTGCTTGTTAATAGATTAAACAGATTAACATCTGACATTTTTATTATTGATTAACAGGTGTTAACAGGACAAGCAAGTCGATGTCAATTTGATTCGTTATGACCTGTTTAATAAATAAGTTAAGTGGGTTAAGTTAGATTACTTATTTATTAAACATGTTAGATTCATGTTTGAAATCCTGACCTAATTAACAAATAAGTTTGGATTAGATTGGTGATTTTTAAGGTCAATTCACATTAGACCTAACCTATTTGTGACTCGACTCAACTTGATTGTTACCCTTAATACCTACCCTACAAAACATTATGCGGCCTACCTACCAAATTGGGCACACAACTGTAAATTGCTATCATCGTCTTGATCTAGCTTTCCAAGGTCGACTTTATTATTAGCGCTCTAACGCAATGATGACCACAGCACAATCTACATAAGACTCTACATGATATATGAATATTGGAGTTACTCACCACATTATTGGTGATCTTAGAAATCTAACCATCAACTCTCCATATCAAGGTCAAATAATGTGCAAAAATGAAGGTTTAGCTATCAAGCACATTAGATCTCATATTACTACTCCATCCTAATCATTTATATTAAATAACATCCTCCATTGTTATGATAGCAATTGCTTTTTCTAATTTGATGCCAATAGCTTTATGATACAGGATGAGACTATGAGGAGAATGTTTTATTGCAGGTTACTTAAGAATAGACTTTACACCATTCGTGTGCTTAAATCAACAAATAGAGAGAACTTTCCAAAATTAGTTATCAGGTGTTATATCTCGAGTGAACTATGGCACCATCGGCTGGGGCACCCATGTTCCTCTACACAACATTTGATCCTGCCTAAAGTTTTTCCTTTAATAAAATCTTTCAAGAGTATTTGCCCATCTTGTCAACTTGGAAAGAGTCAAAATTCACTTTTATTCTTCTATATCTTTGTCATTTAAACCTTCGAAACTAATACATATATGGGGCCTGCTTCTATTCCTTCAATTTCAAATTTTAAGCATTATCTTATTTTTGTTGATGATTATAGTGGCTATACCTGTGGATCTTGTCTTTTCGGGTACTATAGTCGATGAATCCTTTTTGCATAAGTTTTTCTGGATACTTTCTTCTTTCTTAAAGATTTGTCCCCTTAGATGGATTCTCGACCTCCATAAAAATCTCATGTATGGTTCTATAGAGTGATAGTAAGGGTGACTTATTTATCAACTTTTCAACTATCACTCCTAAAAAACCAAACTCTACCTCATGTATAAGGTTATTTCCACATAAATATAAATCCAATTTGTTTACCACATTTATTTACTAAAAAAAAGTTAAAAATCTTTTTAAAACAAAGTAAAAATCTATGCTCGTATTTGGGGGGGGGGGGGGGTGCACGAATTCATGAGATATGCATTTACTAGTTTTCTTAAATCTAATGGCATCATCTATCAATTAGCTTGTCTATATACCTTTAAACAAAATAGTGTCTCTAAATGAAAACGTCACCATATTATTGAACCCCTCCTAAGCTTATTAGCCCACTCTAATTTACCCTTAAAATATATGCTTGAAGCCTTTTTGACTACTATATATCTCACTAATAGGCTACCTATTTTTCCTACACCTTATGCATCACCTTATGAAACTTTATTTCAAAAATCACCCAATTACACCCATCTCAAAGCTTTTGGATGTGCATGCTATCCTTGTCTTCACTCAAACCATTATTATAAGCTAGAATTCAAATCCTTTTTTATCGATGCTATGACATTAAGTTAGGTCATATCTTTATTCTAGACATGTTTTTGACAAATTCTTTCCTCCCATATGATAATACTACCTCCCTTCCTCATCTTTTTTCCTCTACCTCATCTTCGTCACTCTCAAACTTACAAACATTGTGGGTCTCATTCAATCCCCAATCTTCTCAGCTAGTGATGTTATGCTAAAATACTACCCATAGTTCATGCTCCACTCCAGATCTCTAACGAATTTTTAGCATTTTACTAGTAGCTAGATGTCCATCTCAAGTCTGGCAGAGCCCCTCTTCAAGCCTTGTACTACTAATATTCATTGACCCATAAGGCCAATCACTAATTACACCTTAACCAACATCAAATTTAGGCCAAACTTACTCAATGGTGACACATTTCCAATATGGAATTGTTGAAAAGAAAATCTTTTTCAATACCAAATATCCTATTCCTACAGTATTATTGGATACAGATCTATTTGAGGCATCATGTTATACACATGCATCAAAAGTCCCTGAGTCTTGTGCTGCTATGGACACTGAATCCATCACTCTCTAACATACCAGCACTGAATCCACCACTCTCTAACGTACCAGCACATGGTATCTTGTTCCTCTTCAGCCTCATATAAATATGAAGGGTTGTTAGTGGGTATATTATCTCAAGCAAAATTCTGATGGCTTCATCAATAAGCACCAAATGCATCTTGTTGCTAAAGGCTTTCTCCATTAACAACTAGGAGTAGACTTCATTAAAACATTCAACCCTTTGGTGAAACATAACACTATTTGCATTATTTTAACCTTAGTTCTTAGTTTCAATAATCTCTTCACCAACTCGATGTTGGCAGTGTTTTTTTCAATGAAGATCTTCAAGAAGAAATGCATGTGGCATAACCACTTGGCTATATCGATTTAGAACAATCAACATGTGTTTGCCACGTGCACAAGTCATGAAAATCTTCAAGAAGAAATGTATGTGGCATAACCACTTGGCTATGTAGATTTAGAACAACCAACACATGTTTGCCACATGCACAAGTCTATTTATGGTTTTTGATATGCCCTGAGAGTATGATATGAGAAATTTACTTAAAACTCCTTGAATAGAGTTTCTTTGCATCTAGGAATGGCAACAAGTCTACCCTTTCTTGCACTATCAAACTTGTATTCAGTTTTAAAACCCAAAATCCAAAATTGGTTTTAAAAATCAATTTTTTTAAAAAAAGGTTAAACCCAAACCTATAACTGATCCAGTTTATTAAACTCATAACTAAATCGTATCCGAACCGATTATAAAAATCGAATCAAATTAAAATCGATTCTATCCTATCTGAATCCGACCCAAAATTTAAAAAAAAATCATTTTTATCAAAAAAATATCAATTCAACAACACAAATAAAATTGAAATAAATTAAATAAGATGCATTTACAACTTTTTTTTTAAAAGAATAAAGCATAACATAAATTATAACCATTGAAAATATAACAATTTTTATAAGGGCTTTTTTGGATACCAAATTTTCCAAACCCGAATTTTATCTAATTTAAACAGATTTTAAAATCTCAAACGCAAAATTGAAACCAAATTGAATTCAATTTTTTTACTAACCAAATCCCAACCTAATTTTTATTTTCTGATTTGAAAACTTACAAAAATTTTTTTTTACGGTGTACAGAATTGTGAGCTGCTTGATTGTGAGGTGGTCTTTGCCTAAGATGAATTTGGCCACGAAAATGAAAGCTTTGATAAACACAGATACATCCACCCAATACATCAATACATCGAAACTCATTGCCAAATACACCCAATACATCGAAACTCATTGCCCCAGATACATCCAATACATCGAAACTCATTGCCCATGGATAAAGAAAGACTGTTTCAACATCAAAAACAACTCATTGCCAGATACACCCAATACATCGAAACTCATTGCCTATGGGTAAAGAAAGACTGTTTCAACAACAAAAACAACAAAAACTAGAGCAGATATGTAATAGCGGAAAACAACAAAAACTAGAGCAGATATGTAATAGCGGATTCGGAATTGTAACCAAGCATCCCCCATGGGTTCTATACCTCATTCATAACTAGAAAGCTTCTCTGGTCCTTCAGGTCTAAAACTCGAAAAATTACAAATGTCCTAATATTTATCAGAAATGCCCAGAAAATATCATATTCGTGAACTTGTGAGCAATATGAAATAATCTCTTTTTCCCAAATAATTATATTGACATTGATGCAGACTGACTCGTTCAAAAATGTTGGCAAAAAATATTTAATATGATCATGGCAAAAATAGTTAATATGATCAAACCATGCATCGGGGTGTTTCACCTAATGGTTATATTTGTTGCCATTTATTTACGCTATGAAGTAACAAGAAACCTGATTAATCTTAATGTGAAACTTCATATATTTGTTTACATATAAAGTTGGAATGGTAATCAACCAGTTCTGTATACTCAAAAATGTTATTATTATCTCTACTGTAAACAATGCTACAGTGCAAGATAGTTATCAGATGTTTAGCCCAAAATTTTCTTTCTAAACTTTGTAGATCGTGTTAACGGACATAGAAGGCATAAAATGCACGATTTCTTTCTAACTATGTAGATCGTGTTAACGGACATGGAACGTAAAAGATTTCTTTATAGATCGTGTTAACACGGGCCTTTCTAACTTTGTACAAGGCATAAAATGAAGTCATAACAAACACGGCATAAAATGCTTGTAAAGCATTCACAAAGCCATAACAGACAATACGATAAGAAATACCCATCCAAGATTCAGAGGGAAAAGAAAAAAAAAAAAATCTAACAACCGCAACAGACAAGAAATATCAATCCAAGATTCAAACGTTAAAAAAAAAAAAAAATCTAACAAAATTACAAGGAATATAGACTCTTGAATATCAAATAGAGATGAATACTTTATTTTTTATTTTTCAGACATTAGCTCACGAATTTATTGGTTAAAGCATAATAGGTTTCGTCCTCAAGAAGCTCACACTCATGCAAACAGAAAGAAGTCGACAGAATCAATCATTCTCCCGAACAATAAATCGAGCACATTAGAAACTCATCACGAACCATGATCTCAGTTATCGTATTTGCAGAACCACCAATTCTAGGGATGATAATGGCACCGAAAATGGTACCTATCCCTCATACCCTTTGAATAACAAATAATTAATAGAAATATGTGTAGTTTCATAAACAAATACAAAAGAGCTAAAGAAAGGGGAAAAGACAATGAGGAGCAGCTGCACATCGTGTTCTCCTTCATGTTGTCCTCCTCCTGTTCTAAACATCACCACCATAAACAGAAGAGAAAAAAAAAAAAAAAAAAAAAATCGTCGACACCACCTAGAAAAGAAAGATCGACCACCAGATACCCAATCATCGATAGATAGAAGAGACTGATCACCGGTCAAAGGGTCCGGCAGGATCAAGCTGCTTACAGAGATTAAGGTAGGTGAGGTAGAGGACGCGGTCCTTGGCCCCGGTGCGGTGGTTCTTAGTGTGCTTACAGAAGTACTTGAGCTGATCCAGAGTGCAACATCCAAGGGTTTGCCCTAACAGCATGAACAGCCAGTTGATAGAACGCTTCTTGGACGCCACCACGGGGCGCATGCTGCTGGGCTGGCCGCAAGACCGGCAATCCGGAAACGTCGGGTTCATCCACTCGCTCGGCGCGCGGTCATGCATCAGATGCTTCGTCGCCTGGATGAACGCCGCCACCTCGGCGAACTTGGACGCAAGATCGTAGCTGATGGCCTCATGGGTCTCGCAGCGCCTGCACTGAACTTCGCCGACGATCTCTGTGATGTTTCGGGAGAGAAGGTGGCTGAGGGAGTGGACGGTGGCGCGGCGGTCGGTTGCCCAAGGGAAAGGAGGAGTGACGGTATTGGATTTGTTGGCGCCGCGGGGGCCTTGGGAGTGGTTGCGGCGGGGTCGGAGCTGGTGGACTGGGGCACTAGCGGCGGCGGGGTCGGAGCTGGTGGAGGGGCCGGAGGTGAAGTGGGGGAGAATAAGAGGTGGCTGCTGGGCAGGGGGAGGAGAGGAGAGGTGTTGCGGTTGTGGCGGCGGTTGTGGCGGCGGGGGAGGGGACGGAAGGGAAGGGAGCGAGGTGTTTGGGCGGCGGCAAGGGGGAGGAGAGAGGCAGAGGGCAAGAGGATCGTCGTCTTGGTTCTCGCTGTGCTTCCTCTTTCGGTTTGTTTCCTCCATGATGGCTGTTCAAGAGAAGCAAACAAGATAGAACCGGAAATAATGAAGGGTTAGCGTTAAGGTTAGGGTTCAAGAGGCTTGGAGGAGGAGGAGGCGGCGGCGGCGGCGGCGGCAGAGAAAGAGGCAGAGAAAGAGTACATGATGATTAGCGAGAGAACGGAAAGATTTGTGTTCTTGAAAGAGAAGGAAATAAGAGGAAAATGGAAAGACTGAAGGGTTTGTTCCTCAAAAGAAAAATTAAGAGAGAGATGGAAGACAGGAGGGCTAGCGTAAAAATCAGGGTTAGGGTTTAAGAAGCTTGGAAAGCAGTGGGGGAGCGTGCAAAGAAAGAGATAACAGAGAGAAAAACGAAGCGATAAGGATCAAAAGAAGGAAAAATAAGAAATATCGGAAAGGAGTGGTAAGGGAGGAAGAGTTATCTTGAAGTTTGAAATCTGAAAGCTTAAATTCGAAAACTAACTAGCAAACGGAGGGATGGATTGTTTTGATTTTGAGGTTTAAGAAGAGACCGGAGGCCGGTTTACGTGGGATTCTCCCAACAAACTCTCTCTTCCTGCCCTCTCGTGGCGTCTGTCTATTCACTTCATTCACCGTGTCTGCACGTGCCTTGCAAGCACGTCGATATAGGGCTGAGAGGCGTGTGAACCATGGACAAACGAGAGGCGTCCGTGTCCGAGAGCAGACACGTGGTAGCCATCCATCCAAGCTATGCACAACATTTTGGAGGATGGATCCCGTTTCTTTAAGGTTAGGATTAGGACTACTAGACCATGTGAACTCACTATGCACAACATTTTGTAGGTTTTTTTTTTTTTTTCCTCCAATAAAAAGTTGATGTTATTATTTGAATTGGTGTATATGGTGTCATAAAATATATAGCGTAAGCTTGAACCCAAATTATCAGCTTCAAAAATCATTTTAAAGGAACTTCTGCAGTGAAGAGACTTGTTTTGAGGAAGGAAGGAAAACCTAAGGGGATAATTCTGCAGGTTTTTTTTTTTTAAAAAAAAAAATGCAATCAATTTGAATTTTAGGTGTTGGAGAGAATTATGGCATATATATTTCTTGATAAAAAATAGAATGGTAATGCTTATATATATATGTGTATGTTTGCATTTATGTTTGTATATGTGTGTGCATGTATGTGTGTATATATATATATATATATATATAACTAATAAGAACGAGGATTGGGAGGAAACCATAGATTCCATGCAATCTATGCAAATTTAAATGCAGATAGACTAGACGTAAATGTTATCAGATGAGTCTTAGCGAGTGAGAGGAGTCTTCTGGCGTTGTTCGAGATTCCCAAGTTGGTCTCTTTTGTCGCTGTTGTAACGGGTCGGGACTCTTGATATTATTGCTTTGATTTGCTATCTATCATTCTTTGTGATTCATGATAGGAATTCGAGTGATTCAAGCTTATCTTTTTACCAAAGAATCAACTAGCACGAGAAGTCATGCAGCTTCTACGAAGAGTCGCGCTTGTTTCGGAGCTTATTAATGTCTTCGGCGACGATACGTCTTTGACCAATCTTACGACGTTCACTCTCGTTCGTTTATATCTTGGAGTTAATCTCTTGGACTTCACCTCAAGTTTGATCGAGTCCTGCTGCATGGTCAAGACTTCTGATTATAATTTGCATAAATAAATAAAATGTATTTGAACTACTGAATTAAGATATTAGCCTGTATCAAAAGAGTTTTGAAAGATATCAAATTCACAGGATCTCTTAAACGAGTTGTTCACAGATAGCTCTAAGTACTACATTTGGCTTAGATAAATCATGTCAAGCTTGATTTGATTACAGAATGAGCTAAACTTGAGCCGAACGCAGCTTGTTTGATCCCGGCCGGTGCTCTACTGGTCCTACCGAGTGCCTAACATGTAGTGAACCATCGTCACTGCCATGAAACGAACGAAAAGAAAAGCCAATGAGACGATGGCGGTGTCTTATACCGGTCAGATTTAATGCACGCTTTACGCTTGTTGTCACGCCCCAGACCGCTGCCTGGTCCAACGTACGCGACTGGCTTTGCATGCAGTTAGGTTTGGTAGAATTCCAAGATTAAAATCTCTTGCATCCGAGGTTTAGCACTACCATGGGATTGCGAAAAACTATTATTAAGGACGGTTTGTTAGCTCTCTCACTGGCAATAATTTTGTTTAATTGATTTCATATTTTAAAAAGTTTATGATTTTCCTTTATAATTCTACCCGGATTCTTGTATGTAAATTGCTGGAACATGTGGAAACTTCAGTTGCTAATGCACCGGTATGAGTACAGGTTAGTACGAAAATTGTTTGATAAATTGCATTGCAATACAACTGGCAGGCATCATGCACAAGTCCTCTTCAGGATATGATTATCGTGCCTCGTTCGTATCATATGTAAAATAAGGTATAATATTACATAATTTGACACAGACATGATTCGTTAATCTTGACAAAAATATAAATATAAACATTATTTGATTATTAAACATATGATATGATGAGTTATACTTAATCTATAATAAAGAGATCATGTAACACAAGTAGACACTTTAACCCTTAACGAATAGGCATGTCTTATCTAACAAAACAAAAATAACAATCTATCTTTTCACAATTATTTACTATGTATTTTTTATATAAAAGTAAAAAAAATAAAAAGAATAAAATAATATTAATTAAATGAATTCTACATATGTCATTTTCAGATTGACAGGTTAATATGCGACATGATATGATTATTGCATGTCGTAATTGTATTGAGATGATTATGATAAGGACCCACTTAAGGCCAACCTAAATCCATTTATGCTGTGTCGAGTTTGACTTTGAGTCGTGTTCATATGTTGCGTCTAATTTTGCTACCTTTTGATATGCTAAACATAAGATAGAAGCAAAGTTTAATTAGCATTGAACCTTACCTTTTCCTCACATCAAAAAAAAAAAAAAAGATAAAAATACCTATGAAAAAAATAATATTATTACCAAAAATCTTTGGTGATGAAAAAATATTCATCACCAAAAGCAAAATATCTAGTAATAATATTTTCCATCACATGAAGAAAAATCAAAGATATAAATTTTTTTGTTACTAAAGATTAATATTTGGTGATATATATGAACCCATCATCCAAGATATTATATTTTTTGCAATGATATTATTCATCACCATAATTTCACCATTAAACATATTATATAAAATGCCACTAAAAAATGCCATAGATTTTATAATTTTTGAGAATTTATAATAAATATAGGGCATAATCTTATTTATAGACTTTTTCAAAAATCACTAAAATAATGTCACAAATTCTATGATTCTTGATGATTTATCATAAATATGGGATATAGCACTACTTCTAGATTTTTTTAAAATAATATCATGAATTTTATAATTCCTAACAATTTACTAACAATTTTATAATTCCTAACAATTTATCATAAATGTGGGACAAACTATTTTTTCCTGTTATTTTTTAAAAATGCTATTAAAATTATGCCATTGATTCCATAATTTCTTTTGGTGAATATTACTAAAATAAAGCAAAATAAACTAAAAATTTATTTTCTATGTTACATTTTCTCTCAAATAACATAATATTATATAATATCTAATCAAGAAAAAAGCATGGCATTATAGTTCATACTATTTATTTAAATAAGATACTTTAAGAGTTGTTTATCATTTGGTTAGCTAAGTAGCACTATTTTTTAATAGCTTCATATCTTATAATAACTAAATAGTGTTATAGGTGTTTATTTTATTAAAATATTTTTTATTGATTTTCTTTATTTTGATGTAAATTAATTCTTTTCTATTTAGTAGATAACACCTTTTGAGCCAATATTAGTTAAAAAGATGATAGGTTTGTATAATATTCATTTATGATATTATAGTCAATATATCAAACATAGTAAATTTGAACTACCCCCTATATGGTGGCCTAACCTCACTATTTGGTTTTTATCTTTTTGAGATATTAATTGATATGGTGTGCAATAACATGTGGAAGAATATTTTTGAATCATATTTTTCACTTGCTAAAAAAATTGTTAACTAATAAATCTAAAATTATTTTACCAATTAAGTCAAAACTTAAATAATTCAGTTTTGATATATCAATTGTGATTAAGGTTGCAAATGGTTCGAGTCGGCCTATTATTTCACCCGATCCCTAATTAGATATGTCCAAATCCATGTTTAAAATCTTATTGGTTGGATCAAATTTAAAAATTAGATTCAATCTAAATTTTGGAACAGGTTTGGATTTTAATGCTTTCTAATTACATCTGACCTAAGCCCAATCTGGCTTGATCCATAAATTAGAATAATAAGAAATTTATTTACCTTCGGAATTATAATTATCAATTCATTGATTGAACTTACATTTAAACAATTCCTCTTTTCATTTTAACAACTATATTTTCTTTCATCTATTTTCACTTAGTTATATATAAATATTCTTATTTCATTATTTATTTTGATGAAATTTTATTTATAATACCCTCAAGTACATTAATATATATATATAAATATATAAATTTGTAAAGTTAAGAATGAATATTTATTTAGATAGAATTAAAAGATTTTCAATGAAAATTTAAGTTTAAGTTGTCTCCTTTTTGTCTTATTTATTTTTTTAATAACTATATACTCAATTATTAATTATCAAATTTTAGCTATAAAATAATAGGTAGATACTTGATTCATGTGCAAACTCGACTCAAACCCAAACATTTTATGTTGCATCCGACTCATACCTGTCACCAAACTGTCCTAGATGATCCGTTAATTCTAAAATCCATTTTATGGACCTAATCTCACCTAACTCGATTTGTTTTGGATGATCCGTTAAATCTAAAATCTATTTTACGGACCTGATCTTATCTAACTTGACCAACAAATGGATTAAATTTGGCTCTAAAATCATAATCCAAATATAAAACTAAGTTAGATCATGACCAAGCATGATCCAACTTATTTGCAACCCTAATTGACATCTCAAAGCTTACCATCAACATTTTTCTACCTTATATCATGATTGAGATAAATTGAAATTTCAGGCTATGCTGGTTTTGCTATCTACCAAAATAACTAATATTTCATCTTTAATTTATTTAGATGTATTTTTGTGTTGCTTCTAAGATTCATCCATTATTTGTTTTTTCCAAGTACTTTTAGGTGTAGAATTTGACTCTCATTTTGGTTTCCATGAAAGAAAAGAAAAAACAAATAAACAAAATCAAAAAAGTGGGGAAAAGATCTACTCTACTCTGAACAGATAAAAAAATTGCAGCCTTAAGCAAGGCTGTTGAGATATGGATTGGGTACTCTGCGACTCTACCCCGACTCGGACGAGTCGATCCGATCCAAGTCCGACCTGCCCTGTTTGGCGACCCGATCCACCTCTCTTTAGCATTATGCTCGCCGCCGGGAAGCCTGCGAGGTCGTGGTATGAAGGGTGATGATGCTTTATGGCGGCCCGGCTTCAAAGCCAGCCTCCTTCTCTGATCCCCGACGTTGCTCCTTCGAGCTTCACCCTTCTCCACCAGACCACTCGTTTCCTTCCGCTAAATCGCCGGCCGCCGGCTATCTTGCTTGCCATTGTGTGAGAGCCCTCACCAAGTCGTCGTCCATCGTCCTTGCCCGTGCCGTGCCGAGCCTACGGTTGACCGTGGTGGCTTGTCGAAGGAAAGACTCACCACTGAAGCATTCCTTCTTTGTTTCAAGGTCGGCAATCGGCCGCTAACAGCAAGCAGTGACGTCAGTTACGTTTACCTTCCCACCTGTTCTCTTCTCTCCAGTCTCCGTCAGTCGGAATCTGACCTCTTTGAAAGTCCTCGGCCGCCTCTGTTTCGTAGTAACAGGCAAACCTATAGCAAGGCCTGGCCCTGTTTCGGCCTTGCTATGCGCTTGCTCCACGACTGAGCTCCATGTTCTTTGGTGGCTCACGAAAGCACTTCCACCATCCTGCTCCTTAGCCCATCATGCTTATTAAAAGATAAAGCATGTGATAAAATATCTAAAAAAACACTTATGGTAGATATTTGAAAAGAAAAAGGATACTTATTAACTATATTAATATAATAAAAATTATATATAATAGAGTGGTTATTAGCATAAGAACTATTAATGATAATATTACTGAGTTCTTAATTACAGTAGATTTATATCAAAGAATTTTTTTAGTCTTTATTTTTTTACATTAGTTATGGATGAATTTATAGGATATATTTAGAATGATATTTCATTATGCATGTTATTTACAGATGATATATTACTGGAAATAAAATTAAGGCTGAAGTTAATCGTAAATTAAAATTATAGAGAAATATTTTAAAAGATTTTAGATTAAATAGAAAAAATATAAAATATATGGAATGAAATTTAGTACAATTTGAAATAGAGATGAAGGTGGAGTAAAAATAAAAAATCATGAAATTTCTAAAAATAATTATTTTTAATATTTAAAATTAATTATTCATAAGAAAAGAGAAGATTGAGAATGATATTATCCAAAAGATTAAAGTAGGTTGAATGAAATCGAGAAGTAAAATTAGAATATTATGTGATTATAGAATACCTACCAAGTTAAAAGAAGAATTTTATAAGATAGCCATAAGACCAGCTATGCTTTATGGTATTGAGTATTGGGCAGTTAAAATTTACATAGGAGAAAGTGATAAAGAAAGATTTAAAATCTTTGTATCTTATAGAAAATATAACTCAAAATCGAGTAGAATGGATGAAAAAAATTTATGTAGCTAGTTCCAACTAATTTAGAATTAAGAATTTGTTGTTATTAGTGGTGGATCCCTACTGAGCCTTATTATGGGCTTAGCTCTATGGCAAGGCTCAACCCTATTTGGGCTTTACTACGAGATTGATTGTACAATTAAACTCCATGATGAGAGGCCTATGAAAGCACTTTCATTATCCTGCCTATCAACCTATCTTAAGCTTGACATTGTAGTTAAGTCATCAACCCTCAATGACCTATTGTACCGTTCCATTCTGTTGCTAGCCTACCATGGGCATGGCCTATAACTTGACTTCTCGGTCACTAGGGACTCACCCACATTAATTAAATTGACTCATGCCTTAAATCATGGACTCAGACACTAGACCTCATATTTGGACTCTGATTTTAAATTAATAAAATTCATCATACTAAATTAAATTCAGTGTTATTGGTGTGATAGATAGTCATCAAGTCAAAAGAAGTGAACCTAGATTTACTGTGAGTACAAGAAAGAATCCCCCTACATTTGTCTAATTATATGTTGATATGGTTATATGCTTTTAATGTACATGCTCTAATAATTTATGGAATCATGTCTAAAAGCTATCATGATAGAAAATTATTATTTATGCATATTGTAATTTATATATGTGTCTATATTTTGAGTATTATATGATTTATGATGTGAACTTTTGTGCTATAGATAACCTACTGATGTATTCATAAATTGAAATTTAAACTCATAAATAACTTAGATTTGTAATGAAATAGGTAATTGTAAACACTGTACTAATCATGTGAGCTGACGGAATTGAATATTGGTGCATGATGTTGATTATAAAGATATGACTAACTATCAATCATATATAGCATAGATTATGTTGTGAAAAATGCATATGCCGTAGCCAATTATTGATAATGATTTATTTGTTACTCGAATATGATTGATTTACTACATTGAGACATGATTATATATTGTTTATTATTACTCATATTCAGCTATCACATGATATATATTTATAATGATAAATCTATATAGGTAGGAGGATATTCTTATCGAGCTTAGGCTCATTTCATGTTCTTTTATATTTTTCAGACTGGAGTGAGGTATAAGAAAATAAAAGACGAGTTAGATCATTTGATACTAGTAACTTTTTTAATAAAATTAATTGAACTTTAATTTGTAAGTAGGCATGTTGTACAATACTTAAATGATATTTAAATTTTGATGTTTTGAATAATTGACAAATTATCTATATTTTGTTCAATTTTTAGGGTTCCACTTAGGAGTTATATATAGTCAGTCTGGTTAATGGGTTCAAGTGGGACAATTATTTTCTTAAAATTACTTTTTCTTGGGAAAGAAAACTTAAAGAATTTTTTGTTTTCTTAGTTTTTTTTTTCTTCTTCTTAGTTTTTTCTATTTTCTCCAAAGAGAAATAGGACTTATTTTTCTTTTTTCTTTTCAAATATGCTGAATCATAAATGAAAAAGAGGATAACCTTCAAGAAAACTCCCTTCGCTTAATCAACAAACAAATAAATCTCAAAGCATATCAAATCCAATGCAAAAATTCACTTGCAGTGACCAATTTGCAGTTTTCATGGAGACGTTGTGGCAACCTACACCATCCAAAGAGCAATGGCATGTTCTACCCCAAAAAATAAAAAATAAAAAAAAGAAAAAAAGAAGAGAAGGAACACTGGGCCGACTAGGCTGTTGTTAATTACTCTCACAAACCGCTCTCACTGTTATAGAAGATGGATATGAAACCTTGCAGTGAATTTGGACCACATTTTATTATAATGGAGACGATTCCGATCATCTAACTAATTAATTTATTGGCTCAATAATTTCTCGATCGAGAGAGAGAGAGAGAGAGAGAGAGAGAGGGCCATGTGCCTGGTTGATAAGCCCCTCCATTAACATATTCACGCTAGTTCGGTGGGTGAGTTGGCATTGGGGACCAAAACACATGGGGACAAGTTTGTGATCATAGCATGGCTCCATTCTTAATGTAGCTAGCTTTAGGCCTTATGTGATTTATATAGTAGGTGCTTCAAGTTGTGCCTATTATAACTATGAGAATCCATGTTGATGACTATTTAGTCTCATATTTATTAGGTGCTAATAAAAAAATTATGCATATTAATACGGAATTGAGGAGTTCAAATAATACTTTCTCGCTCGCTAGTCTTTTTAGATGAAATTCTATGTTTTAGTGATTGAATTCGATTACATTTAAATGTGAATTTAGATATGCATCCTTAGCCTATTGATGATATCAGGGTTTGAACACATTTATTAGGTACTGAAAAAATCATTGCACTAATACAAGATCGAGAAGTTTAGATAATACTTTTTTGTTTGTATTTTTGGATGAGATCTTATATCTTAGTGATTAGATTTGATTGAATTTAAATGTGAATTTAGATATGAATCCTTAGCCTAGTGAAAATATCAGGGTTTGAATCGGAGAAATTTATGATATAAGATTGAGGAACCCAAATAATACTTTTTAATTAACATTTTTAGATGAGAATTTAAGTTGTAATAATAACTTAATGCATTATAAAAAATTTGAGAAAGTAAATAAAACGTATCATAGAAAAAAAATTTACTAAGTAATGAGCAACATGAGTACCTACCAGTGTAACACCATTATCTTCTTTATGTACGTCTGGCAGCCTTGAAAATGATAGAAAGATTTTAAAAAATATCCTGAAACATTTCTTTAATTACTCATGTAGCAATCAATTGGCTTGCCAACAAGATAATGCAATTTATATCATCCTAGTACATAACATTGGTCACTTTGCTTTGTTGTAGAGCCAACAACTCTGGATCATAGGAATAACGAATTAGAGGAGCTTGACAGCTGCCTGGTAGACTACTGTTAAGTTGATGACTTGAGACGTTTCTACGGCACATGCCAAGTTCAGTGCATTCTTGGATCTACTCAGTGAAGTCAATGACAGCAAATCAGGCAGGAAAAATCCAAATCGAGAAGATATCTAAGATTAAAGCCCCTCCTTGTCAGGATTAGCCCATGACTGCATGCTAAGGGTTTTGAAACCACCACATGCTCTCCTGTTCAAGTCTAATGTATACTATGCTTTAACTACTCCAATTTATAAAACTGTTGGGGAGGACTAGGAGTCATTGATTCCTCTTCTTCTTCCTGGTGAGCACCAGCTATAAAACTGATGGGAACTCCCTTGAGAGAAGGGACGGCAAGTCATTGATTCCTCTCTTTCTCTCTGTCTGTCCCCATGGGATGTGCTTGCTGTTCGAGCTCCGAAAATGGAGGAGGAGAAAAAGATGGAGGAGATGGAGGATTTGATTTCACCTGTCTCGTCTTTCTTACGGTCATCATCTTGGTGTCCGTGCTCATCTTCCACCGACCACGACACCGACGGTGTCGTAGGTTCGGAATGTGTCACCGTTGTTGAATGCTGCCTTGGCTCCTCTGATTGGCTTCCATGCGACCACCCATCATTCCAGTCCGTCGCCTCCTAAACTAAACTTTGTTTTGCTTTGATATTCTGGAGATGGCATTGTACCCATCCATCATTCCAGTCCTTCGCCTAGTAAACTTTGTTTTGCTTTTGTTATTCTGGAAATGAAGCTGCTTTGTTGTACCGATAACGGCATAGGAAGATGGTTATGAATAAAATGAGAAAATTAAGCAATAGTTCACTGTTTTTTGTTTAAAATCTCGTATCCTGACAGCATGCAGTGCGCCATTGGCAGCTCATACTTTGGCAGAACAGGCATTGTACAGGCCAGCAAGGATGAGGAACAGAATGTTTCTGTGCCATTGTTGGTTTCCAGTTCTGGTTCTTGTGTCCCATTTAAGGACAAATTTCTACAAAATTAGCCAAGACAAGTCTGCACCCATCCTTCATCCAAGGAAACGTTTGCTGCTGCTCCACACCTCAAAAACACCCAATGTAAGAGCTTTAAGTAGATTTATGTTTTATAGGATGGTCCACTGGAAAATAATTCTCATCATTTTTTACATAAACGGATACATAGGAATCAATTCCTACCCAGAGTCAATCGATGATTGAACCAAATTTCATACAGAAACAAACTGACCATATGATCTCTCTCGACTTTGACTCTATGAAGATTTAATGGGCGTACATTAGTTCTTGTTGCAACAATGCCTGGGACATTTCTGACATCATGCTGGTTGGAAGTGAGATGAAGATCGTTAACACAATATCGAATCCAGACAACCAAACTAATGAAAGAAGACAATTACTCCGAGTCTTGTGACCTTGAAACCCATACAAATGAGCCAAAAATGGCATCCAGTCTTTAACCTTCAGTATCACAACGGACAGCATGCTCCCTCAAATGCATCACTCACCCTTTTTCTCTTTTTTCTTCTTCTCCTTCTTCTTGCTTTTCATTTCAGCTTCTTGTTCCTCCTGAGCTTCAGCGTGCCTTTTCTTCTTCTTCTTCTTTTCTTTTGTCTCGGGCACTTGATCAGCTTCTGCTACATCAATCTGACCCTGATTCTCAACTTCATTGCTTTGAGCTTCGGTTTCCTTTTTCTTCTTCTTCTTCTTCTTTTTCTTCTCTGGCTCTTCTGCTGCTGCTACAGCAACATGAGCATTATTTTCTAATCCGGTGCTCGCTACCTCAACTTTCTTTTTCTTCTTCTTTTTTTCTTTCTTCTCTTCAACATCCCCATCCTGGATGGGAGCCTCCCCAGCAGATGTCGGTTTCACTTCTTCATGCTTCCTCTTCTTTGAAGGTGCTCCTTCCTGCCCGCCAGATGGTTCAGTGGTTCCTCCAAGTACTAAATCAGATGATGGATTGTAAGTCTGCAAACACAAAAAGCAAGAATTAGAACACGCTGGTGCTGAAAGCTTTGGTGAATCCTCATGATGGAAAACATATTCAAAGAACAGATTTGTCTGACTAGATGCATACCTTGGCAGCAGTAATCAAAGCCCCAGCACCTTTCTTTCGGTCTTTGTCATAAACTTCAATCTTGGGCTTGCCTTTTGATGACCCAGCAGAACGACCCAGTTCTCTGCCCTCAAGAACCCTCAAGCGAGCTTCAAGCTATTCGAATGCACATGGATGCAAGTGTTTTCAAGGATTTCGTCAATGCACAAAAAGAAAAAGTAGCAATTGTCTCAGAGATATTTATTACCTTGGCACGATTCTCCAATCCCATAGAGTTTTCCTGACCATCACCAAGGGCATCATATCTAATGGCCAGTGCTGTCTTTGCAGCTAGGGAACGAGAAATCTTACCCTTGAATTTTGGAGCTGCCTGACCAATTAAGGATGCATGGAAGATAAGACCATATTTGGGTGTAGCATGCTTTGTCTTCAGAGCTCTAAAAAGTGCCTGAGTTTGAAATTATGTAGACATACTGTGATTGATAAAATGGAAATATATGATAATCTGTATGAATGATACATATGCAACACATAATAAAATTTGGCATATTATCAAAAACAGACATTGGAAGCCACAGTCTGGTAAACAATACACCATATTTTTTTTGTTGACAAAGGATATCATGTTACTCCAGATACAGAGAAACATTAATACAGTCCCAGGCAGCAGTATTCTTGTTCCTACACCCACCAAAATATTTAGCAAGAAAGCCCCACTTGAACCAACATCTTACGTCTTGCCTGCCTGCCTTATTGCATTATTTTTTTTACATTGTACTGAAATATATGCTGTAAATCCTGGCCTTAAAGAGTATGCATTCTTCTTTTCCCAGTTCTTGTCGCAACACATATTCTGAACATTTATCAAAAAAGGAGTGTGAATTGTCTGGCCACAACTATGCCAAGTCAATATCTCTGTCAAAATCAAAAAATTGATACGAACAGTTTCTCCAAAAGTTAACTCGGTCAATATACTGCTTGTTTCACTAATAATGTGTTTTCTGCTTGTCAATATGTAAAAGAAGCCTTATGAAACTTAGGGGATGTAAACAAGACGAATAATAGATTAATGCTTTTCATCCAAAAACTGCTATTGGGCAAAGTGATAAATTGTAGTCCATGTTTTTATCGTACCATTCTCATTGGCATTCCAATTTGGATGATTTTGATGCTTGCTTTAAACCGTGCAATAGTTTTGATTTTGCACAGATTCAAGTCACATCCTCTTACAAGCCAATCTCATAGATGCTACATTTGCAGGACAGACAATTGTCCACTTTGGTGACCTAATCTTGGACTCATGCTGCTGTTTCAACTTCATGCCTTAATTCACTTGGTCAATAAGTAACAATTTCTTTCTCAGAGATCCATAAAAGAGACAGTAACATGTAGATTTTCCATGCCATGCAATCTCCATAAAGAAAAAGGTGCACAACTGTCTTACATCTAAATGGGTGTTCCATGATCCAGACATCTAAAACAACTAAAAAATTTTATGAAGATTCCCCTAAATTTTTATATCTTTTTTCAATGATCCAAGAGATAATTCACATTCTCCTCTACTCTGCAAGTGCTCAACAAAGAAAATCTTTGAGATTCTCTGAGTAACAATAGGAAATTACCAATTCATGAAGGAAAAAATCAAATATCTGCAACATATACTTGAAATGTAGTTTTCAAATGATCAAGGCACTGATGCACATAAAACTCCTTTAGGAAAGCTTAACAAGATTGAACAAAAATGCTAGTTGCTATTCCATCTTAACACATACTTGCCCATAGCTTTTCTACTCAATGCTCCCACCTTATTGTCATAGTAGGGTTATCATAAAAGTACAACACAAGTGAAAAAGGAAGTGCCAAAATTTTGATTAAGGCTTATTCCGAAAAATATGATCTGCACCTTTACTTTCATATCATACAGCAATTTTGCAACTTTAACCAAGTTTTTTTTTTAAAAAAAAGAAAAAGTACAGTACAAGTTCTTATTTGAGACAATCCAAACATAAAAGCTTACATGGAAAAATTCTAAATTAAATGGCAAGTGTTTGTATTCTTGTATCCCAAATCTGAATTTATTACCTACTCTAGATGTCTTTCATGCTCATCTAAATATTAACCATGAATTTGGAATATTAGTTAATCTTGCAACAAAATTTTGAATTTTGCAAAATATCTTCGATCTTGAAATATAAAATTCATTGTTAGTAACCATGGAAAAAAAAAGAAGTCCAAAATTTTCTATTGAACTAAGTATATTCCAGAATCTAAATTACTCCATAATAAATACACGAATTCAGTTCATATCAAGCATCAAATGAGGCAATCCTACTATTTGGATATATGCATTGAAAAAAAAAAAAGATAAAGTTTTGTCTAAAAAATTCTCTTGGAAACCAATTTTAACAAGAAGTTTCATCTCATAAGAAATCAAAGGTAAAACACACCTTCTCTGCACCAAGAATCTGAACTGTGCTTCCAGGTTGCTTTGCCAAATTCAGTAAACTGCCACCATGAGCTATAAGACGAGCTCCAACTAATTCCCCAACAAGCGCTGTCAAGTTTGGTGCAATAGTGTTCATTCTGCTTCTCAGGTAGTCATACAATTGAGCTCTATACTCTGAAAGAGCAAGCACTTGGTCACATAGGTCTCTAATATTTGCTAAGTCTAGTTCACTGACTTCAGTTCCCATGGATATTTCTGCAGTTGCTTTCAGCTCCATCTCAACCTCCTCTGACAATACCTGTTGGAATGAGAGGAGATTATATCAGCGGCAGTTAAGAATTCACTCGCTGATGATGTAGAAACACTAAGATGCAATACCTCAGAGAAATCAAGGTTTGCTGCATTTGCACGATTACCCATCAGCTTCACTGCCTTTGCATACTGAATATTGTCCTGTATAATTTTAGCAAGCTCTGGAAAATGCCAGCCATACCATTCACGAACTCTCATGGCATAAATATTGAGCTCCTTGTCAAGATCGTCCAACAAGCCAATTGCCTGAACAATCATTGTATCAACCTAGAGAGAACTGACAATATTAGTTACATCATTATCACCAGAGTGCTATGTTAGATCAAATAAACATGAAAGATACTGATAATATATGCAAACAAAGCATCC
Organism: Metroxylon sagu; assembly: GCA_017589505.3. Classification (NCBI taxonomy): domain Eukaryota; kingdom Viridiplantae; phylum Streptophyta; class Magnoliopsida; order Arecales; family Arecaceae; genus Metroxylon; species Metroxylon sagu. Next base: position 94,205 of record JACVBY030000645.1, on the reverse strand, counting down.
TCCAGATTCCAGCATTTGCCTTTTCATAAAGTAACAGTTCAGTAGTCACCCATAAGAAAAATAAAAACACAAATGATCTAAATAAATCGTGCTAAATATGTATGAGAGTATATAATGAGCAAAGCTGACAAGGAGGGTAATGAGCAAACATTAGCATGCTAGTTCTTGCTACAAAGATCTTCATGCTTCCATCTAGAATTAATGAGATCTAGGAATGTTGAAGAGCTTAAGATGTTAAACAAAAACCAAATGTTTGGAGTAAAAGAACACAAGGTCCATGGTCTAATTATCACCATATCCTATTTCATTGTATTATTTTTTCTTGCTTTTAGCTTCTAGAAGAGATTACTCCTTACCCTAAGCGCATGTGTGTGCGTGTGTGCGTGCGTGTGTGTGTGTGCGCGCGTGTGTGTGTGTGTGTGTGTGTGTGTGAGAGAGAGAGAGAGAGAGAGAAGACAACCCCTCCATTAACTCATTCTGAACAATACAGTAAAAACCAGCTTGTAATATGAAAAGATTATGTCATTGTTTTTTTTCTATTAAAAGCCCACTTCTTTGTCTGGTTGAAAATCATACCCATATAATTCCCAAATCCCATGAAATTCTCTCAAAAGAAATATATTTTTTCCTCAAGTGTAGATATCAAGCATGATAACAGGAGTCTAATTCCACCACCATCATCATCCAACCCTTTTCCCATCATAAAATGAGTTTGATCCCGCACCATACTAAATGCACATCTCAAAAGAACTATTTTTTTTTAAAAAAAATTGAATGCTATCTTTGCTCTGAGCATGAATTATGCCATAATAATGCAGTCACGAAAGCAGCCCTCTTTTTCATTCATACCTTTCTCTTATATGTGCTTCTTTCCTGATGTTAATATGCTAAGTTATGATTCTGGCTATGTTTATAACTTGCAAAACCAATCACTGGTTGTTGGCCAGCATCTTAGGCAATTGGATATGGCCAGTTTAAATTTTTGGATCCAAGCTGAACATTCTCATAGTGGGATAGATCAACAACTTCTAATCTTAAGTTAAATACTGAAGTATAGACTACAGACATTTATTTGGACTCAGTCTGGCAAAGAGACTGTAAGGCATAAGAAAAAAGGAACTTACTTTATCAGGGCTAAACTTTAGCTTGTATCTAGATAGGCTGTGTGACAACCCTAAACTCATTGGAGCTAAATCTTGCACAGCCAATCCTGATATGAGTTCTGTCAATTGGCTCCTCAGTCCCCTCATCAGCTCCATAACAGCATTGTTATGAAGGCAATCTATTTTCTGTAATTAAAAAAAATGTAGGATTAGGAAAGCAAATCAAGTAGAACTACTGTGGTCACTAAAATAAAGTGGCTGGATTGTTGATTAGCTAACCAGTTTTTCTTTTATAGCGTTTCCAAGTTTGGAATCAGCAACAGCTAATGTTTCGCTGTCACAGTGAGCACGCAGAAACTTGCGGAGACCCTTGCATGGCTTGCCATCAATCAACAAGGTTGCTGCTGATAGAGCTTCTGATGTGTTATCAAATTTACTGAATGCCTTCAGTTTTACCACCTGGTGAAGATGCAATAACCAAAAACTTATTAAATACTGATGAGCAAAAAGCAAAGATAAACAGAATAAAGACAATTAAAGGCCCTTTTTGTCAAATTAAGTGAATAACAAATAAAAGGAACATTGGTTAAAAAGGGAATCTAGGTATATACTTCTGTTCTACGTGCAGTTACTCGAATTAAAAGGTCATGGTCTAGAGATTCTGCAAAATACAAAAATGTGGCACCTAGGTGGTAAATTATCATATGAGATTCTCACTAGAACCACAGCATTCATTTTAGTAGAAAAAAGATCCATTAACTTATATGTTCAATTTAGTTATAAAAGTTAATGCTTCATTATTAATTTTATTAAATGTTCTCTTTGATAGGGCATGAAACTATAACTAATAAATTTCAGGTGCACCACATGTCTTGGTATGTTTTCTTCAACAAAATTTTTCACAATTTTACGATTTCAATCACTAGCATGGTTACATATTCCACTCATATTTCTCTGTCCATATGAATTGTCAAGACATGGTTATATAAAGCATGAAAAATAGATAGTAAAAAGTTCCTGTTAGGAAACATTGGACAAAATCAACTCATATAAGAAACAAACGGCTGCAGAAAATTTAGAAAGTGTAACAACACTTTGAACACCCAATTACATATTAACATGTCAATTCAGATAACTACAGCAACATCCTTCACAAATGCAATGGAAGCATCTATAACTCTTTTTATGTTAAAAGAGAAGAACATTGGCTCCATGACAAAGAAATTTCAGTTATATCAAGTAGAAAGAAAAAGATGTCCATCATTCACCAAGCAAAAGATAAACAGATTAATTAGCAGAAACTCTAGAGTCAAATAATCACTAAAAGGTTGATATTATTTTTTTAAAAAAAAAGCTCCTTCCACAACATGCAGTTTGTAAATTAATGAGATTTAATTCGATATGCACATCCCAATGTGATCTTTGTACAATAGAAAATGCAAATCACAGAGATGACAGATCTATATATACACGCCAATTAAATTTTAGGGTCATCCAAATTGTGTACTTTCCCATTGTTGGGGTTTTCCCAAGAAGAAAATAACACAAAGAATTAAACAGGCAGCAAGAGTAATTGTATGAGTAGACTAAATAGCAAGAGTAATTGACTAAATAACCTGTCTAGCTGATTCAGATGTTGCAAACTCCTTCCACAAGTCCTGGAGGTCATTATACAAATAAAGAAGAAACACAACATGAAACATCTGACTCCAACAATGGTCCGTTGAAAAACGATATTTTTAAATAATGGACAGAGGGAAAAAAAAAAAAAAAAAAATTTCTGTACATCAACTTTGGCAAGCTTCCCTTCGTCCAGAACTTTGAACAGGGCGAAGCCCACAGGAGTCTCAAAAAGCACGAGCATTTGTTACGCAGGTCAATCCCCTAACCCCTAAAGACACCACACAAAAAAAAAAAAAGAAAAAAAGAAAAGAAAACCAAAGAAAGGGGAAAAAAAGGGTAAAATAAGTCAATTTCATACAAAACATAAACGTTAGACGAAATTATCATATAAAAACTCTTCAATCAAAAGAAACCGCCAAAGAGAATTAATTAAGGAAAAAGGGGGCAAACGAACAAGGATTCTGTGATCTAAGCGGAAAAAAATCACAAATTTGGGAACTGGACCAGAAGCAGTGGATCAAGGTCTGGGCTTTAGGGCTCTTGAAACGCGAAAGCGAGACAGAGAGAGAAAGAGAGAATATCACTTGTCGGGAAAATGTTTGAGTTCGGGTGGGAGCGGCGTCGAGCGTCGGCGGCGTCGGGTTTAGGGGTGGGAAGAGGGGCTTTTATAGGATCGGGCGGCCGCGAGGTAGGTAAAGGCGTGAGTCGCCCAATCCCACCGTTGGCTATATCTTAAACGCACGCACCCTATTTATATATATAAAATAATTTTTATGTACATTATTTTAAATTAAATGATAAATATTTCACATTGATAAAACCATCTCAAAATTACTTACATAAAATCATATAATTTTAAGGCTTTAACCTAGGCATCAAGTGCTTAAAAACTGAATAATTTAAATAATATAAAATAAAATAATATAAATTATTATTTTTAAAATAATATGATTTTTAATTTGTAACCAATTTAAAGATTTCTAACCATATCCAACAACTAATATAAGACTTTCATCATTCAATTCAAAAAGTATAATTTTATAATCCTAAACTCTCTACATATAAAAGGGTCTAATTAGAATTGATACCATGTGCAAGCTAATTTAACTAAGAAATCATTTAAATCTATAACTACTTTTAGTATTTTAGGGCTAGTGCATGCTAACATATGTGATAACTAAAATATTGAAACTAGAGAAGATAAAAAGGTATTTTATAATTTTTATTGATGATAATTCAAAATTCCCTCATGTATACTTGTTAAGGACCTAAGAAGAAGCTTGTGAAGAATTTCAAATTTATAAGACTAAAATAGAAAATCAATGAAAAACAACAATTAAAATACTATGAATTATGGAATACTCAAATTTTAATAGGGAGGATACAATATTCATCTATTGAATTTATAAAATTTTGAGAAGAAATTAGAATAATACATCAAATTGATACTCCTTGGACACCCCAATAAAGTGATGCAGGAGAACGAAAAAAATAGAACATTATTAAAAAAACTAGTGATATGTTAATTAACTCAAATTTACCATCCAATATGTATATATGGGGAGAAGCTTTATCATCTGGTAAACATATTCATAATGGAATGTTACAGAAAGGTTTCAAGAAAACATCATATGAATTATCGAATAATAGAAAATTTAATTTAAATTATTTTAGAGCATGTAGATGTCTTGCATATGTTTTAGACCCTTCACAAAAAAGAAATAAAATTTATTCTAAGGATATAAAATATGTTTTTATTGATTACGCTAAAAATAGTAAAGCTTATAATATTTAAATCTTAAGGCAAATTCAATAATTGAAACTATTGCAATTTTTTTAATATTTAAGAATTAAAGATGCCAAGTTATCTGATATTGAGAAGAAACTAGATAAGGACATGCAAGAAAATATAGATAGTTTTCTTTACAAGATGAATTAATAGAAGAAGACTTATGACTGAAGTAAACCTAGAATGAACTTTGAAATTTTAAAAGAGTCAAAATTTAGAAGTGAAAGAAAAAGAGCGGAAAAAGATTTAGGTCCTAGCATATTTACCTTTAATATAGAAGATCCTAAAAATTATAATGAAGCTATATCTCATCTTGATGCTAATAAATGGAAAGAAGTGGTGGATGATGGGTTAAATCCATTAAAAATAAATATTTTTGGACATTAACAAATCTTCCATCAAATATTAAAATCTTAGCTTTTTTTATCATGCTTCCAGTTGTATGTGAATGGTGCCATAAATAATGAAAAGTCTAAGGGTATAAGGGCATTGGATAAGGACTGAAGGCATTGAATGGTGGCATTGATAGATGGGATTGAAGCTTAGTTTTCAAGAAAAATATTTAAAAAGCATGTTAGCTAAACTCCAAAACCTTAGATAGTAAATAGTTATTGAAGAAAAAATTAAAAATAGATGGAAGTCTAGATAAATATAAAGAAAGATTAGATATTAAAGGTTTTAAACAACAGGGGGAATTGATTATTTTGAAACTTTTTCTCCGGTTTCTAAGTTGTCTTCTATAAGAATAATAAGAATAGTGTTAGCAATATCTTCCATATATAATTTTAGAAATTCATCAAATAAATGTAAAACAACAATTTTAAATAGAGATTTTAAAAAAGAAATATATATGGATCAACTCAAAGGGTATGCTAAAAAAGGACAAGAAGATTTAGTATGCAAACTTAATAAGTCTTTATATGATTTTAAACAAGCTCCGAGATAATGGAATAAAAAGTTTAAGGAAGAAGTCAAGAGGTCTGATTTTAAAAGTAATAAGGTAGATAATTTGTATTTACAAAGGTTTTCAAAATTCTTATATAGTGATAACTATTTGCATTGATGACTTATTAATATTTAGTTCAAACATTAAGTTTATAAATGAGACAAAAAAAAATATATTGCTCAAGCATTTGAGGATAAAGATTTAGGACTTATTGATGAAATTTTAGGCATTAAAGTTATTAGGCATAATGGTAAAATAATTTTAGCTAAATTAAATTATATTAAGAAAATCTTGAAAAAATTTAATCATTTTGATTATAAGCCTAGTAATTCTTCGTTGGATTCTTATTGGTACTACATAAAGGTGAACTAGTGACACAATCTGAATATACTAAAATTATTAGAAGTTTAATGTATTCAATGAATTATACTAAACTAGAAATCACATTTGCAGTTGACAAGTTGAGAACATTTACTTATAGATATATATGTTAGAGTGAATGAAAGTACTCTTGGTAAGCATGCTTGTATAAGTATGGAAGCCAGGGTCGCTTCTTTTGAACTTAATTGATGGAGTCTTAAAGCACTTATAAAGACAGGATAAAGCACATGACCTTTAAAAGTGTAGTCCTTTAGATGCTAGTATCGAAGTATGATATGAATATAATCTTTCAGACAACTCTATCAATGAGAACAAAGTTTTTCGTCTTGTTCATAGAGATTGATTAGATTTATTCAAATTATAAGTGAAGAGATTATCTACCTATAGCATTGCATCATACTCACACTTGTATATTTTGAAAATAATAAGAATTGTTAGAGTTTTTTATTTTCAAAACACTAACCATTGGTAGTTGTTAACTATTGGAAGACTTTTTGACCAATTGGTAACCTTTTGCAAGAGTTACCTTGTTTTAAAATTTTGATTGTTTGACTAGTTAGTGCTTTTTTTATAAGGTACATTGCTTTAAAATTTTAATTCTTTGATTGATTAGTATTTTTTTATAAAAATTACATCATTTCAAACTAATATGTCTCTTAGAAATACACTGCTTATCTTTATATACCTAGGACTTTATCAGAAATAGATAACTCTTTCTATCCTATTCTATCATCTTATCTCTTTTCTTAAAAAATAACATTCTTTTTCTTCTTATTATTATTACAAATGTGTGGGTCTATACTTTGGGGTGCAGCTTATGATGTAGAAAATGTATGGGTTTTATATCCTGAGGAATATTATTTCCATAAAATTTACCTACATAATAGAAAAATAATTATCTTTAAGAAAATATCCTAAGTGGTATGCCTAACCCAAATTTAATTTAATTTTATAGGTTTTTTTTATTATAATATGAGAAGTCCGAACACTTTCAAATTTTAATACATACTGAAATAACATGTTTTAAAAACTCATCAGAATTCATTGTTGAAGAGGGGTTTATAATGAAAACCCTTTTGTATACAGAGTTAAACTTTGTATGAGATGTATTAGGAATATATTTAAAAGAATGTCATTTATAAAGAAGAACATATGCTCTTCATTTATTATTGAATATAGTCAATTTAAAGTTAGGCAATGGGAGGAAGATTAATTTTTAGAAAGATCATTACTTTTATGACCACTTAATGCATAGGCTGTGGATCTCTAAATTGCGTGATTTTTTACTTGAAATACTAATATTGAACCCCACCATCTAATCATAACCCAATCTGATCTATGTAGAGATATATTCGCATATATCTTAGTCTCTCTCTTTCTATATGTTATTCTTTGTATATCATTTTCAGCAAATTATTTGTTTTTAAATAGGATCAATTTATCATTTTCTAATTCAACTGAAAAACTATGATGACTTAACAAGAATACAAAGATAAGACTCTTTCGAATTGCAAAAACATGATGCACATTCTTAAGAGTAAGAGTCCTTTCTAATAGAAGTTGAAGATTTATTTTTTATAGCCAATGATCATTCTTTTAGCTAAATTTCTTATTTAAAGCTTATTATCATCTTCAGAAGCCTTATAGGATTTGAACACACTTCTATGAGGAGTCAAAATTTCAATAGTCAAAATTTCACTAACTAAAATAATGTAACTCTTGTAAAAAGATAATGATTAGTCAAAAAGTCTCCCGAGAATTAACAACTACAAATGACTAATATTTTAAAAATAAAAAAGCTCTAACGAAAAGTATATATAAGCCATTTTATTGAATATGCATGAGCTAAATTATGATACAGTCAAGTAAATCTCTATTCAGACTCGATCAAATTGTGATTGATAAATGGGGTTAAACATCGATGATTTGATTCATTTGATATGATCTATTATTTTAAAATGGCTTACATACCAAAAAAAAAAAAAAAAAATGATTCAAAAGTTTTAAGTATCTTTTTATGCAATCGAAAATGATTCAAATTCTATAATCATATTAATATGCTAACATACAAAGTAGTTGATTCTTGTTTTATCTCAAGAAAACTATGTCCATAAGTTTGGGCAAAGCATGGATGATTAGATACTTTTTTAAGGACCAACAATGCAATGCATCAAATGCATATTCAAGAAATATTTAAATATAAATTTTAAACTATATTATATAAAAATTTTAAAAAAGAATAGTATTATATCTCCATTAATACTTTTAATATTATCAACTTTAATAAAGAAAAATTAGATTTATTCTAGGTTTAAAATAACAAAGATTGGATGCTAGAGACTTGCCTACCTAAATGTAGGAATTTGAATCAATTATTTTCCTTTTTTTTAGTTTTAAAATTTTCTTTTTCTTTTCCCACTCTGAATAAATGGAATTCAAAGAGTGGAAATTATTTAATAAGCTTTTACAATTTTATTAAAAAATAATTATACTTAAAAAGGCAAATAATCTCAATTAAAAGCTTCATGGTCGGTTTTTTTTTTAGTGAAGTCATGGATTATTGTAAAATGGTACTGACATTTTATTAAAAAATAATTATACTTAAAAAGGCAAATAATCTTAATTAAAAGCTTTATGGTTGGTTTTTTTTTAAGTGAAGTCATGGATTATTATAAAATGGTACTCTGACAACCACATACATTTATGTGACAGTGGGACAACCATGGTCGGATTAGTCATGAATGATCATTATGTTTCTCTTTTTTGATTTGACGCTTTCCTGATGAGAACATCAGAGTTTAAATTAAGAGAGGCCCATGCAAGCCTACGTTTACTCCGACATTGATTTGTGTTTGGATGGTATAGGATAATTAAACAGATCCAACTGAGATCTTGGATCATCACAATATATGCAGAATTTTCAACCTTCTTAATAACTTAAAAGAATTCATCATAGATTTGGTGATTGCATTGAACACTGCCACCTTCCAAGTTGCCTTATGCTTGGAAAATGAGATCCTACTCCAAAAGCAAGCTACAGTTGGGGCAAAATTGGCTTTCTGACATGAAAAACACAAATAAATAAATAAATATATAAATTAGAAAAACCGATTTTTCCAAAGTCTTGGGATGGAGCAAAGCAGTCTTTTTCTCTTCCTTCTTGAGGTGCCAATAAACAGCCCTCCATCTTAACTGATGCAAGTTTTCTTCCTTTTTCCACCTATAATTTATTTCTCTTAATCACTATTTGGACTCTGGAATGAGATGAGCATGCTTAGTGCGTATCTAATCAAAAAAGAGGTGCATAGCATTAATACAATGGAAGGCCACCATTTGACCTATCTAATAAATGCTGTTTATTGCAAAAGTAAAGCCTCTAGTGTTATGCATGCAATGAGATCACAACCATCCATTAAACAAATTTTTTCAGTTGAATTAAGTTGCAGCATTGTATGTGATAAGACCATAATCATCTATGACGTTTTGAATACATATCAAAGTAATAAAGTAATAGATTGAAAGAATATATATATATATATATAAATGTTGGTCAGTCTAAATGATATAAAATATTATATATTTTTAATCTCTTGATGCATGAATTAGAGGTTTTTAAATTACACAATTTTTTGGCATGTAAACACTTTAGATGTAGTAAAACATATCAAACTGTCTAAATTATTAAAGTAGGATCTCCATCATTTAAATTTGGTCTTGAGCATATCTAAGTAAAAACCCTCTCAAATGTAGAGGAGTCAAACACTCTCTATCTATACACATATGGAGAGAATCTACTTTTATTAGATTGGCAACTTTTGTCACTACAAATGTTCTTCCTTCTAAATCACACACATATATCACAAGTGATGAGACCACATCCATCCACATAATCAAACATACTCAGTTACGCATAGCATGACAAATGAAAGCATAGCTAGGGCAAGGAGCCAGTCATACAGCAGAACAGACATAAAAATCACTCAACTATCCAAAGCTCTACTCAAAATCCAACAAAGGAAATATTTCCATTCTCTGTGACCAATGAAAGGTTCAGGTGGTCAGAATTAAAGGTCAGAATTAAAATCTATTACTATAATTCTAAGATACTCCACCTTGGGAGAGATACAAAGTACAACAAAATCACCCATGAAGGTTCTGAAACAGAATAATCAAATTTCAAACTCAAAGAATACTGTCAAGAAAATCATTTTTTACCAAGCTAGAACCAACCTTCTTGGTGACAAAAGCCACCAAATTTTCAGTGAATGAGCTCCGTCTGATCAGATATCTTTTCTTAATCACAAAAGAGAATTATTGATATACTCTAAATGGAATTGTTTAGTTTATTTTCTTAATTCTACCGGTGTAAATGAATACAATGAGCTCACGGATTGGTAGCACAACCCCACAACATTCCCATAGAGCTAGCCATCTATTAAAAAGTTTTACATGGAGGTGAAGCAAACACCCAACAAATGGGGTATGCCTACAAAGTCTAGATAAATAATGCAAAATTGTTGCTCATATCTGAAGCTTACCAAATTCTGAATTCACCTCAGTGATGCCTTCTGGCTTCTGGCTGCCCATTTGACCTGAGTCAGGTGTTCTTGCAGGTGGGGCTGAGCAGACTGGTATGACAGACCTGACATGGACCGCAGGTGCCATGAAACTGGCACGATGTACCCGAGTGCTGGGACTCACTGCTCCAGGCCTTGCTGAAAACACAGGAACAGCAGTTCTGATCGTCACTGGGGCAGCCAGTGATGGGACTTGAGGCCTCAATGCTTCAGCTCTGGGACTCAATGATCGTATTGGAACTGCAGTTCTTGCTGTCACTGGAGCTGCCATAAGAGGCAGCCTAAATCCCCTGGGCAGACTGGAAGAACTCCTGGATGATAGATGATGGATTCCACCAGCAGACTGGGTAGGGTTATTGAAGGTATTTACATTCTGCTGCAAATTTGGACGGTTTGTAACTGATGGCCCAGGCCAGATCGATGCCCCAGGCACCCATTCGAATGGTTTCCTTTGGCTTCCTTCCTCCTGCTGACTTTCCTGAATCTTTACACCATCTGCTAAATCTTGAACCATTGACGGTTTGGAAGTAGGCATGACTGGCTTAAAACCAGGAGCATCATCGGTTTCTCTCTCAGTGGTTACTTCTGTGCTTCCATGAGAACTGTTCCGTTCTTTCTCTTCAAGTGGCTCCTGAATTTTTGGCACACGACCACCATCATCCAATGAAAGTTTAGAATCTGAAATATCGAATGATGAGAATACTGCTGCTTCCGATGGGAGATTGAGCCATTCCTTCCCTTCCCCTTGGTTTTTCTCCTCCTGTATCTCTTGTATGGTCACCTGGGACTGACTTCTAGGTGGAAGAGACACAGGATAGTCTGAGAAGTATACTGGCAGGACAGGAGCAGATTCTGGGAAACAAGGGACAGAACTAACAGAATCTTGCTCGACTGATGGAAAGAATTGCCCTTGAGCTGGCTGGTATATGGACCGTAGAAATGGGAGAAATCTAGGATTAATGGGATGCGAGGTAGCTGGTAGTGTCAACAAGTGTGTTTGTTGTTGAGATGCTTGAGCTTGCTGCCACATTTGGTACATTGTTCCTTCTGGTGAAAAACTTGGATATGTCCAACCCTGAAAAGGCATTGGGTAGAAGGATACATTGGCTGTTGGATGCATATCTTTTCGAATAGGAGCTTGCCTCCGCCGATTACGCTGACGGTCATTTTGAAAAGTTGACTTGCTTCCTTCTGTCTGATGCAAACTTGCAAGAGCGCGAGCAATAGTGACCTGTTCTTGCTCATCATTGCCCTCATGATCCAAAGGTGATGATGATGACGACGACGACGATGATGATGAAGAGGCCAAATGTGGCACTGCATGGTAAAATTGAACAATAAAAACAAGCTGTTCAAATATGCATTAGCATTATTTATATAGGACTGACGAATTATTACATATGGAAGAGTTCAAATTTATAATAAGAAAACTGCTATTAGAAGTCTGTTTCCTAAGTCTGACCTACCAGAACACAATCTGATATCCCAGCCCTCATGGGATTACTTTTATCGAATTATACCTAAGCATGTCTCCATTAATTCAAAACCGCTATGACAGGTGGATTTATCCCTTCAAAATTTGCTGATGGATCAACTCGTGCATGATTATTTCTATAGATATCAGGACACCATCATATAAATCAGCTAGACATAGGTAGCATGACAAGATTACTCATTTAAGATATAGCCTAGAAAGGAGTAGGCAAACAATAGGACTACTCATTTAACTACTCAGTGAAACCCGGATTTCTTCAATCATCCCATCAGCACTAAGCTGCAACCCACATCCAATGAAATCGCTCACTTATTTTATGCATCATAAGTAGGCTACAGCTTGGGTCACTCTTTTCATATAACTGGACGATTACAATTTTTTGTGAACAAAAGTAATATATGTCATGGAAGGCTTTTTTTCCATCCCTATGCCATAGCAAGCATTGCATATGCTGAACTCTACTCATAACTAACCCCATGCTCGAATGGTAGATAAAAACTTGGGTAGAAGCTTCATAATTCCTAGTGCAACTCTAAAAACTAAGATGCGTCTCAGCTAGCCTCCCACAGATTCTAACAAACTTTGCGCATACTTTTCAGATTCTAAACAGACAACAAGTATTACATAATAAATAGCATTTTGCGGACTGTTTTTATTATATATTACCTAGATGTGCATTTACTTGATGTAGTTCTACTATACAAGCTTTGGAGAAAGTACTTAATATTACAATCTCTTTTAGGATGTACAATTTCATGAATAGCATACAAAAATATTATCATACACATAGTAGCAGATGTTTTAGGGTGCAACAGCTATGAAAATTGCAGCATAAAATATTACATGATGCTTAAACACTATCATTCATGTTTCCTTTAATTTACTACTTTTAACAGTTGTGAAATTATTTTTTAGCATAATAATATGCAATAAAAAATTTCAACATCTTGACAAAGAAGATTGCTCAATCTCATGTCTATTTCCTGGACAATATGACAATGAATGGAGAGATCTTTAATGGTTAAATATAGTGTGGTATCAAATTATCAATAACCTTCTGAGAAGTATTATCTTTTTTATTTTTCTTTTTGTCTTAAATCAAGACTACCAAGCAACTAGAGATTTTCATAATCTAAATAGAGAAACTACTAGGAGCTACTCTACACATCCTGACCCTTCAGGCCAACAAGCCAATCAATAATGTCCCAAAAGCATCGCTAACTACTACATATCTATGGTTTAAAGTGCTAGTAGCTGGCATGCTCGTACTGTGATGGACCACTCCTGGAACCCAGCATTGAGTCAGCATGGTACATATCAAGTCCTTTTTTCTATTTCTAATTTAAAAGGACCTTCAAGTCCTTACTTATAATTTTGGGCATTAGACGTGTCTTGTCTTTCCTGGCATTTGCCAGATTGCCACATGCTGGTGGCACTTAAAGCCTTTTGAAGCAAGGATTAACTTATGGGTAGTAACATATGCAAAGTGCACCCCACAACCCCAACTTCCTCACCCCTCCACACACAGCACACGCATGAAAAGCCCTCCAGCATGGACTCATAGTCATAGACCAGCATGTACACCAGCAGATATACCAGCAGCATGCAGTCCCAGGCAAGAAAGACCATCTGAAGGCATAAACACACACACACACACACACACACACACAAAAGCTAAGCCCTCCTACCGCACTCATAGTCACAGACCAGCATGTATACCAGCGACATGGACTCTGAGGCAAGAAAGAACATCTGTAAGGCATGATTTCTGCAACAATTATCAGCAGTTCACATCCTATTAACACTGCATATTATATAAAACAGGTTTATGTGAATGGGCATCACAAATTTCATGAAATAACTCTACAATATAAAATATTCTGAAGGAATGACAAAGGAATGATAAATATAGAGATACCTCAAACCGGAAACTCAAGAATCCACATACTCCATAAATATTAATGCCATCTAAAATGTTGATATACCACAGCATAATATGGTAAAACTTTGAAAGTGGAATACCATGTTGGAGGAATGAAACTAGCAACAATGAACCAGCTTTTCACAAAGAAAAAAAGCCAATAAAATATCAACCATTTTTTTCAGATAGATCAACATTATTGAAATTAAATTTTATCACAAATTGTTGTTATTTACCTTTAGCATGGCTATATGGCTATTATTTGCATGCATATTCAAAGGCATGTGCATGCCTAAGTGTCACAAGATGATAAAACTGTAACATGAGAAAGGAAAGGTATGCTCACATTGCTTCAATGCAGACCAGGCAGCCATGGCGGCATTCTTTTGAGCCTGCTTCTTGGTCTTGGCAGGATCACCAGTAAAGCTCATTCCTGCAAGTTCAACTGTGCATGCGAAGACAGGTGTATGACCTGGTCCAGATCGAACAGTGGTATAAACAGGTAATTTCAACCCAGCTCTATGAGCTGTTTCTTGAAGTAAATTCTTGTAAATACCGGTCTCATCCTGTAAGTAGAGCAACAAAACGAATGGTTCATCAACAAGATTGACATTAGTGTGAAATTTTGAAGCAGAAACCTCATGACATAATCAATAATTAAATAAATATTTCCATTCTTCATCATTTCATGCCCAAATATAGGACATTAGGTTTCTAAACAACAGAACAAAAATATGCAAGACAATAACATTACAAAGAGTGCTAAACCACAGCTGAAGGGCAATATCAATGGATGTAAAGCATATATGACTAGCAACACATTCAGTGAACCAGGAATTCAAAGCAAGCCAGCAAAACATGTAAAACATTGAGTAAATTTGAAACTTATTCTTCAACTCAAGAACTATTCTCTGAGAGGTGAAATTCAAAGCAAGCCAGCAAAACATGCTACATGTTGAGTACATTTGAAGTCAAGTACTATTCTCTGAGAGGTGATTTTACCCCCATCATACTAAAGATGAGTCATTGCCAACTCACTTTCTTTTTCTTCTTTTAATAATGATGTAAAATTAGTTTATTGAGAAACCAAGATAAAGCTACAAGGTACTTTAGTGTAAAAGTTAAAGATCCCTAACACTTGGCTAAAAGCCCACCAGAAAAAGGTGCATATTTCAGAATGTTTGAAGGAAAAGACAAACCACCTTGCTGGCATTGACAGGCATTCATACAGCAATTTAACTCTTCAAACAAGAGGAACTGACAATTTAAAACCTATGGGTTAATGACTCCAGAAACATGCCACGTCACAACCCAGGTAATGAATCACATGAACAAAGGGAGCAGGTGTTATTTGTCTGCTCCACAGAACAATGGTTCAATGTGCAGACATTTCAGACTTTCTAATATGGAGAGAGAGAGAGAGAGAGAGAGAGAGAGAGAGAGAGAGAGAGAGAGAGAGAGAGAGGTAGGAATCTGTCCTATAATTATCAAGGTGCATTCTGTCATGAATTGATGAATATCAGTTTTGCAAACAAAAACCATCTTTCCAGCCAAAATAAACCAATAGAATTTCTAAGGCATACAAAGCAACAACTCCATTTAATAGTAAACTGAAATTTATCAAAGTTATACCCTTTTTTTTGTCCAAGATGTGTAAAAAGAAAAGTTCTATTAATGTGCATTAGTAATATAGAGGTGATGACAACTCTGCTGCCAATCTATTGAAATCTGAAAATAACTACTTCTCTTACAAACCATCTTGTTAATTTTCATGGGTCACACCAAATTCTTACCAAAGAAAAGTTCATCTTTGTTTCTAATAAACATCATAGGATCATTCCATCTCTCTCCATCCAAACAATACCATATGACTAATTTTTGCTCACTGAAGACTCTAGTTTCCATTTAAGCAACAGGATCATGTGCAGTTGTGCATGCATGCTCATGCAGAACATATATATCAACATTTTAACCACAAGAACAACATATAACAATATCTTCCGAGATAAAGGGATGTTAACAAAAGCAGCTAAGCATGAAATTGAACGATGGACATCACAAACTGTCAACTAAGCAAGCTGATAGTCTAAATTTGTTGCTTGATATATTTGCAGCTATGACAAATATACTTATTCTTGTTGACTGGTCAGTAAGACAACAAGCATCATTTCCTCAACACATGTGATTTCAGGATTCTCTTTCCTTTTTTTTTAAAAAAAAAATCCATTCATAAAAAAAGTCAAAAGAAGTGCTACCCTCAAATTAATTCATATTTTAAATCAGATCTGAATTTGGGTCATTCATCTAGCAGGTTAGGTCTATGCAATATGCCTTAGTAAAAACCTAAAATGTCTGCATTCTGGACCTAAAAGATTGAATTAAAATCATAAAGATCAATAATGTGTGTTCCCACAGCAAGACCAACTAGTGTAGTATGAAAGGAAGTTCAAGTTTGATCTCAAAGCTACCAAGGTACAAAATAAAAAACAAGCATGACAACAGAGCATATTGATTGTAGATCTTATTAGTAAAGCATATCTACATACATAAAATGAATAACATTCACTTAAACCAGAAATGTTTATCAAAGCAGTATGAAGCAGAAAAGTACCAAGGCAAGTTTCAACACAGCATAATACATGTTAATTCAGTTTGGCCATCTTAACTACATTTTGCCTCCATTGTTTCTTAGATTTTCTTTACACTGAAAGTTTTTAACCTAAGGCAAGATGTTCTATCCCACAGGTACTATTAGGTTTCCACAGAACCACATAGCCAGCCTCTTGGAGACTTCATGGACTAACCAAGCATCCACATGACCTTGTCAACAGTGACAGCAAGTATATATATGAGCTAGCAAGGGAATCTCAAGAGTCTCTCAAACCCCAGATAATGAAGTTATACAGTGCACGATCCACTGCACTCTGCACTCATGTCAACCAATGGGGTTTTGCAACAAATGGTTGTCAAAGAAGAGCAACTCCGATTCGTCAAAGCCTCTTTGTTTTCCCATCAATGGTACTTTACTTCTCCAATAAATGAAACAATCTAGACTTGACAAATTCTGAAAGACAAAGGCACACCAAAACATTTAATGTTGCAAAGGATGGATAAGGTCTCAAGTGTACCAGAACTTTTGCGGCGAGCGATTTAGAAGGGCCCCTCTTTGAGAGGGTACTCAGAGCTACCTCAGCTGCGGCATGCTCAGCCTGCCTCAGTGTGGAACAGAAGGTTGGGCTCTCAAATGACTCTCCATTAAAATTAACTGTTGCCTTGAACCTTGGAGCATGATCCGGCCCCTCCCGGATACAAGCATAGGATGGTAAGTTGAAACAGCTTCTCTGAGCAAGTTCCTGTAACTGGTTTTTATACATGCCTGCACCCAATAAGCAAACAACATCCACCTATAATGTAAACACTTATATACTGCAAGAGATTAGGCTCATATAAGGATAGAAAAAATTTACCAATTGTACACTAAAGGTCTCAGAGTGACAAGGAGGTACTTTTGAAATTTATTAGTACAGGATAAGGATAAATATAGCAGGCAGAAAAGGAAAGAAAAAAAAAAAAAAAAAGCCAATTTTGAAAAGGGGAAGCAGTCCTCTAAAGATGTAATATATGCGATAAAGAGACTTTAAGAGCTCACAGATCATCATGAGACTTCAGAAAAAGCTCTGAATAAAGCAATGCAAAAGGAACATGGAGCGAACTCCCACCTTAAAGAAACATCCCCATCATATCAAATTCAAAAAAAAAAAAACTTTTTTTACAATTTAAATAATCAAAAAGACTTCCCCAGGGAAATCTCAACCCAAAAAAAACAAAAAACATATTTAACGAAATCCAATCAATCATCCAAATCCGAATCGCTCCAAGTTCACAACAAATTCCAAATCCAGCAGTCACAACCTTGCCGACCAGTCTAAAACCATGCCCCATCCCAAAAAAAGAAAAAAAAAAAAAATGGCATCTTTGAATCAAAGAACCGATCACTAGGTCTCCGGGAACAAGGGAGCCAACCAGCAAGCCCTCAGATCAGAGCTCGAAGGAGGAGGAGGAGGAGGAGGAGGAGACCGGCAAGGGAAAGCGGAAACGGGTCATGACCTCAAATCCGAACCGGCCGATTTCCTCTTGGGAGCCAACAGAAGATCGCCGCAGAGGATTAAAGCAAATAGAATACGGGAGAAAAGTAAAGCGAGGGCGAAGAAGGGGTGCAAGGGGAAGCGACGGTGGCAAGTCTTAGGCTTCTCTCTCCAACTGGTGGGGGAGTTTAATGGTTTGTGCTCTTTCTCTCTTGCCACTGGTTGCTGACTCCAGCACTAATGATAAAAGGAGGGGGTAGGCTTTTGCCTTTTCCATCATCATCATCATCATCGTCTCCCCACCGAGCTCATAAATACAGGCCCCGTAATTAGTGTTTGGTAAAAGGTGGCAATTTTATCTTACCCTGCCGATAGCCTGGCTCGTTAGGTGGATTTGGTCGTTGCAAGTTGATATTTTAGCCTACCAGCCTCGTTGGTGTTTAAATTTTGAGTTGTTAAATTTATCTCAAACTTGAGATTGTTGAGGGACAACAACCATTCTGCACTCCAGAGACAGTAACAAAAAGGGTTGTAAATTGCCTCATTTTCGTTCGATATTGATATTAAAATTGATATGAAAATTAAAATTTGATTTTAAAATCAAAATTATTTATTTTTATTAATCTATTTGTTTCTCATAACAATTGAAATTAGGTTGATTTCAAAATTAATTTAAATTTTTAATTTTATTCTTTAAAATTTATAAAATAAAATAATTATTGATTATAATTATTTATTTGCAACAAAAGTTTAAACAATATTTAAAAGATAAGCATAGTAATTTTTGTTTTCTTGACTTTTTTTTTTAAATTAAAAAAAAAAAAGAAACATCAAGTTTGTATCATGAGATTTAACTATAATTTTATATTAAAATTTTTATTGTGAAGTTTAATTATGATTTTATTTTATTTTTTAATATATTATTAGTAGATATTGTAGTAAGAAGGTTTAAGCGTGTTGTTGGATGAGAAGAAGAAATGGAAGGAATGATTAAGGTTTTTAGACGAAATGAAAATTAGATTTTGTTTGCATGCAAACAAATAAATGGGAATCAAAATTGATGAATCCGATCTTTATTATTACAGAAGAGGATTCTATTTTTGCTAACTAAATGGCTCTAATAAGAAATGAATGTATATCCTTGCAAGCTTAGGAGTTTAGATTTAATATCAAAATATGTATTAATCTGATGGTTACCTGCTGTTGCTTGATTGGATTCTAGAAAGCAGTCTTGATAATCACGGAGTATATAAATCTTGATATTGAGCATGAAGTTTTCAAGAGACATCATTTTGGAAAATATGCATCATGTTGTTAAAGTAGTAGAACAAGTCCAAGGCGAGCAGCTAAAACTTAATCGATGGTGAATCTCATTTTGTACTTGGCAGGTTAGGTTAGATTAGATATAAATATTAATAGAGAGACATAATGTGATTGCTTGATGTTGCTGGAGTTAATTTTTTATTCGAGGCATACAGCTAGTCCTACGACCAGCTGTCAAAAGAGCCTACGGCATAGGTTATTAGGTAAAATTAATCGCCAAAGAGAGTTTATTATATGCCTGCATCTAGGTTACCGGTTGGTGGAGTTCGATGGGGACCATGTTGGCATGGGAACGAGTTTTGACTCACCATCCATCCATTGGAGCCTTAGGTTGGACCGGAGTTAACCTAGGGATGGTGATGAAGTAAAAAAATTTGATCCTCATGAGAAATTGCCCCAATGTAGATGGGTTAGGTTTAAAGATGAAGGTAGAAATTGGGATCTCCATTTCATCTTTATCCCTAAAACATGATTATTTTCTCCTAATATAAGTATTAAGTTTAGTCACACGTATATTAGATTTTGCTTCTTAAATTTAAACTTTAAAATTATTTTAACTCTTTATAAATTTATAATATATTTTGGACTTTAAATATTTTTTTAATATATATAATAGAATTAGGTTCAAAGTTAACAATACAAAACAAAATAAATGAGAATAGAGATTTTTGATTGGAAATGAGGAACTACAGGAATGGAGATAGAAAAAAATATCAATCCTCGAGGATTAGAACGGAGGTGGGAAGCAGGGTTATGTATGGGCAATGCATCCTCTACCTCAAATTCATCTCGTAGCCATCCCTAATTTGATAAGGTGAGCTCATAAGACTTTTTGGGCCTAAAGGGAGGTGTGAGTCAACTATGAATCCCAACTAAGCACCACAATTTGTGCAAATGATGAAAAATAAAGTCCGAGTCAGAGAAAGAAAAATGCTATGGCAGAGGAAAGCAAGAGCTCAGAATTTTATAGATATGATAAATCAAATTTTCATCAAAATCTGCTATGGCAGAGGAAAGCAAGAGCTCAGAATTTTATAGATATGATAAATCAAATTTTCATCAAAATCTATTATCGCTAGAAATTAGGGGGAATCTGATCAGCAATTTCTTCCCATCGTTTTTCCCTCCCTTGTTTCCTTCTCTTCTTTCTTTAGACTTCTTATAATTTTCAGGCGCATGCATGGTTATTCACAAATAACCAGTGCAAGCATCTAAACAGAGCCGAAGAAGACATGTAGGACTAAAAACTTAATTGATAAATTGGATACACTATATAAGCTTGACTCGAATCTGACATAAAATAAATGGATTTGGATTGATCTCATGACTGTATCGATATAATTATGACATAAAATAATCATATCATATCACGTGTTAATCCATCCATCCAAAAATAACACAATTATGATCCATTTAATTAATGATATTTTTAATTCTTATTTATTTTTTTATATAAAGAGCATTTAATATATAAGTATAAAAAAGAAAAAAGTTACTTTGTTGGGTTGTGTCTATTTGTACTAGGTGAGTGTTAATTTAATTATATCTTTTTGTATTAATCTAGTTATGTCGTATCAATCAAACATAATCTATTTATTAAATGGATCATCCGTATTATGTTGTGTTATCTATTTAATAATTAAGTCGTAATTGTATTTAGATTTTTGGCATAATTAATTAATTGTATCAGGTTTGTGTCAACTCATATAGTGTTATGCCTTATTTTTGGCACAACACATACGCAACACAATAATACGAATTACTACACCTAACTATTAGGAGCCAATAGTTGGCATAGGTTAATCCCAACAACTTCTTAGGAGGGCCAATAGCCATCAGCTAACCTCCAATAGTTATACCAAATACAATATAGTGTCTTGTTTGGAACAACTATTGGCTCTAGCTATTAGAAAAGAACTACCTCAAATAGTTGATAGCAAATAGCTGTTGTTGGCCTCTCTTGGCAACTATCCCAAATAGGGCCTAAGGAAGAATCTAGTTGACAAAGCATTTAATTCACCCAATTCTTTTAATACCTTCAAATGATTTCAACAAAGATAGATTGTATTTCTTCTCAAAAATAATCAAGGATAAATTCTATTTCTCTGAATTATAGACATACTTTTAAAATTGTTAACATATTCTATTTCTATTATATATGAGGTGAATATCATTTCTGGGTTCAGCAAAATCTTATCATATTATATGATCGGATCAAGTTAATTTGGGTCGGGCACAAATGCACTATACTTTGACTCCTTGTGGGTTCATCTCTGGTCTTGTTGGGCCCCCTTTTTCCCTCACTCCATTTGGACACCAAACAAGAGACGTAGGAATGACAATTGTCACCAAAACTAAGCTGAGTAGTTCCATAGGCCATGGTCCTGACTCTACTTCTGAGCTAAAGAGCTGCAGTACATCTCCTTTAATGGTTAGTTCAGTGCTTTCTCAATGGAGAGAAACAAGAAAAGACTGCACCATTTAAAAGTGAGTGCACTTAATGAAATGGGATCAGAGACATCAACATTTTTCTCTTACAAAATCACCTGTCATCCATGCTTTTCCTCACATGCATTACACATGCCAGACCAGTAGTTCAACCATAAATTCCAAGAACCTTAAAGGCAACAGTACTGGCCTCTCATTGAACTTTGGTCACAAACTTGAATTCAAATACAGCCAATAAACCAAGTACCTGCGGTTTCCATGGGCAAAATTTCAAAATTCTTCGCTTCAATCTAAAAAAAGAAAAAAAGAAAAAAAGTAAAATCTTCTCTGTTTGAGAAAATCAGGTTCAGGTATCAGGATCTAGGCTGATTTAATGGATTTATGTATCAGTTTGAGGGCCTAAATCTTAGCTGGCAAAGTGCGTAAATGATTTATTTCTTCAAAGTTTCAGACTGTATCTTGTTCTGGCGAGCAGCCTCCATCTCTTAAAGCATTGCATTTAATGACATAGGATTGTGTCAACTGTCGAAGTTTTCCACCTAAGGTCTTGGGAAGTCCACATGCTTTGAGCCCTCTATCAAGTACCAGGATACAGAATCAAGTTTCCAGGCCAAGCAATCTCTTGTACACTCATCAGATGAGGTCCTGTTTAGAGGCATTCATTGGTTACAGAGATCCTTAATTGTCACATTGTACACCCAACTTTTAATTATTAACACAGTCCCTTCCAGCACCACAGAAAAGACTGATCAAAAAGGAAGAAAGTGGGTACCGTTTATTTTGTGCAACTCTCAGCAAAAATCATGCTCCATTGATAGCCAAGTTATTGGAAGGTTCCAGACTTCATTAATGAAGAAATCTCTTCCGCGTTAGTACTAAATACCGTTAAGCCACAGTTGGAGTTACTGATGCTTTGTTTGGCTATAAAATAAGTAAGAAACAAAGAAGACATGCCTTTACTGCAGTGGATTGCAGTGGCCACACCACAAAATTACCCTCACAACCATCAAGTCAAATAACTAATAGCCCCATCAAACAATCTTGTCAAACATGAGCGGCGACGGTGAAACATCACTCCCCGTAGAATTAGAACAATAGAGTTCTCCCATTTGCCACTGCATTTAATTTCCCTATTGTTAGTGGAGTTCAGACTCCAAGTCAAGGAACATGAAACAGAGGATCTCATCCCCATTCAGGCCACAGCTGATGGTATGAGCGATCCTAGGATTATGGTCAACTTCCAATTTTCCAGTAACAACCTAGTGGTTTACTAAGGACAAGAAACAACATAAATATGGTTACAACTGGTTAAGAAATAATTGTCTACATGTACTCCACATGTACCACCTACTTCTTAGAACTTTCCATTAAACCTTCTAAGAGGTGCTCAATTCTGTACTTCATAACAGGTTGACCCGATCTGGTCTTCTTAAACATTTTCTCCCTCAAAGACTTCCTTCTAGCTTCAGCCTCTGCTCTTTCTTCATTCTTTGCTTGAATGATGGCTTGTCTTTCCATCTTTGCCTTCTCATCTTCTACACGCTTCTTCTCATACTCCTCTCTCAAGCTCTGTAAACTACTCTTCTTCTTCTTATTCCTGCTTGGCTTTGGAACATTTTCAGTTTCATTTCCAACCTGCAAAGGCAATACAAAGTTCTTGATAAATCTTGAAGTCCTACCCAATATAATGTTGAAAAGAAAAACTGAAGTAAGCCACATCATGATGCAGAACCACACTGTTGATTTCTCTGATCATGTTTGATAGGATGAGAAGGTCCATAAAGCACTAGTTTGCTCATCCCATGAATGCATGGATTTTAAAGAGTCAGAGCCTTTTTGTTCTAGGCTAAATAGCCAGAACATTTTATTCTTGTATTGGCATAACCACCTCAATGAACCAACATTAATCAAAATCAACTCAGTCCTGTTGGGGATCAAATACCAAGAATAAAGGGAACTCGTTGCTGATCATTCTTTCTTAGTTTTCTGACTTCAGAGTACGATTTTATTGGTAAAAAAATATAATGCATAAACAGGCAAGAGTTAAATCCCTTTTACAGAGGCTACGTAACTTAGATAAGAAGTCAACAGAAGAGTTCTGACAAGTAACCTCGTAATTAGGAACAAGTTAGCATAATAGTACACTTAATTTCATTTGCTTTAAGGCTGCATATCGTCTCTCTTAGTCCCAGTTTTATGTACACCATGATAAGCAATAATAAAGACAAAAGAAAGCAAACCTCATGTTCTGAAGCAGCTGGAAGATGGTCACCAGGCTGGTTTTGCTGCTTTAGTGACCTTTTATACTTCTTCACATATTTGGCATTTCTATAAAACTCCTTTTGCTTTTCTGGCCAAATGGAAACACACGGTCATCATGTTTTAGTCACAACATGAGAAATTTAGATACTTTTAAATTACTCAAACAAAAAATAATAATCACGAAGGAAGACATATTGCATATTTACACAAGCAAATGAAAGATGGTCATCGATAAAGGAGCAAACCAAAAAGTCAACCACTTCCCCCTTCTCTTCCCTGTGTCCAATCCATCAAGATTTGCCAACAGATTTTTGAAATGATAAAGATTAAACAATAAGACATTTTGAAAATCAAACAAGTGAATCGAAACTTCAAGAAAACCCTCTTGAGACTGTTTTTCTCTTGCTCTCAACCTATGCACTTAATGTGCCTTCTTAATATGTCAAACAAAAGCAGTTGATAGAGGATGTCCCCTTGCTCAATACCCCTACAAGCAGACATGCCTCTGTAAATTGCTTATTTGACAGTATTCGTGTGCCACTGAAGTTGAGGCTTCCACTCAAATCCTTCAGCCAACAGCAATTATTGACATTTAGTAATTTTTTGCTCAAAGAAGCGAAGGTCACTCTAATGCATTTTTAGATTCTAAAATGTCACCCCACCACGGTTGGCACATCCCAGACTTTTCAAATCATGACATGCTTATCTCAGTATAGTTGATGCTTTTAAATGTCAGAATAGTCACAACAATGCATGAAAAATTTTCATTTCCTACAAGCAAGCAGCAGAATTGAATTTTTACTGGCAAAGCTTTTCTTCAGTTTCATTATCTATGACAGGAACATCCTCGACATCTTTCCAGTAAAAGGACCCTGCTCTTCCCAATCTTTTTGGTTGGACAAAACTTGTGAAAAAAAACTGTGTAAAACTTTATCCATAGCTGCTTATCAACAAGTGACAAAATGGGGATTTGGTGGGTGTGCAAGAGATACATATTTCTGCATGTGGCATATCAATTCTTTATGATGCCAGGCAGCTTCCAAAGTCTAAAGCAAAACTGTTGAAGTCAGCTGTTTGCTATGAAAATCCATTGCATGTTTAATTGGACCAGCTGCAATAATAATGAGCAGGCAGGACCTTCACCAGGTTGTATGATAAGCTCATTGAATTCCAATATGCCTTATTATGTCGATGAAGATGTTAAGTTTTTCAAAATTAATAATAAGTTCAAAAAGAAGGAAGGACAACATTCAGTCATTCAAACATGAGAATAGACACTTTTGGACATTCTCTATTAGTTATTTTTAAAGATTTTATCAGATTTCTCACTGATTTTAGCTAATTTTTTCTCCAAATTTAACAGGAAAATAACATGAAATGACTTTAACTATATATAGGATCCCTATAAACGAGATATAGTTTAGAAGCTTGGTTTCTTTAGTTTGATAGTTTCAGTCCCATGTTGGAAAGAAAATATCCTACAATGAGAATATAATACTTCTCCTGACTCGGTCAACAACAGCCAAATCCAGGCCCCCAAACAAAGAGCAGGGAGAGAAAAAATAGATTCTGATTCACCTTTTTTTTTTTTTTTTTTTTTATGCATTGACACAGCAAAGGTTCTAAAAGCCCAGAATATTTTCACGTTTGTTGCCATTATCCATCCTTCATGTAGCAATGATCAAAGAGCTATTTTGTCTAAATGAAGACATGCACGTGGATAGATTTTTGGTTCACCCCCTTAGAATCATGTACAGCCACATCAGCCACAAAATAATGTGATTACAATCTTATGGTAGTGATCCCACTCCTCGCCTTTTAAACTGATTGTATTGCTTTTTTAAAATCTTTTATTTACATTCTCCATTAATTTAGTCACTGAAATTTAACAAGCAACAGTCCTTTTCACAAACTTCATACCTTTTGTTTGGGGGAAAAAACCCAAAAGTATATTGTTACAAATAGGGAGCAACATGGACAAGAACCTTATCAGGCTAGATTATAAATCCTAGCAACAGAAGGCAAAAGCAGGCATAACTTATGTGCATTGAGAAGCCTTGAAATTAGCATATTATCTATCTTAGTGGCCAGACAAATGAAGTCCAAGTAAGTGAAAAAGTCATAAGATAGTCCTTTTTTAAATAAAACTTTTTTAGGCTTTAGTTATGATAAGTCCATATGATATTCTATTCAAGATTCTCAGCAGTTTTGTAGTTTTAATAATATTTTAGTACTTTTCTGGTGATTCAAACAATCAGTGCTTCTAGAAATGCAAGTCCTAGCTAGCTATAATTGAAATTTAACTAAGTTTCTAAACACAAAAAGTAAAACTTCACCTGTGATTAGCTCAATTAAGGAGCATATGGGCTAATTTGTACCAAAGCCGAAGTCCTATGATGATTGTTATTTGAATCAGATTGAAACCTAAGGATTGTTATGCAGAAGCCCAGAGTAAATTAAAGGGCTTGTAGTTCGCAACATGATCAATAGGCAATCTAGATTCCTTCACCATCAATCTAGATTAACCTGCAAATAACCCTCTAAACACCTAGGGAAGACGTTCAAGTTCCGCAGCCACATCCTCCACACAAGGATTTGGGTATCAGAGCATATCATATCATATTGTCCAAGACATAGAGCACCACTGCCTGATCAGCACAATATAGAATGTATCATACACACTTATATGGGTGTCAGTCGAATAATAGCTGAACTGCTTAAAACAATATTGTTTTTTCAAAAAAAAAAAAAAACATTCTGAAGCCATTCTCATCTCCTTAGTCCCAAGTTTACAACAATTTGAGGCTCCAATCTATTACTTTGTCATCTAATCAGCTCTAAATCATACCCAAAAGAAGATATAAGACCAAAATTTCTGAAAATTTTTTATCAACAAAGTTAAACTTTGAATTTGCATGGCACAATGTTGTCGTACACGTTATTTACCAGATTAAATAAGTTAAAGCATGCATCTTTTATTTCTTCACATGTGTAAAACGTGCATGTTCTCATAGTAACATGGTGTCTCTCACCAATTATATGATTTACCATGAGTTTTAACTTAAAGCACAGTTTCTGGTCGTTGCTTGTTTGCCATTCATAGCATAAATCGCAGTATGAAATATGCTGACACATATATTTTTCCTACAATTTGCCAAAAAGATAACTACATGTTCGAAAATGTCTATGTCTAACTAGCAAGCAAATTATAATGGCCTACTTTAAATAGAGAAAAAAAAAAAAGTTAAATAGTGAAACTTTGTGTGCTAATTATGTGCTTTTTGACAAATTAATCTCCAGTATCCTGTGAAGGTGTGCATTGAGGCATTGATGCCATGCATACCATGCCGATCCCTAGCAAACACCAACACAATACACAACAATCTAATCCCTGGCTTTGCAAGAGATCAACAATCAACATACCAAAGATGAGTCAATGGCTCAAAATCCTGCAAGATATTGGGCCTTTCCACCTGTTTCTTTCCCTAATAAATTTTAAACATCCCCTATTCACATCAAACTTGGCCTTCTCCTAACGCAATTCAAAACGTTTATCTTGCATATCATTGTAAAGATACGGTTTATTTCAATCAACTAGTTTCACCATTAATTCCACAATGACATAACTCTGTGATTCTTGAGAGAAACAAAACAGCGGACAATATTACATGTTTGTACCTTTTAGTTCGTATTCCCGTAACGGATTGAAATAAAAACTCCAATTTGCTCATCAAAATAGCAATTCAGTTCTCAATAATGAACAGCTCAGATCATGTGGACCTCCAATGGGCATGTGAATTAGGGTTGATTGAATAAAGTCTTCAATAAATCAAAAAGAAATAATCAGGGAATTGATCTTACTGATAAGCGAAGGGTTATATCCCGAGGGCTTCGACTTGGAGTTGGCGAAGGCTTCAAGGGAGAGGCCCTTCCCTCCCAACCTCCTCTCGTTCCTCTTCGCCTTCCAAACGCTCTTCTTGTGGCTGCCGCTGGTTCTCTCGGATCCACCTACACCGTCGCGGCTCTTCATCTGCTCTCTTTGCGGAACGCGACGCGTTGGAGAAAAGGGGGGCCTTTGGAGCGAGATAAACCCTAAACGCGCTTCTTATGTTTATAATTATATCCTTATAATCATTTAAATTATATTTACGTACTTAGAGACAATGTTTTTCCGCCGTTGTGCTATAATTACCCTTTTCACACATATATGCCTTATAAATACCTAAATGACAATTATATCCTTATAAATGCACTAATTACATAAGAATAGATAAAAAAAAAATTATAAAAATATATACAAATGATTAATTTAAGAGGATAGATAAGTATGCTTGACATTTATAAGAGTATACATGAAAAAAAAAAAAAAAAAAAAAAAAAATCTAATTTTGAATAGTACAAAAGCATCCGCTAGCTAAACAAATAATAATTGAAATAATTTTATTTCTACCATAAATTCTATCCTGCTTTCTTGGTTCTACAAGGTAATGCTAACCTCAACTGGCCGGTGTCGTAAATTACGGCATGTTAAAAAGCTCCTAATGGTTTTTGGAGGACTCGGCTTTGGGCTTAGTTTTTTTTTTTTTTTAAATAAAAAGCTGTTAAAAAAAAGAATGATGGTTGAAGCAATTTCTAATGCTTGAGGCGCATCAGGCCGCTTGGAACTAAAAAAAAAGGTTTTCTTATTTGTCTACTACACTACTATTTAATTTTCTTCTTTATTATTTAATATTATTTTTAACATGAATCTGCTACACTATTATTTAATTGCAACAAAAGTGGAAAGTAGTCAAATATTTTATATATATATATATATATATAGAACGAAAGACATGAGCTTTGCATGCAGATACAAATAGTGTTTAAGACTAATAATATACCGTACATGGAACAAGGTCTAAAATCTAGCAATGAATTGATGCATTATAGTAGAAGACTAGTAATACGCCTGCGTCCAGTGTGAAATGAAGTGAGAGAGTATTCAACAATGGCTAAGAAAGTACTCTCAAATTGGCGACAC
The DNA here is from genome assembly GCA_017589505.3 of Metroxylon sagu. Lineage (NCBI taxonomy): Eukaryota > Viridiplantae > Streptophyta > Magnoliopsida > Arecales > Arecaceae > Metroxylon > Metroxylon sagu. Next base: position 65,232 of record JACVBY030000645.1, on the reverse strand, counting down.
TGGAACCTCTGATTGCATACGAAGGACGTCAGAGGAGAGATCGCGCTAAAGATTCGGCGGCGTCCCAAAAACATGGGCAAAATAATTTGACAATTTTTTTTTTTTTTTCAGTACCTATAGTCATGCTTTCATTTTGGGATGACCGGAGCATTCTCTTGTTTCTCTCAAGACAGGAACTAATCCGAAAATATTGCATACATTAAACACTAAATTAACTATAAATTCTTGGTTCAGATCAAAAAGTTTGAATTATAAAATAAACTGTGGCATGCTGACGAAGAGGAGATCTAAATGATAGTTTCAACTCTATTTAAAACTTTATATTATAAAAGTTGCTTATATCCAAGTTTTCCTCTTCTGTTTTTTTTAAGCATGAGTAGCCTCCGCTAGCTTCTCACGCTGGCCAACTTTCAGGTTCATAACCAGACGAGCTCTCACGGAGAGGGATACGTGAGAGTACAAGAGTTCTGAACAACTCAACTCGTTCTACATAAAGCAAACACTCAGATTAATTTACTTCCCAGAATCCCAGAACAGTAGACCTACTGCTGGCTTTGCCATGCACCAGTAAAATTATCACAGAACAGACCACCATATATTCAGCTGTTTGGAGGTGGTATTCAGGCATCCATATTTCATTTCATCAAATTTCATGCAAACATCCTACCATATTTCTTGGCAGCCTCTTTGCTGTCAATGATGGTTGTCACGGGGCCTCTTGTAATACCCCAAATTTAGATCTGGCTCATAAATAAATTCTGACTAATTTGTGGCGTGCAATGAAAACGTCGCATTATAAGGAGGAAAGATTGTGATACCTCAAATTTAATCTCATATTGAATGAAAGGGAAGAATGTGATACCTCAAATTTAGTCTTATATTGAATGAAAAAGAAATATGTTATGTGATTATAATTTAAGTCCATTAACTTTCACTTGAGTTTTTGGATCACGTGATTTCGATCAACTGGTGAACTTATGGCGTTGATGCATTGGTGCTCGATGTCGAAAATACCTCCGCTATCACTAGATACATTTTGAACATTGTTAATGACTCTAATAATTGTTGGGCAAGCCATCGAAGATATATCACTAGATGCATTCTGAACATTGTTAATGACTCTAATAATTGTTGGGCAAGCCATTGAAGATATATCACTAGATGCATTCTGAACATTGTTAATGACTCTGATAATTGTTGGGCAAGCCATTAAAGATAGCGCCATCGTCGTGATGGTTGGGAGGGCAGTCAAGCACCCCAGGTATGGTTCTGTCATCCCTGCCAATTCTGATAATTGTTGGGCAAGCCATTAAAGATGATGGCGCCATCCTTGTGATGGATGGGAGGGCAGTCAAGCACCCCAGGTATGGTTCTGTCATCCCTGCCAATGATAACTGGCCTCTAGACACAACGATGATTCACCTCAGCCTGTTATGATAGGTTGAGTTGCTTCATCCATCTCTCCATCACTGGCAATTTCCCAGGACCCGAACCTCAAGCCCAGCTTTCCCCTTCCACCATTTGAGTAGGTGTAACCAGCCGCTGAGTTCTTGTACTCCAGCTCAATCACTTGAGCTTGGACTTGAACTCATACTCTTAGACCCATAGCAGGGATGAGGATCCTTTTCCTTTCGGTGCACCCACTAAAGAAAACGGCATGGAATCACGTTCTTTCTCAAGAGAAGAGTATCACATTGAGTGCATTATAAGTTCTTTCAACATTCAGATGTGTGCCGATAAGCCACCAAAAAGCTAGCATTTCCGAAAAATTCGATCTCAAAAAACTTGACAGCCTGCCCATGGAAACGAAGATAAAGTAATGCTTAAAGAAGGGAATATGCGAGCAAATTGATCAAAAGAATCTCACACAGAGCAGCAAAAACTTTCTAAATTATATGAACATACTTGGATAGAAAAAAACTTGACTGGAAGTGGTCCACACAGGAATCTATTGGAAATTGGAGACTGCATTTCTGGTGTAGTAGCAGGGGAAAAGAGCTTCTTTTTATCATCAAAGTGCCAGAAGATAAGAAGTGCACAATAACATAACATCTACCACTTTGGGGCTGGATATAATGTCAGCATCTCCACTCTAGAATCACTATTCTTGTAATGATCAAGCTAAAACTGTTTACATAATGAGCAGGACAAAACGAGGACTTCTGTGTGATCTAAAGGTCCCTCCTTGCTCAGAAAGTGTTGCACCTTGATTCAACAGGAAAATGATTATTCAAAAAATGACTATTCTCAAAAAAAGAAAATTAGAGTGAGAAAGCATCATTATTCAAATTATATTTTAGGCTGCTTCTACTTGGTGAGATCCCAAAAATTATTATTGTACATCAGAGGAAAATACATCAACAAATGAGTAATCATCATTAGACCCCAAGGTGCCACCTCACTGGCTATCTTTGAGAAAGTGGATATGCTCAGACTGCATGGTTCAAGACTTTAAGCATGCTAGTTCCTAGGAAACAATGAGCTTGCTAGCACCACTGCTCCACTGTTGTTGGCACTAATATGGCTCTAGCACCTATAAACTGGACTAATATTTGATCAAGACAACTATCTCACAGCTATTATTGTCCCTCCAATCAAACCGTTGACCACATCTTGACCAAAAATTAAACAAAAAAAAAAAAAAAAGGAGAGAGCAAGGAGCCATGCATACTTTGGAGTTTCATGTAAGGATGGTTAAACCGTACTAAACTAGATAATTAGGGGTGAACCATATTGCCGAACCATCTTGGAATTGGTATGGTTTAGTATAAAAGTTGAACCATCTTGTGCCACCCCATACTAACCTTGAACCATATTGAACTATCACATACCATGTCGAACCATCCAGTTCAGCTTGGTATGGATGGTTTATGGGTTGGAGCCTCTTGGTTCAATTGATCGATATACTGCTAATTCAGTATGGTATGCTTTATACCGAACCATACTAGTCTGATACCAAAATGGTATTGATTCCCTATAATGAACCTGGTTTCATTGGTTTCAAGAAGAGATCCTCTTTGCAAGGAGATGGTCAATTGCTATAGTGAAACTTGGTCTCATGGGTTTTTAAGAAGAGATCCTCTCCACATAGAGACAATCAACTACTCACCCCTAATTCTCCAATAAAACGTAATTATGCATGTTTATTACCCTAAAAAAGAATAGGTCTTGCATTTGTGCACTCTTTCTTAGTTTCCTAAAAGAAAAGTTGTGCATATGAAGAAAATAAGGAGTGGAATGATAACATAGGAAACTATGGACCATATATATTAAAAATGCTCCCAAGTAGTTGAAGTTAGATCTCAAAAATATTAAAAAAGCTTTTAATCACCCTTATTGTCTCCAGATTACGTAACTAGAGTTAGTGTTGGTTCTTGATTAGGTGTCTATGTTGGGATAGCCCGTCTGAACCCAAACCTTTTAGGTTAAACACAAAGGAGTTACAAGGTGGTCTCTAGAACTGCTCGAAACCACCTCATAAGCTGCTTTCTCCACCCTTTTGTTCTGAGATTGCTAACGCGAAGGAGCATGCACCTACGAATGACACAGGAATGAGAACAAGATAGAAAATGAGAGCATGGGAAAGAAATTACCGAAGTTCTTCCTCTACCATCCTCATCTGCATTGAGCCCCAATGGAGACAAGGTACTTGGACTGTGATCATCTCCTAATCAATGATGCTTTTTGAGATCTCTAGAGTAGTGATTCGATCCATCCTGGTAAGTTCTTCCTTCTTACCATTGTGCATTCCATTCCCTTCATTGGTATTAGAGTCATAAGGATTGCATTCTGGTTCTTTTATTCTCAAGGATTGCAACCATGGGTCGCTGGCTAAGTAGGAGGTAGTGGATGTCACAATGGACGACCCCGTACTATGTGACCAAGCTAGGAAGCCGCATGCTTGGACTGCGATTGTAACCTAGCTATGATGCCCGTATCCATGCCCTCACCAACTATAAGCCAGCCGTGCCATTAGACCCCAAAACATAAGACTACATCGCATCGAACCATACAACCTAGTTGAGATGCTCCGTGCTCGAAATGTAATCAAAACCTAGGTCAGGCCACATCCTCCGTGGTCCTTTTAATTGGTTGTTGAATCATGCTCGCCGACTATTGACAAAGTGGAAGAGGAGGGCATTGTGACCACAGGTCATTGGCTGTCCCCTCTTGGGTAGCCATCAAAGCAGATGTAATACACCAACCCAATGTATATCGGTTGAAAATGAAGCTGAATAAAAATTAATATGATAAAAATTGGTGAGCAAATTTACCTTCTTGACATTTGGCATTGAATTAGCTTTGCAATGCATCTTGAATCGCCTAAAACTTAAGGTCATATGAGGAAGTTATGGGCAATTTCATGAGCATATGATAATACTGATGAACTTTTAGGAAATTACAAAAATGTCATTCCACAGCCAATAATTTAAGGATGATTTTTCTCAAATTATTATCCAAGTTTTTATATTTCTTTCTTTTAAAAACTTATGTTAGATCAGTTAGAAATTTGATATGAGTTAGGAATCTATTTTTGGGCATTTATTTGATATTTGTCTCTTTAATTTTCTTTGGAAAATAGGAGTTTCATTAGAAGTAGGAAATCTATTGGCTTTAGAAAATTAATATCCTACGAAAAATAGAAAAGCGTTTAGCGTTAAGAAAAGCACAATATAAATAAATCCTAGTGGAAGTCTTTTGATATGAAAAATTTATTAATAAAGCTTTTGAAGATTTTCTTCCTAATTTAGAGAGATTCCTTGTTTGTCGGGATGCGAGACAATAATCCCATGAGAAGTGATCGATAGAGGACCAATATTTATCTCTTTCATGTAGGGTTTTCTGCATCAATAAGGATTTAATCTCATTGTTCTTCTCTAGAGAATCTCATATTGATGATGGCATTCAAAGCTCGTTGGATTTATTCGGTAGTCATGCCTGTAAAATAAATGATAGGTTTTGAAGGAAAGAGTCAAAGTTGATGTTGCAACCCAAAAGGAAAAAAATAAAAAGAGTTTTGGCTTTTAAAGAAACTTTATTATGAGCCTTCTTAGTTGTCTTAATTTTTTCCTAGTCTCTGTAGAAAACTTACTTTATTATTTTTAGGAGTCCTATGTTATCCTCTTTTAGGAGTTTTATTTTTGCAAATATTAAATTAGCCAATGATTCTATTCTTTTATTTTTAGAAGCGTTTAGTCCTTATCTAATTAAGAGTTCTAGTCCAGTTTTACTTTATAAATAAACTCCTAATGTATTCCATTGAATCAACGAATTTCAGATACAAAATTTCAAGAGATTGTTCCCTTCTTTCTGGCTTGGAGCTGTTCCTTGCTTGATGGTGCGAGACCATAACTTTTCTTCAGAGAAGTCAGAGTTGATTAATTAAAGACCCTCGAGGAGTTGGTGAAAGACTAGTGGATAACTCCGTTAGATCTGCTTACATCAGTTGATTGGGATTACTCTGATTCATACCTATAAGGTTAGTGATAATTCACCTCTTCTGAATTTTATGTATCATTAATCGTGATTGATTAAAATATAAATTGCGAATCATATAGATTTATGAATTATGGAATATTATGGTATCAAAATTATGTTATGAACTCTATGATTTGATTATGATTCTTAGTTTATAAATTGATATATTATCGATTTATGATCATGATTATCAAAGCTAATTTAATGCATATGAATTTTGAATAACATATGGAATAAATTGATTTATGAAATTTTAAGATAATTTAGATTTCAATGCTGGCTATGTTAGATACCTATGACCGATTGGGATATGCATCGGCTGAGATTCTACTAGTGGATGTTAAATGCTGGTCAATACTTATGGTAGATGTGGGATATGCATTGGCCAAGATCCCTCCAGTGGATTTTAAATGCTGGTTAATATCCATGGCTGATAGGAGATGCATTGGCAAAAATCTCAAGAGTGGAAGAATGATGTGGAATATGCATTGATCGAGATCATACCAATGAGCATTAAACATTAGTTAATACTCATGGCCGGTGAGGGATATACATTAGTTAGGACCTTATTAGTGAGGGTTAAACATTGGCCGATGAAGAGATAATGATTTCGAGCATAGTCAAATTGGATGATATGTTGCATCATGATAATAATAGGAAACCTATAAATTATAGATTTACTCTTCTTATTTCTTAAATAATGTTGATTGCTTAATATGTTTAATTATTGGGAAACATATTTAAATATTATTATCTAATTCCCTAGTAGAGGTTATTATTGCTTACTAGATCGTTGAGCTCATTATTCTATTATTCATTTTTTTTAGATTTTAATTAGTAGATTCATTAAGTCACTACGAGGGAGTATTAGTTGAGCTAAAGATTCTGCGCCATGATATGGAATCAAATTTATCATATCATAATTTTGATCAATGATGCATTTTAACTCATTAAATATTTATTTTGGACATGATGAATATTGAATTCAATTTTATTTCCATCGCTTAATGATTGGACGATATTACGATGAATGCCTTGCATACTTATGAGGTCATACTTTATAGATATACAATGGTTAGTGTGCCCCTCAGCTCAAGGTTATAATAGTGGATCAAATCATCAACCCTTTAATTCCTTATCTTAGAGGGTTTTTCACCATAAAATAATGCTGGCGTTGGGCTCTCCAACCATCGAAGAGTATAGGGAAGGGGTCCCTATGGCACCAGCAGCTGAGAGGCCCTCCACTCACTGCCCCATGTCAGTCCATCCATGGCCTAGGGTGGTGGAAAGGAATGGCACAACTTTGTAAATTTGATGAAAATATGTCCAATTTCATACCAAGTCAGCACCACGTTAGATAAGTAGTACTGGCATGGTCCGCTTGGCTACTGATGTGGCTAACGAGACCACTAACATGGCTAATGATACGGCTATCATGCGGCCACTAGCTGCTGCTGCTGCTGCTGCTGCTGCTGCTAATGTGGTGATGAAACGGCTGCTAGCACACCGATGACATGGGAAGGACTTATATGTAATTTGCAAAGACTCTAGAGACCTATTAATTTTGTCAACAGTAAGGGCTTCTAAATATTTTTTATGACCATAGGGAGCTTAGATTAATTTTACCTATAAACTTACATAGATATCCAGAAAGTTTCTATTTTTATAGAAAAGGACATTCTATTGATAAATTTCTTCAAAATCATAGAAAATTATAGAGAAATCCAATTGGCATTATTTTTATGTCATTTTTCTTCCAAAAATTCATGTTGATTATAATGTCCATGCACATTATAAGTATACTGATTATTGATTGTTGCTTGGAAATTAATTGGGATCTAGACTATGATGATATGTACACCTTATATCAATGATTCAAGTCTCGGTGGGGTTGGGGTTATCTTGGTCGTCCCATTCCATCCTGTCCCAAAGAGATTTTAGGACCTATCTTGATCATCCATCCTTCTCAGCCATAATAATATTGAAACTATAATTTTAAATAGATCTAATTTATCATCAAAATATAACTTTTGAGTTTAAATATATTTAAAAATCAAATAAAACACTAAAGTTTTACAAATAATTTTTTTAAGAAAAAAGTATCCCAAGCAAGTATCAAGATGTTTGACCAGGTCAGAGATCAGAACGGGATGGGACACAGGCATATTGTTCCATAAAAAGACTAAGACGCTTCAATTCCATGAAATTTAAAACCTTACCTCATATCATGACTACATTGATTACAAAATGAATTCACCGCACACCATACGTGAACATATTAATGTATAGAATGAGAAATATAAGAGGCTATATAGGAGAGGCCTCAAAGTTCAGCGAGGCATCAGGAGCAAGGTTCTTTTAGAATCACCAGATACATGGAAACCAGTGATAAGAATTATCAAAAAAAAGATTCCTCTTTCCAATTATTAGGCCATCATGAAAGAGCCTAAATTGGCAGATGAGTGCCATATTCAGAGTGAGATCAGGCAAGTTGCTGCATTATTACAGCTTCCAAATCTTTAGAGCATAAGGCATATGAGCTTTAGCATTAGAAAGAAAGAACCTACAGTTTGGTGGTGTTCCTAATTTGAGTGCTAAATAATTGATATCTTTAATCAAGTGGGAGTTCTTAGGTTGGCAAAACTTGAGAAATTTTCACCTAGAACTAAAATTTTGCACATATAAACTAAATTATAGCAATTAGATATGTGTTCATGGGAGATGATTAGAAGCATAGTGATTTTTTAATCCCATGTCTTATGTCTAGTTACTAGTAATTTGGTTTGATTTTGCTGCAATAATTGTATGGTGCTAGTATTCACTCTGTGATATTATATCTCTCATGATATCTGCATCTAAGAATATAGTAGCTAAACTTAACAAGGGTGAGAAACTAAACAGTGACAATTAGATATGTGGCACCATGAAGTTAGTACATCCTTCAAGAACAAGAGGTTCTAGCAACCCTGAACCATACCAATGCAGTCTCTAATCCCAAACCTTTTGCTTAGCACAGCAAAGATCTTGAGGCCTATCAGGCTTAGAAAAGAAAGAATAGTAAGCTCACATCACGTTGCTGAGCAGTATGCAAGATGATCTCCTATGTGAATTTGAAGACTATTTGACTGCTAAAGAGATATGAGCAGCCCTAAAAGACAAATGAGGGTACCTCAATTCCTAAGCTGAGGATGATGATCAAATTTGACATATAAAGGAAGCACCACATTTATTCTAGAAGGCATCACTTAAGGGAGATATCAAATATGATGAGGAAGTTGAAGTCAACTAGACATACCCTCAGTGATGAATAACAAATACAAGCAATTATTTAGTCCTTGCTTGACAATTGAGAGCACATGAGGATCAATATGAAGCATAATAAAAATATTGAAATTTTTTATGACATTAAGCATCATTTAGTACTGGAAGATGAGCACTTTAAGGTAGATAAATCGTCAGGAAATGTAAATATGATAGCGTCTAGCTTGCATAAAGCATTCAGCTCTAAGCACTATAGTTAATGGGTGCTCCTGAATAAGGAAAAAAGGATCGGACCGATGCCCAAAAAGACTAAGATCCTTATGAATGCCCAAGAGGGGCAAGCTCAGTGGAAAGAAGGAAAAAGGTTGAATGACTTGCTACAATTGTGACAGATTGGGCCACTTTGCTCATGAATGCATTAAGCTGAAGAAGGTGCTATCCAACTCTGTTACTTGTCATAGTGTTTATATTTCCAGTAGTGCAATACTCACGAAATCTCATCCTATGTGGATTGTAGACTCAAGAGTAAGAGAACAAGTAGCTAGAGATAGGGAAACATTTATGGAGCATCGTCGAATACCATCTAGAGTAACATGGATATATGTAGAAACAACTCAAGGGTCGAAGTCCAGGGTATTGGCACCTACAAATTGAAGTTGCATGGTGGTCAAACCTTTCTCCTCCATGATGTCGTGATGCACTAGAAATCTGATAGAATTTGGTCTTTATACTAGTCCTTCTAGGTCATGGCTTTTAGCTTAATTTTCATGGTGATTGTGTTCATGAATGCTTTGAAACAGATTATTATGGCTTTGATAGTATAATGCACGGTTTTATGGTTCTTATTGTTGATTACGACTTCATGATTAATATAATGATGGTTGTTTTTTAGTTGATTGCATCCTCTAGTAATGTGAGTGTTGATGCAGATATTTAGCGTGCTAGACAAGGTCGCATTAGGCGGGACAAAATGAATAGATCCGTTAGAGAAGGGCTATTAAGCCTACTTGCTAACATTGGCTGGCAAGAAAGATAACCTGAAAACTATTCAATAAAGGAACTAGAGCAGCAATTCCATTGCAATTGGTTCACTCAAATATTTGATTCGATAAATATGAGGGTAAAGCATAGAGCCTCATATTTCATCATATTTATAGATGATTTCACATGGTTTGGTCGTGTCTATCTAATCTCTCATAAGTTAGAAGTATTGGATTGCTTTAGACAGTATATAAGTCTGGTTGAGAATCAGTTAAATAAGAGAATGAAAACTTTAAGAACAAACTATGGGTGTGAATATCTATCTGAGCAGTTTAAAGTCCTAGAATAGACTCTGTGATGAAGAAGGTATAGTTAGATGACTGATAGTTCCTAGAACTTCGCAAGAGATGTAGGGAGAAGGAACAAAATCCTATTGAAAATAGTCAGGTTAATGATGGCACATGCTAACCTACCAATATCATAGTAGGAGGATGCTTTGTTGATTGCTGCCTATGTGCTTAACTGAGTGTCCTCAAAGTCGGTCACTTCCGCACCATATGAATTATGGACAGGATGAAAGCTTGATTTGAGCAATTTATGAGCTATCTATGTTCATGACTCTTATAAGTTTAGAAAGCTGAGTCTAAGTGGAAAGAAATATATCTTTATAAGATACTCTGAACACTCCAAAGGGTATGTGTTCATAGGTAAACAGGCAGATGGAAGTGTGACCGAGTTTGAATCAAGGGATGATACTTTTTTAGGAAGTGATTAACTTAGTAGGGGTGAGATTACTAAGGATATTCATCTATACAAGGTGGATGATCCTAATAGTATGACACTCTTAACCTAATAATAGTGATACTCTTAACCAACAAGTTATGGTTAATAAGGAATTGCCCCAACATAATGAACCAAGTGAGAATACCACACCATCCAGTGGACCAGTTCCATAGGATGCTCAATTGCATAGAAGCATCGTAGAAGTATCCCTTGTCATCATTTTGAGATTAAGGAGAGGCATTTATAACTCTGCTGCAAGATGATGATAATGAGCTTAAAATAGTGATAGAGACTTTCTCATGCCCTGCGAAGGATGAATGGAGAAAAATAATGGAAGAAGAGGAGTCAAAAGAGATGACATCATATTTGGGACTTGGTTGATCTCCTACCTAGATGCACAATTATTGGGAATAAATGGGTTCACAATTGAGACAGATAAGTCTCCCTTATGATGAAGGACTATATCTAATAGGAGGGTGTAGATTATAAGGAAACTTTTTTCTCTAGTAGTGAGGTCTACTTCTGTTTGATTGATCCTAACTATTATAACTCATCTATATTTAAAGTTGCATCAAATGGATATTAAAACCACATTTCTCCAAAAAGAACTAGATGCAGAAATCTAAATGGAACTAATAGGTTCCGTCGTGAATAGCCAAGAGCACAAAGTTTTGAAGTTCCAAAGATCAATATATGGCCTAAAGCAATCATCGAGACAGTGGTATCTGAGATTTCATCAAGCTACAATTTTTTATGAGATTATGATGAATAATGAAAACCATTATGTGTATGTTAAGCATTCAAAGAATAGTTTTGCAATACTATCCCTTCATGTCGATGATATTTTGTTGCCTGGAAATAATAAGGAGTTCGTAGTTGCCATTAAAGAATGACTGCTATCGGATTTTGAAATGAAGGATATAGGTGAGGTAACTTATGTGCTTGAAGTTAAAATTCCAAGGGATCACTCAAGGAGGATCTTTGCTCTATCATACGAGCCATATATTTGTAAATCCTTGAATGATTCAATATATATAATTGCAAACCCATTGATGCTCTAATTGCAAGGGGTGAAGGCCTGAGACTAAAGTTATGCCCAAAGACTCTTGATCAAGTAAAGCAAATGGCAAGAGTTTTCTATTCCAGTGTCCTTGGAAGCCTAATGTATGCTATGATGTGTATCGGGCTTGATATATGCTATACCATAGGGATGGTGAGCTGGTATTAGTCAAATCCAAGACTGGAGCATTGGAAAATAATCAAAAAGAATATGCAGCATCTAAAAGGCACTATGGGCTATTCTCTTTGTTTCCAAGGAGGTGTTTTGCGCTTAATTGGTTATATTAATACCGACTGAGGTGGAAACCTGGATGAGCACAAATTGATTTTAGGATATGCATTCTTGCTAAATAATTGTACCATTTTTGTAGTAGCAAAGAACAATCTTATATAGTCTTGTCCATAATAAAGGTTAAATTTGTGGCATCCATAGCAGTAGCGCAAGAGGTTATTTAGCTTAGAAGATTCCTACATCATTTGGAAGTTGTCACTAAGGATTTGAAACCAATGATTGTATATTATGACAGTTAGATAGCTATTACCTATATAAAGGATCCCAAGTATCATTATAAGACCAAACACTAAGATACGAAGCATAATTTTATGAGAGATGTAATAGTGCTAAAGGAAATGGTCCTAAAGTATATTTCTATGCATGGTTACTGATCCTCCAACCAAAACTATCCATAGAGATGTGTACATATTACATGTGAAATCTCTGGGATTGCATATGAGACTTTATGTACCTCAACCATGGTGACTCATGTATGCTATAAATGCAAAGGAAGCTGACACACACATTGTATAGACATTGTGAAAAGTATGTCATACAAGTCGATAATTGGCTCTCCCGCATAAGCAATCACCTTTGGCGCTTAGTAGGCAAGTAGAGATGAGACAATTTTAAACTATGGCAATATGAGAGTATGTATAGCTTGACTAATAATCTGCTTTGATGGATGATCAAGATGAGGCCTTGATGATACATTAATATAAAGGCCGAATATGAATGTCCCATTATCCACCTGACTTGTATAAAGCTAGATGTGAGATTTTGATTGGAGTTAGAGGATAACAAGTACCTGGAGGACTTGAGTTAGGCATTAGATAGTGACTAAACTAAGATTTGTATGATATGCAATCATAGTAAGACATGTGCTCCATGAAAGAGAAATTACACTATAGCAATGTGATTCATACCACGTGTGCTAGTTTGACCTACAAAAGGAAAGTGAGCATAATTGTGCGGTTCTATAAAGAAGGATCAGTTATGTCACCTTAATAGAGGCTTGGACATAATAGCGTGTTATAAAAACCAACAATCAAAATCTAAACCTTAATTAGAAAATTAAGGGAAGTATCTCTTTATGTCCAAACCACTGAAAAAGCATATGCCTTAAGTCCAAGTATCTCTGATCCCTCTTTATAAAACCACACTTGACTTTCCCATCTCATTACCCAATTGAGGACATGCGATAATCTTTTGATGCAAAGGCAACTTTTATCTTAATTTTCAAATTTAGATTCGGTTTATTTTTTGTTGATTGTTGGTTTTTTATTATTTATCCTTTGTGTGTTAGAAGCTCGTCATATATTTTCCACTTGGAAGTTTTGTTCTATTTTAGGCAGACATTAATAAAAGAGTATGGGTTACTAGACAATTCAACCAAACGCAGGACAAACTTTGTTAGAAATAAAGGATTTTCTTGTGCAAGTGTCTAAATGATGGCTACCCAGCATGCAAACGTCTACAGCAAAAAATATAAACTAAAATAAAACTGAACTTCATTGTAGGTATAGTGCTGCACAAAAGTGGTATGCTCTACCTCTTTAATTCAAATAAAAAAAAAGAGGTAAAATCTTCATATTCCTCTTTTTATGTATTTCCTAGATTTTTTCTGCTTTGTTGTCCATTTCTTCTTCTCATATGGTACAAATTTCCAAGCTTATAAACTATTTTTGATCATGAATTGTAGTGAAGCTGGATTACTAGAAACATTCAATTTGTTAAACATTGTCTTAAATGTTGACCAGCAAGCTCATGGAAGATGCATTGACAGTCTTTTATTTAATTCAGCAAATTTAACTAATCAAGGTTCAAATGTGGGTACTTGATGGTTGTAGCCCCAAGTTACTTGGTACAGAATCCTCGGGATGATACCCCTATAGATGTCCTCCTCTCTCTTCTTTATCAGATAAGATAAAATGCCCTCAACCTCAGATCTTATATGCAAATACAAGGCACCTGCTGTCTCTCTGTCTTTCAACACCTCCATCTTTCTGCTTGTTATAATTGGTTTTCCAAATAAATAATAAAACCTACCAGGTATTTTGGGGCAGACAAAAGGAACAAAGATATCTTGTTTTCTATCATCATTCCTATAAACAAAATAGCTTCCATGTCAAATATGGGCATTGATAATGAAGATGATACTATTGGAAGAATAATCAACTAATATAATACAAAGTTTAACAGAGATGGGAATTTACCTCATGTCTACGTCCCTGTTCAATTCTTTTATTATTTCTTTTATGAAGGGAATACTCATCATATCATCAGAATCCAGAAGCAACTGTACCATTTTATCACATAGCAATCCCAAAATCAGTTTATAAATAAATCCACAAGCATGCTAACTGAAACCAACTAAAATCCAGTAAAAAAGTAAGCAATGAATGGAACAGCACATACATGATCAAAAATATCTGAATTTTGAAGAAAATCTCTTGAGCAAATAAGCTGGATGCTAACAGCATTTTAGTAAGTTTCACTTATGAAAGCATAAACAGTTCAACCAACATAAGATAGAGGATTATTTTATGAAAAGGAAAGACATTAAATAATGCCCTTTATTTGTTCCTGAAATAATGGTAGGAACATGGGATAATATGTAGAGAGGCGCATATGCTTACAGAGGATGGTACAATTAATAGAGGGTAATTCAATAGTCATGTTCAAGGTCCGCAAAACTAGCACTAATACCCATACTGGCATAGTACCAATTTGGTATGGTACAAATCAAATATGGTACAAATCAGTACAATAAAATATGCATCTCTACCAATATACGATACTTATTTTTTTTTATTCTTAATTATAATATCACTAGATACCGAACAGTAAAATTGGTACCAAATGGTACAGAATGGTTCAATTCAATTTGAATTAGTTTAATTTATGCTGAATTAAAACTTGATATTGTATTATCTAAAATATTATGCAAATGATCAATATTTTATGAACAAATATTTTTCTATTAGCCACACGAGCTATAGCCACATGGCCCTATTCTATTAGCAGCTATTTTTTGAGTTGTGTGATGATCGATATTTTTGTGATGCGTAGGTTGGAGTTTTTGTTGTGTAGAGTTGGACCTCAAAGCGCTAGGCTTTTTGAGGTGAAAACGGTGGATTGTCGAGAGAAGAGGGAGAGGATCCACTTTCCTTTAAAGGATGCCTAGAATGAGTGACCGCAAGCGAAGACCTCTCGTAGGAGAGGTGAAGGGCCCACCAGCTAGTTTCCACCTTGGAAAATGATGTACGTGCCCACCAGCTCATGAGAAAATCTAATGTAACGGTCGATGCTTGTTTTTTTTTTTTTTTTTTTTCCGCTCAAACAATGTTAAGATTGTTTTGCCTGTGCAATGTACATAGAAAATGAATGAGCGTGATCTCCCATTAAAGTAAAATAGTTCAATTCAATTTGGATTAGATAGGTGTGGGTAAAGAAATTAATTTAAGAAAATAAAATATATTTAGCAACTTGTAGTATAGGGTTATTAGCATGAAAATTAATGGAACTAAAAAATATAATGATCAGAAGGAGAATTAATATATTTTGCTTGTAAGAGACTAAGTAGGTAGGAGAAAAAACAAAAGAAGTTGATGATTTTAAATTTTGGTATATAGGTAAAGATAAGAATAAAAATGAATTAAAAATTATTATAGGTAAGAGTCTAAAAGATGAGGTTATAAATATTAAAAAAAAGGAGATAGAATAACTTTAACTAACTTGATATTAGGAGAGGAGTTGATTAATGTTATTAGTACTTATGCCCCTCAAGTATATTTAGATAATACTATAAAGCAAAACTTTTGCGAGAACATGAATGAAGTAATTCAAGAGACACCAAGTGAGAAAAAATATTTATCTGAGAAGATTTGAATGAATATATGGAGGTTATGGTTTCGAAAATAGAAATAGAGAATGAGATACCATTTTAGAGTTTACAATGGTATATGATTTAATATTGACCAACACCTATTTTAAAAAGAAGTCTCATCTAATAACTTTTAAAAGTAAAATATTGCTAGTTAAATAGATTTCTTTCTTATTACAAAGATTGATTAAGGTTTTTGGTAAAAATTGTAACGTTACACTGGGTGAGAATTTAATCACGCAATATAAATTGATGGTTATAAATGTATATATTCAGAAATTAGGGAGAAGACTAAAGAGTATTAGAATCTAAGTATTAGATGACAAAATTTAAAAGCAGAGAAATTAATAGCTTTTAAGAATAGAAAGATGAAGAAAGAAAAATGAAGTTTGGATGGAAAAATTAATATCATATGGAAGGAGATGGCTAATAGTATTAGAAAAATAGCTATAGAGGTGCTAGGAGAATAAGGAAACTTAGCAGTGGAATGAGAATCTTCAACTAGCAGTTAAGACTAAAAGAGAGTGCTATAAAAAACTACTTAAATATAAGAATAAAGAAACACATAAAAACTGTAAGATGACTAAGAAATTAAAAAGACAGAATGAGAGACGAGATTCAAGGCATACGAAGAATTATATTATAAGCTAGAAATTAAGATGAAGAGAACGATATATATAGAATTCAAAGATTGAGAGAAAGAAAAACTAGAGATATGATTCAAGTTAAATGCATCAAAAATAACGATCAAAAAGTTTTGGTTAGAAAGAACGAGATTAAAGAAAAATGAAGAAGTTATTTTAATACATTATTATATGAAAATCATATAGATAATTTATGATGTCTTACTAGTTCTATTAAGAATACAAATATAATATATACTCATAAAATTAGGATATCTGAGATAAAAGAAACTATGGAAAAGATGAAAATAGGAAGAGCAATGGGACATTATAAAATTCTCATCGAGGTTTGTAAATGTTTATGTGATGTAGGAGTAAATTGGGTAATAAATTTATTTAATAAGATATTGTGCAAATTCTCTCTTTCCAATGAATAAACTCAAGTATGATTCACCATGTGTCAGGGGAGTGAGGCTGGTAGTTTTTGTTAGCCTATACACATTGTTTATTATTAAAGATGGACCTGCTACTTTGAACATCACAACCATAGCGAAAACCACTGTTATAAGCATAGATTACTTTTCTTTATTTAACAAAGACGGGCCTGCTATTTTGAACATCCCCTTAGTTTATCTCTACAATCAACAATTTCATAACATAATTGGAGTTATATAATAAGAAATAACATTATATCAACTATTAGGATCAACTAACAGTTATGTGTAAACAACTAAGAAAAAAAAAAAAAGCTGAAAGATTAAAAGAACCAAGTGTAAAATATAACTTCATTATGCAAATTTCAGAAATACAAGAGAGATAGTTAACATGGTAAGATTATGATGTAGACATACTTCCCTTACTTCATTCTATATGCTAAGAGGTTAAGTCATGCAATAACAAGATCGACGTTTTTCTTTATAAAAAAATCCATTACAATATAAAAAATAAAAAAAAAATTAGAGCACACAACTTACTTCTCCAATGTCATCTTCTCCAACTACTCCAAATGGTACAATTGTGGCTCCAAATTGAGCAGCCATCCTCACAAACTCAGGTTGAACTGGCCAAATCAACTTGTATTTTTCATCCTAATAATCATCCACACACCAAAAAGGATAGCTATACATATAGATCATGCAAATGTAATATTGATGATAATATAAAAGCTACTCCATCTTAATATACTTTATCTTGAGCACAAGAAAGCCAAAATAAAATTTTTAGGAAAATAAGAAAAAATATTAAGAAAACAAGAAAAATAGGTAAACCGAAATGTGGAGCAAACAGATTTAGTAGGGACCATGCAAATTTACTCATGGAGAGAATTAGGATTTCTCAAGGCAATATTCCATGGAAAACCTGCTTCAAGTCTTTTCTTTTTATGATGCTTGTTATAGTTGCATTAATCTATAGTATCCACAACAGGCCCCAAGGTGCATGATTGCGTATATTATGTTAAATTGTTCAGTGAAAGGAGAGAAATTGTGAATATCAAATCAACAGTGCAAAATTCTAGATAATAAATGTATAATATTGAGTTTGTTAAAAGCAGAAAACATGATAATTGGGATAATTTGTGAAATCTAATGTGCATTTATTATTTTTAGGAAATTTTTAATTATAAAAAGGCACATCATTGGCACATCTTACAATGCAGTTACTTTATTCTTGGTATTGATTCTAAATTTCAGGTTTATTTTGATTAGCTACACAGATGGACATTGGATTAAGATAAAGGAAAAGGTCAAAGCAATGAAAACAGTCATACAAGGAAGGCAAACAGCTTTTCAAAAGAAAGTACAAAAAGTGCTCTGCTAAAATGCAAAAGTCCAACACACCTTTCGGTGAAGAGCTTCACGAGCGCCGCCAGGATAAAGAAGAACAAATGCTTTTTCTGCTAATAATCTATATAAGTATTTATCTGAGACAGGTACTGCACCAAATATCCTTGAAAAATCAATAAAGTCATGCCCTTGTGATGAACTCTCAGTCTTCTCATAAAACAGAAGTGGGTGGGCCATGCCACGAAGAACTCTTTTTTCCCTTAAGAACTCGATGCAAAGTGGAAGCATATCAAGACCCATCAACATATGATTACCAACTAAAAGAACAGGACCATCATTAGGAACCCCAGAAAGACCCCTCACAATCTTGCCATCTTTCATGGTTGAAAACATCACTGGACTAGTAGCTAGGTAAAAATCTCTACATGTAAAAGGCACAAATATTATTTACTCACTAGGTAGCACTAATAATGTTCAGGTTAATTTTCAGAAATGGAGAACATACCTGCTCAATTTATCTGCTACTTCTAATTCTATCATGGTTGGTGGCAGGTAATCTGAGATACGGTCATGTTTTCTTGAATGACGATATAATGCAGTACATTTAATAATGGTTGATAAATGAATGCCATTTTCCTGCATTAATATGGTAATATCAGGATATGCATATTTATAAAGCATCATGATGTTGAAAGGGGAACTAACAGGGCAATTTTACTGAAAATGAATGACCAAATGTGTCCTACAATATACACCTAACAACAATCTCACTTGCTCATTGATTCTAAAAATCATCAATGTGAATTTTTATTGAGTTCCCTCCGAATTTAATCACTGTCCAGTGGACATAAACTTAAAGGCAATAGACATCTGAGAAGAAAAATAATCTTTCTGCTTGTTGCTCTGAGTTGCTAACAGTTCCCAATCAAGCAGTCTACATTTGAGGGCTGCTCAGTTCAATGCCTGTTAGGGATGAACTAAAGATTTCACACTGATATAAATCAGGGGTTATAATTATACTATATTATAATTTTTTTGCACTAATATAGACCTCATCTCTTGTGATTCTAAAGCAATATGAAATATGTGGAAGCAAGGCTGACAACACTTTCATTTCAAGAAAATATAAAGGAGACACATAAGAATCATAATTCCCTTTAAAAGCACACAAAAAAGGATAATAACTAAACTGCTAGAGAATAAGACCTCCTAAACCTTTGTTAAACAATTTAGGGTCTGTTTAGATTAGCTGTTGGCCCCAACAGCCACTTAAAGGTATCCCAATAGCCAATCCAAACAGGGCCTTGGTTGGCTCCACTCTGTAACTGACAGAAATCAAAGTACTTTTAAATTAAATTCAATATAAAAAGAAGAATTTGTAATATCAAGAGCAATTCAAGTATGACTATCATTGTTTTTTCTGTCATCAGTATGAAACTAGAGGCCTAGAGTGATGCTGCTAATGTGATTAGTAGAGCAGCTTAGATCCCAGCAACCAACTATTTATTTCACCTACCAACAGAAGGCTGTGACCATGATCCTCAAAGAAGTGAACCTTGCAATGGAGTAGCAATGTCAGAAGTCTTTTAGCTTCATCTCTACTAGGTAGCAACCTGTCTAGACAACTGAACAAAAACAAAAAATAAAAAATTAGTGACTAAATCATCCGATCTTGCAATGTAAAGAGATCTCAAACTTGCAAAACCTGTGTGTGCAAACTTTATCACTATCTGGAACAAAAAGTGGGTCCCTCTGGTTTAGATTTGCTCTAGGTAGACCAAATCTATTACCCCAAGTCTTTTTTTGGATCTAATTATCTAATTGATTTTCAAATTAATGTAATTTTTCAGATAAAAAACTCACAACGTAACAAATCATGATCCATAGAACATTAGAACGTGGACAAGGTGTCTCCTCAAGCCTTATTTTTAAAGGGAAAACAGAAGATATGAAAATATAGGGAAATATGATGAGACAAAATGAAATTGGATTTTTTAATTTCTGCAAAATCAGGTCATGTCACCTTTGTTTTATGGAACAAAGTTGACCTAAGTGTATGGACTATATAAACTTCCTAGGACTCATGACTGCGATTAGGGAGGAAAATCGGTGAAAGAAGAGGGAGGTGACCTGGCTAGACAAGGTAATCGATCATATTTTCTCTCATGTTGTTTCCTTCTTTCCCTGTTCTTTCCTTCTTTTTTTTCCTTTTTTTATTTTTTTCTCTTTTTCATTATTTCCTCCTCCATCTTGGGCACCAAGCCCAATTTTATAACCTCATCATGCACTAACAAGGGGATGGACCATATATGTCATTTCTTCAAAAAGATTAGTGGTGTTCTCTCTTGTAATGGCAGCTGGTCATTCTACACATACTTCAATAAGTTGCAAACCTTTCCAGAATTTGAACTAATAATATCCATCTTTAATTTTTACTGCATCTAAAACCAATTAATCGTGAAATCATTTGATCTGCTAACTATTAAATTATCAAGAAATAGAGTGTAATACCCCCCTGCATGAATAGTTTCATATCGGATAGGAAAAGAATGGTTTGAAGAGTTATAACTCAAATTTACCTACCACCAATTAACTTGCACTCGAATTTTTAAAAC
Source organism: Metroxylon sagu (assembly GCA_017589505.3). Classification (NCBI taxonomy): domain Eukaryota; kingdom Viridiplantae; phylum Streptophyta; class Magnoliopsida; order Arecales; family Arecaceae; genus Metroxylon; species Metroxylon sagu. The sequence continues at coordinate 44,488 of JACVBY030000645.1, read as the reverse complement.
CATGTAGATCCGGCCGCTAACACGTTAACTGAGCTAATAGGTGGGCTTAGGGTATTACAAATAGTATCAAAGCTAATCTAGGTATGTAGAAGTTAGTAGGCAGGAGGAAAAAGCTACCCATAAGACGGTGGTATAGAGTCTCATCACACCTAATAAAGGGGAGAAGATTATAATACCTCCATGCATAAATAATCCCACATTGAATGGGAAAAGAATGGTTTGAAGAATTATAATTTAAGTTCATCTACTACCAATTAACTTGCCTTGAGTTTTTAAGGCCATGTGGGCCCAGCCCACTAATAAGTTAATTGAGCTAGCAGGTGGGTTTGGGCCATTGCACATAATATATTTCTTTCAAAAAAACATGAGCCCATTCCAGCCTTGGGATTGGTTGTTTTGATAGAACAAAGGATCACAAAATCCTATCTTTTGAATTCTTAAATCGACTTGCCAACCTACCCTATGTCATCCTCTCCAAGTGAATGGTTGGAACATGAAGACATTGTGGATGAATAAAGAGGTATGCAAGAAGAAGAGAAAAGAGTGTGTGTGTGTGTTGGGGGGGGGGGGGGGAGCAGACATTCCTTATCTAAATTCCTATAATCATTAAACTTGATATATAATATTAACCCTTTCCCCATTAACTTAAGCTTTTGAGGTCAATTAGTTAATTAGCATGATATAATAGCTTGGGTTTATGAAGATCACAAGTTCAATCAAGGATTCAAGTCCCAATGGGATGTTCCGTAGGACATGAAGATGGACAATCATCTCAAGTGTCAAGAGAGGCCTATCTCAGCATCGTCCCAACAAAGGTTCTAAGTCCCGGCAGGATAGGAGGCACTCCAGCCGTCCTATCCCTTTCCTATGGAAAAATGGGATTGAGATGAAGGTGAACACTAAAACCCATCCATGTTAGGAAAGAAGAAGAAAGAAGAAAGAAAAGATGGAAAGAAGTTAAAGAGAGAGAGAGAGAGAGAGAGAGCGAGAGAGAGAGAAAGGGAGAACAAAATGAATATAAGGATAGAAAGAAGTTAAAAAAAAATGGATAGACATAAAAGAAGGAATAAGAAAAATAAAGAAAGGAAAGAAGAAAGAATAGAAATAAAAAAGAAGAAAAAGAAAAGAAAGAAGGTCAAGAAAGAAAAAGAAATAAATAAAGAAAGAAAGAAAGAAATAAAGGAAAGAAGAAGAGGAAATAGACAAAATACCTATTAGGATGCTCTACAGGGATGGTCATCAGTATAGGGTGAGGCGAGAGGGTGTTTCATTCCATGGAGAACTAGGATATCTCCATCTTACAGGATTTAAATCCTTAGTCCCAACTTCCTATTTGAACATCCTGAGATATCGCCAGTCCCATATGTTAAAGTAGGGTAGGAAGGTGATGCATTTCATTCCATAGCAAAACTAGGACAGCCTGCCCCATCCCTGGGATGGTCATTGGTTCAAATAATTCTACCTAACCAATTGAACTTAAAAGCTACTAGAGAAGGGTTCAGCCAAAGTTTTATAAATCGCCAAAACAGGATGGCACAAATGGTACCATACAATTGTAGTATAATATGAGCATCAGTACATGTGCTAGGATGCTAGAACAGATGTATCAGGACACATCGGTCATACTGGTTTATACTAGTATATACCTACTTACTGCACTAGTTGCTAATGTTTTTCCAATTTTTCAGAATCTGTCGGTTTTGGTGGTAAAGTCGGCACTGGTATTGTATCAAAACGTACTGTTTCAATGGAAAAATGGCACACCCCTCCAGGGCTTGATATCGGTACTTAAAACCTTAGGTCCAACAATATATATTAAGGCTTAACACCACACCTTATGTAAAGCTCAGATTATACATGTGGAGGAAAATCAGAGACAAGATGATAACTAGGGAAATAAATAAATTATCATGGATGTATTCAAACTTGTGACTTTAGTAAATTTGATCTCTGATACATGTCAAGTAACCAATTGACCTCAAAAACTCAAGCTAATAGGGAAAGGGTAAACAAGGTATATGAGGTTTAATGAATCACCTCCATGCTAATCATTTATTTAATTTCTTTGGTTGTCATCTTGCTCAATCCGAGTTGCACATGGTGAACAATTCAACAAACTAAATTGCATAATCCAAATAAAATAAAAAGAACCATAAGGTCGCACAAGCCTGATAATCTCCAACTTTGCTTCTAGATTTGTTTTTGATAAAACTTGAAGAGTATTCATTTTACAAAATTCCACAGAAGTCGTCCTTCATACACTATTCTTTAATTCTTCCAATGCATATGTTTCCATATTAAAGAGAGGAAAGTATTGAAGTTGAGCAAACCACAGAATACATAGAAAGTGGATAGTGTGCTTATGAGAAAAGATGATCAATCAAGAAATAATACCAAGAATATTTAGTCCTTTCCATTTCCTGTTTGTCTGCTCAATCTTTAGCACAACTCTCACTTAGATATACAAATCATGGCTAGGACCAGCCATAAGTGATAAATACATGATTTGAAATGGAAGATATGCTGATTATGAGGCCTGATCATGATTTAGCCTTAAACAATTGGAGTCACCACAACTGATCATTGAGGTCAACTTGTATGCGATTACAATCAAGATGCCTAGTGGGCTATGATACTCCCAAAGGCTAAATCCTCCAACTCTAGGAAGACGAAGCTTTATATGATAGCAAATGTATATTTTATCCAGATACAGTCTATATCTAATTCAGAAACTCACAATACAAGGAGCCAAAATTAATTCAAGATTTCAAAGCAAGTATGCAGAGCGCAGGGTAGGAAAAAAAATGTCTACCTGCATCAACATTGCAGAAAGTAAGTTGCTAGTATGACAACTGTCAACAAGCAAAGTTTTATCCAAGGATTCTGATGATCAAAACAATGAGTTATCCATGGGCTTTACTTGCAGCTGATTAGCAAGGTTATGAATGACTTTTGAAACATCAAACAATTACTCTAAGTCTTTTCATGAATATAGTAATACCGCAGCTCAATATGCTTAACTTTGGAATGGCGTCTACCATCTTCAGTGAAAGATGAATTGTTGTCATGTCATATCTGCATGGGTCTATCAAGTCAATCAACAACTTAAATTTGGAATGACATCTACCATCTTTAGTTAAAGACAAATTATTGTCATGTAATATCTACATGGGTCTATCAAGCCAATCAATCACCTCATGATCAGGGAGAAAATATTTCAAACATATTGCCTGTATACTGGCCCCACAACAAGCAACGTCTCCTGCTTAGTTGATAATGCAACAATTGTTTGCCTAACCGATAGTGGCAATCATTTTCTTATTATTAAAATATATGAAGCCTATGCCTTTCTTAACAATCCATCCTTTTTTATCAGTTATTTTTTATTTTTCTTAATGCAATTCTTAAGAATTGCATTACACAGTGCATAAATCTCAGAAATGTCCCTTAAATGAATTTTTTGAGATTCAAATTTAAAGTTAAATGAGTGTTGACGAATATAAGGAGTTCTATTTAAGCAGAAGTATAACCATGCTCATCAAGATAGCAAAAAGATTAAGTTGCTCAGTGGACATCCAACAAAATAGAAGACCAATTATTTGGTGCATATGCATTCAATGCATTTACAACAAATAGTAGATGTTTTGTATGTCTAAAATAATTTAAGCTAGTGGTCCAAACTCTGAAGATAGTTTATGAATCAACAGGAAACTACCAAACTGACATGCAGCACATGATCAACTTACAAGTGGAACAGCCTAGCACATGAGGGGATATATAAACCTGGCAAGCACTAGTACTTCAGCTGTAACCGCATGAAGACGGGAATTAGCATAATAGGAAGCAGACTTAAGTAGCCTCAATTTCCAAGAAAAAGCCTCTCTGGGTACTGAATCTAGTAACTTCTGCAAGAAACTCAACAAAACCATCTTCCATGAGCCCAAAAACAAAATCATGTCAACATACCAAAAAGACTAATTGAATAAATGGCCAGAATATTTAACATAAATACATGTATGCACCGTACGAATGTGAAAATTTTTTTCCTCAAATATTATATTTTTAAGATTTTTCTGATTTTTAATTGGATTTTATTTTGATGATTGCCAGAATTCTTGCACCCTTAATCCTCTTTGACAGTGGCAAATAGTGCAGCTGGAAAAGCCTTGACCCAGGATCCAGAGCTACCCTCACTCCAAACTTGGCGAGGATTCCTCCCTCCTTTGTTCCTAAATAAGAAAAGGAAAACTTCATTCTCTTTTTCCTTGCATTTCCATAGCCCTACATCCAATAGCCTCAAGCAAGGAGTTATGCCTTTATTAACCCTCCCCCCTGGGGTGCAGATGAGACATGTATCCATTGAAGGATGGTAAGTAAGCTCAACCAGCAATTGAGCACCTAATTACTCATGATTAGCAGTAATTATTAGGCTTTAACTACATTTTTGCATCTTTTATATGGCTGTTTATTCCTTGACATTAGATCCTAGCAATGGGGCTTGCAGAATTATTCTAATTTTTAAAATAATTTCTGAATTAAAGATAAATGCAATAACTAAACCCCATTTTCAAAGACTCTGTTCTGTCACACAAATACTTGATATATCACTATTAGTTATTTTCTTAATTAAAAAATACCCTTAATATGTATCAAACTATTTTTTCAACCAAAAAATGAAAGAGATTAGGCACCTTTCTGTAAGTGTCAATGTAATGATAAGTAAAAGCAATGAACTGGCACTTCAAGTTTTGATAGAAAATTTTGAAAAATAGAATTAATTAAAATGATAAAAAAAAATAAGCTGGTCATATCATCAACCATAGCATGTGGATGATACAAGATTATTGTCATTTCATTGACATCACTTTGCTAGTGACAGTTCTGAGCAAGAAGTATAATGATTTGGGTAGTTGTCACAAGTGAATGTTGATGATAATTGGTCCACTAACGGTATTCCTACTATGATTTATTAGGCATGGGTGGCAGGTTTAGCAGATTAAAGAAGCAGACAAATGTAAGAGGTTCCTAGTGAGATCAGCAATGAATTTACAGTTGCATCGAGGTCTAATTAAATTCAGAGAAGAAGACCAGGCAAAGGGCAAAGATTAATCAAAAGTACAAGAGTACCTGTCCACAAGCAGATCCATTCAAGCTGACAATTTAATTAAATCAAGGTCTGCAAAGCCATACTGATAGCCCATGCTGGCCAGTGACCAATTCGATATGGTACCCATATGTACTATACCAAACCATGGTGAATCAACACCACAGAACAGAGAGAAGAGGAAAGAAAGGAAGAAGGAGAAAGAGAAGAGGGAGGGTGACTTCACAAAAGGGGAAAGAGCTTGAAGAAAAACAAAGAGAGAGAGAGAGAAGAGTGAAAAATTATCAAATGAGTGACCGCTGACCCTTTTCCTCCTCGTGGCAACTACCTAGGTGACAAACAGGCAAGGCACAACAAGCAATGGCGATCGGCAACAAGCGACACTAGCGAACAATGACCGGTGACAAAGAGTGGGTGGTGGGTGACGAGTTCATAGGCATCGAGCAAAACTCGGGTGAATGCGAAGCGAGGGTGACGCCGCCTTTATTTAGATTAAATGGGTTGAACCCAAACCCACCATCCAAACCCATAAAGTCTTATATTATATATAGAGAATTATGGGGCATCTATTGTTCATTGGTCTGACATTCAAAGGATTAGATCTAGAGGGTCCAAAAAAAACCAATAAGCACTATCATTATCTCCCCAAAAATCCATTAAAATAATTGAACAAAATATGAAATCTCATTGGTAGCCAAAAGAGGTATTTCATGAACACAAACAAAATGCCTCACTGCACGATGACCACAGCTATTCATACTTCTAGACATGCAATGCATGTATTCAGACACTAGTAATTTATACAGATATAGATGCAAGCATATCATGCCATAACCTTCTATAGAAAATCCAATAACATTGAAGCTACATTTTTGTCGCTAACATCTATGTCTCAAATCATCCATTTTTCATCTAGGTGCTTCATCAAATCTTCTACGCTTGATTCAATAGTTGGAAGTAATATATCAACATCCCTTTATATTTTAATGAGGTGCAAAATTCTAACAATACTATTTCTTCATAATTTTTCACATGAATATTCAAAAGGAATAGTTACTGGCTATTACATGTTCATTTATTAATCATATGTGATTCTCACAACATATTTTTTGCACAGTCCCAATAGTTTGTTTTTTTAACCAAAAGATGGACTTGAGCCAAAGTGATTATATAAGTCCATTACTACTAATTTGAAAGTTAACAAAGGAGGAACAAAAGAAATTATACATAAAGAATATAGTTATCATAAGCCAAAAAGTATAAAACCTAAGAATATCCAATGAAACAAAAGAATGATCTTACTAAAATTTGTAGCAGAGATGAGGAGAGGTTTCTTGATAGTTTATCAAGTGTTTGTAAAGGGTGGCTCCCATCTCCAATACTATCCAAAGCCATTTTCACTTCATTATCTAATTCAAGATGAAAATATGTTAGAGGCATATACAAATTGAATGTCTAAACCACTATATTAACCAATGAATTCAATAGTGTATTACTCCATAATAGAATATTATGCATTTACGAATAAAATAGTAACAAGTATACATGGGTAGGGAAGCTTCAAGCGGATGTTATTCTCGAAAGATGGCTAGAAAATAATTTCTAGAAGGTTCCTTCAAATTACATTTTTTTTTAAAAAAATTGCATAAAATGACCAGTATAAAAACCAACTACAATTAGAGCTTGTATGATATGTAGGAAACCCACAAGAGAAAATAGTGGAATGATATGATTTTCTACCTCCCCAAAATCATGAGGAGGTTTTTCAGCTCCATTAATTGTCATTATATTGAAAAGAATACATGCTTAATAACATATTAGATGGATTTTGATGAGTTGTAAAATGAGTTAAATGGCTAATTAATAAAAGAATTTCAAATGATGAGTGCCCTAATGGATCAAAAAAGAATTTTCCACTCTTCAAGCTTTTTTCTTTCACTTTTGAATACTACAACCAATTCCTTTTGCCCTGCTCCCTACCTACAACCAATTCCTCTCTCTCTCTCTCTCTCTCTCATGTGAGAACCTCTCAAACACACCCTTATTGCACTCTGTTTCTCTCATAAGGAACTCAACAACACATCCAACACCCTCTCTTCCGCTCATGAGGAACTCAGCAACACCACCATCCTGTTTCTCACTCTTGTGAGCAACCTAGGAATGCCTTCTCTCCTCTTTATTTCTCATGTGCACAAACCACTTCTGGCTTCTTGTAAGTTTATACAATAATCCTCTTCCTTTCTTTCATTCTCTCCGTAAAAAGGGTGGTCCAGTGCACAAGGTTCTCTCCACTGCGAGGTTCAGGGAGGTTCAAATGTATACGGTCTTAGCCGAGGCTATCTTTGTATTTCAAAATTATAGCACCCAAAAACAATTTTCTATATGTGTGTTATTATGTTTTAAGAAGAAGTCTGTATAAAATAATTTCTGCAAAATTAATTCTAGGAAAATAGAATATGTTTTAAATTTCTGTAAATTAATTTTCTGAATATCAATTTTTTGCTTTCAAATGCCTGTATAGTAGATTTCGGATGTTAAATACCTTGAACTTAATTTCCTGTAAAATAATCATGCTATGAATAAATTTCCACATAACAGATAGCTAAATTTCTAAGTACTATATATTTTTTTATGGTATATTTCTATAGTTAATTTTTGCAAAAGAAAATTTCTGCACATTAAATTATGTATAATAAGCTACAACAACAAAAATTTCTGACTATTATAATTCTGCATATTTTAATTATGTGATTTCTGCAAAATAAAATTCTGTATGATTTCTGAATATGATATTTCATCTATTAAAATTCTGTAAATTTTTTCCTTGAAATTCAGAATATGAAACTATATGGACCGGCTTTAAATTAGCGGATACTAAGACATCACTTTGTACAAACAAATATTAAAAATCCAGTTTTTTGGGATTTTTACTGTTGAACTTGGTCAAGGTTCTATGCAGGTCCAGGAACAATATTGGTGTCAAACAATTGTTAGGCCTTTTGGGGCCTATAGATGACCCTTCATGGCCTTGAAAATTATCTAGGTCCCAGGGTATGATGGTGCCAAAGCCTAGGTTATGATCTTTAGGGATAAGCTTAGGATATTATGGGTGGGATAGACATTTAGTGTCTAGGTAAATGTTCTTATAGTAATATCTCCTTACATATTTGTGATTATCTATGATTCATGATTTAAGCAATTTGGACGTTTTATAACTTGCTAATTTTTTGTTTAATGGGTATAGGTTGGGATGGCATGTTTTTCCAGGAGCACCCATGTTAGTGTTCATTCTCATGCTGGTGGCTACAACTTGTGTGTACCTTCATCAAGGTGGTATAGATGCAGCAGCAACAGCTGCAGACGCGGCAGCAAATGCTACAGCAGCAGAACTAGCAGCAGTAGCAGAGGGAACCTAGTAGTTTTGTTCAGTTTAAAGGAGTGGCTCCATTCCCATTTGTGAGGACCACCAATCCCTTTGAAACTGAGAAGTGGATAATAGAAATAGAGAAGGCCTTTATAGTTCAGATATGCTTAGAGGAAGAGGAGGTCAGCTCTGCCTCCTACCACCTACAAGCAAGTGCATATGACTAGTAGTTAAAGGAGAGCAAGCATAATGCCTCTTATACTTGGAAAATGTTCAAAGATACTTTGTTAAGATTGCCTGCAAACAAGTGAAGCGTAATTTCACCAGATTGGAGCAGAGAAGAATGTTGATGGCCTAGTATGAAGCCAAGTTTACTTGTTTAGATAGGTTCACCCTCACTTTGATAACTGATGAGGAGAACTGAGTTTAGTGATTCATACAAGGACTAAGGACTTGACTTAGACTTGTAAATACATTAGAGATGTAGTGTTGTTAAAAGTACTAGGCGCACTTAAGCGCAAAGGGCTCTTGGAGTTTAGGCACAAGGCGCAAAGCGCAGGCGCGCGTCTCAGCGAAGTGAGGTGTATATTTTTGAAATAAATGGCAGAATAATTTATATAAGCAATATTTATAATAAATAAAAAAAGCTAAAAAATAAAATAATAATATATATAGCCTATTAACTCAATTGAAAGCCTTCTCTTTCTCAGTTGAAATCTATAATCCCTTGATATCTTCCATCTTTTTCAGATGATAGCATAATTTTTTGTGTTCCATCTCTTTGTCTTTCAATTTTTAGCATTTTTGTAGGGTAAGAGAAATAATTGTGTATGGGTGTGACATAGGAGTATTGCATACTTCAGAATGTTGTTTTTGGGATACTAAGTTCAAGAGAGATTTCTCTAGATTAGTTAGACTTGCTTATTAGCTTTGCTTATGAAGAAAACATGTGTTTTGTACAAAGCTAGTCCCAAGCTCAGAGAATGGAGGAGAGTTGTGGTAGGTTGAGGGGCAGTATAAAACTATACTCACATCATATGAACATAAATCTATCAGAGAAAATGTTAGCGCATCCCCTACTTGCAATGTACAACATTGGTCCTCAATGTAGTGGAAAGTTTGTGAGGCTTAGTTAGAGTGTTTCCTATAAGTGATGCGTCACATTGGCACCCACATCTAGCAAAAGTTAAGCAAGGGTTCTCACACTTTGATGGATGAGTGTAAGCAAAGAAGTTAGTTCATGCAAGTAAAAGATATTTAGAAACTTGGAGTTATTAATAGAAAAATTAATGGAACTAATAAATATAATGACTAAAAGAAGAATTAAAATAGCATACTTGCAATAAACTAAGTCGATATGAGGAAAGGCAAAAGAATCTAATGATTATAAACTTTGATACACAAGAAAAGATGGTAAGAAAAAATGGAGTAAGAATTATCACAGATAAAAGTTTAAAAGATGAAGTTGTAAACATTAAGTAGAAGATAGAATAATTTTGATTAAATTGATGTTAAGAGAGGAGTCCATCAATATTATTGGTACTCATGTTTTTAATTAATTTTAAATGATGCTATAAAGCAACATTTTTGAAAGGACATGAATGGAATAATCCAAGAAATTCCTAGTAAAGAAAAGTTATTTGTCATATGAGATTTGAATAGATATGTAGGAAAATATAATGTAAATTTTGAAAGAGTATATAGTGGTTATAGTTTCGAAGATAGAAATGAAGAAGATGACATTTTAAAGTATTTAGTGGCCTATAATTTAGTATTGGCATACAAATATTTAAAAACAAAAGATTCTCATTCAATAACTTTTAAAAGTAGATATAATACTACTCAAATAGATTTTTTCATAGATTAATTAGGTATATAAAGATTGTAAGGTTACACCAAGTGAGAATTTAATCATTTAATATGGATGGATGGTTATAGATATACATATTTGAAAATGAAAGACTAAAAAATATAAATATCCAAGGACTAGATAGCGAAATTTAAAAGAAGAGAAATTAATAATATTTAAGGATAGAATGATGAAAGAAAATGGAGTCTTAATGGAAAAATCAATTCTGTATAGGAAGAGATGACCAATAGTATTTGGAGAAAAAAGCTATAGAGGTGCTAGGAGAGTTAAAAGAAAAGGGTTCATATGATAAGGAAACATGGTTGGGGTTGCTTAGCAATTGAGGCTATAAAATAGAATGCTATAGAAAACTACCTAAATATTAAAAAAAAAAAAGCAAAAAATATGAAAGTTATAAGATAGATAAGAAAGAAGTTAAAAAAATAATATAGAAGATTATATTGAAGGCATATAAAGAGTTATATCACAAGTTAGAAATTAACAATGGAGAGAAACATATAAGATTATAAGAGTAAGAAAAAGAAAAATTAGATATATGATTTAAAATAAATGCATAAAAAATGAAGATTAAAAAGTTTTTATTAAAGAGAATGAGATCAAAGAAAGATGAAAAAGCTATTTTAATAAACTATAAAATAATAGTCATGTAAATGGTTTAGGATGCCTTACTAGTTTCATTTCTGATAGGAATATCACATATACTAGTAGAATTAAGATTTCTAGGATAAAATAGGTGATAAGAAAGATGAAAATAGAAAAAGTAGTAAGACTTAACGAAATTCCTATTGAGGTTTGAAAATATTTAAGTGATGTAGGAGTAAGTTGGTTGACAAATTTGTTTAATAAGTTCTTAAAAACTATGAAGATGTCTAATGATTAGAGGAAGAGCATTATAATACCAATTTATAAAAATAAAAGTAATATTCAAAATAATTCTAATTATTATGATAGCAAACTCATCAGTTATATTATGAAACTTTGGGAGAGGGTAATTGAATATAGTTTGAGATGTGACAAAAATATCAAAAAATCTATAACGCACTAAGCCCACCTACTGGCTCAATTAATCTATTAGCGAGCCGAGTCCAAGTAGCCTTAAAAACTCAAGTGCAAGTTAATTGGTGGCACGTGAACTTGAGTTGGAACTCATCAAACCATTTTTTTCCTATACAATGTAGTACTATTCATGGGGTATTACAATCTCCCCCTCTTTATCAAGCGACGTTCTCATCGCACATTATAAGCTCCCCGAGCAAGATCGTTAGTGTTGTAGAGATAACTTCACACCATAGCAAGACTCCTTACTATTACCTCATAGATAGCCCTTTTCTCAGGCTCACCAACTCCCATACACTTGGGTCGGCCCTGATACCATTTGTAACACCCCAAGCTCACCTTTTATTCCAATTAACTGTTAGTGGACCGGATTCTCATAACCTTAAAAACTTGAGTGCAAGTTAATTGATGGTAGATGAACTTGAGTTATAACCTCTTCAAACTTTTCTTTTCCATCTAATGTGGAACTATTCTGAAGTATTATAATCTTTTCCCTTTATCAGGTGATGTCCTTGTCGCATGTTACAAGCTAACCAGAATCTACCTTGAGCAGGATCATTGGTACTGCAGATGTGGCTTCACGCCATGGCTGGACTCTCTACCTCTACGTTATGGGTAGCTCTTTCCTCCTACCGACTAACTTCCACACACTCGGGTTGGCTCTGATGCCATTTGTAATGCTCCAAGCCCACCTTCGAGTCCAATTAACCTATTAGCGGGCCGGGTTTACGTAGCCTTAAAAACTCAAGTGCAAGTTAATTGGTAGCAGATGAACTTGAGTTATAAACTTTTCAAACTTTACTTTCCATTTCTTTTTTTAACTTTTACTTTTTTGCCTTTTTTTTAAATTTCCATTCCTCCCACTTTGGGTTTTGGTCTACGCTCTTGCTTTTGTTAGTCTTGTCAAAATAGTAGCTAGGTTTCTAGCTGCAGTTTCCCCTAGGATTTGGTTTCTTCATTTCTAAAAGAAAGAATTCGGACAAGAGTACACAACTAAACTTTGCTTCTTTTGCCCTTTTTTTTTTTTTTTCTTTTCTCTGGTTTTCATTATGTCTAAAGAAAAGATAGGAGGTTGGGAGATAAGTGTAAGATCTTGGTTCTTTTAATGGGTTTCTTTTTCTGTTGGTTCTTAGGATGCAGGAAATTAGTGGCTTGAGAACCCAATGTAGATATTTTTCACTTTGACTGAAGCTTGGATTGTTCAGTTAGTTTCTTGTCAGGGGGAGGAAAGGGCTTTCTGTTTCAGGGTTTTCCTTTTTCTCTAGGTTGGGAGAGGTATCATATGGGATGATTTGTAGGTGTGTTTGCTGGTTGTCCATGCCTATGGGTTTTCTGTTGGTTCTTAGGATGCAGGAAATTAGTGGCTTGAGAACCCAATGCAGATATTTTTCACTTTGACTGAAGCTTGGATTGTTCAGTTAGTTTCTTGTCAGGGGGAGGAAAGGGCTTTCTGTTTCAGGGTTTTCCTTTTTCTCTAGGTTGGGAGAGGTATCATATGGGATGATTTGTAGGTGTGTTTGCTGGTTGTCCATGCCTATGGGTTCTTGATTGTGACTATTTCTACAAAGTAAAGTTTCCTCATGGCAGTTAGGCAACATGGAATGAAATAAAGTAGTTTGGCTCTGGGCTGGTTCGATATTGCGACTAATGTGGAATATTAACTGAAGATTGTTGTGCTTTTTACTAGCAATTGAACCATCTTGAGAAATAAGAAAAATGTCAAGAAATATGCATAGAAGTGTATATGAAAATCAAGTCTGCATAAACATCTGTGGAAGAGTAAATAAAGTTGTCCTTCTTGGAATTTGTATATTATGAATAGAATTAGATAAACACAAGGAAAGCTTTCTTGTGGCTGGGAATAATTTGGCAGTTCAATTAAAACTGCTTAGCAGTTGTTGATTGAAATCTTATTAGAGTGGTCTTCAATTGGGCATTACATGTGCTAAACTAATATACATAAAAAATAATGAAAACCTTTTCTATTCTTGCATATTTTAGATGATTTGTTTCGAAAAAACCAAAGTAGCTTAGTTTTAACGACAACGCATGATATTACATATTCAACTACAATGTTTTTTAGAATTTTGAACCAAAATTCTGTTGGATTGAATTTTTGATGTTACAGAAATTGCATTTATTTGTTCAAGATCATGGGAAAAAACACTTTCTTCTTTGTATGGCATTGTCCTAAGTGTTTGCTTTGAAGTTTAGTAGTTAATGATTGCAGAAATAAATATGTGACTTCTGTTTATTCCACTAAACGGTATAAAAATTAATTTTGCTATGTGGTTTTTTTTTTTTTTTTACTCAGAGTTATTAAATTAAGATATTTAATATTTAGTTCATTATATTTATTTAAAATGATTTCAGATGTTATAGTATCAAATTATGGACGAGATACCAGAGAGCGACAAGTTTCATTATTTAAGATCTATTAGACAAAATAGTGAGAAAATATATGAAGATATATATAGTGGAATTAGAGTTAGTTGGATGAAGTAGAAAAATTTATATAAAATATTACATGATAAATTTTATGGAATTTTATGGAACAACAGCAAGGCCTATGATGTTGTAGGCTCAATGTGTTGAGCAATAAAGAAAATACATGAAAGCAAATTGAGTGTGGCGAAATCAAAATATTAAGATGGATATGTAATAAAACTAGGAAGGATAGATTAAGTAATGAATATATTAAAGGAGATTTGGAGTTGTATAAATTAAGGATAAAGTGATAGAAAATCAATTGACTTGGTACGAACATGTATAATGAAGATTTAAGGAAGCTCCTACAGGAAGAGATACTTTAATTTGTGTTGAAGGTTGTAAAGAAAGAAAAGAAAGATCTAAATTAACATTGATGAAAGTTGTGAGATGGATGGTGACTATCAGATGAATAAATTTATATCCAAAAATGAAAAAATTCTTGATGTTGTTCATATTTACCAGATGGACTCAGCTATATCCTTCGTAAGTTTTCAATTTGTTGCTAAAAAAAATATCATATTGCCTTTACTTTTAGATTAATAAATATGCAATATTCTAGATATACATAATAAAGAAAAGAAAATAATCTGTAGACAAGAAAATTATCATAATGCCAAATATATAAAAATACATAACTGCTAATCAAGTTGCCTGTGAAGTGTATCAGAAGTAAAAGCCAACAAGTTCTGTTTTAGATCTTATAGAAAATGCCAAGTTGTCATATATCAAAAGCATCATATATCAAAAGCAAACAAGTCACAGCACCTAAAGGCCAATGAAAAGTTATGGCTGTTTCTCAAGATCAAGGATTCATGTATATTAGAAAGTGTACAAGGTAAGATAAATATGCCATCACCTAGAATGTTGTCAAAAGAACTAACATGTTTAACATGTCTAGCCATTCTCAGCTTCAATTGATCATTCCTGCTACCCTTGATATGTATTTTGACAATTTTTAACACGTTTCAACTTTCAATTAATTAAAGTTGGTAGTTAATCGAGATTGGGGATGGATAAGAAGAATTTTGAATAGTATAACCAAGGGTTTAAATCCTATGGGACAGGGCTATCCTGATTTTTTCATGAAATAGGACACGCTGCCATCCCGCTCCGTCCTAATACTTAAGATAGGAGGTGTCCCAAGATGCACCGATTAGGACATTGAAATAATGGTGGGACAGTCCCATTCCAACACTTTGAATGGCAACGCATCCCAGCATCCCATAGGACATCCCACTGAAACCTAAAACCATGTATATAACTAAAAAGTTTCCTTACCATGACATGTGATTGTTGATGAGACTATAAAAATAGTTGGGAATTAAGAGGAAAAACAAAAAATTACTTTTCCTGGAAGAAAAGATTAATAATCTTTGGCTATCATTGCAAATGAAGATACATATAGAGATAGATTGATTGATGTGGAGAGAGATGAACAAAGAGAAAGAGAGAACATAAATAAAGTATATAAAAATAAGACAGAATTTTTTTGGCTATTTTAACGGCCTCTTTAGCCACCAACTGAAGACCTAGGAGAGGAAGGACTGTATGGATCACATGGATGTCTTCAAAACCAGCTTCTGTAAACTTGTTTTATTGACAATCAATTCACATATCGACAACCAAAATTTTAAGAAGAACAAAGCCACAAGAATGTACAGGTAGCCTACAGTACTAGAAACAGAGGATAAATTCATTTCATTGCATCATATAACTTGGTTCCCTCATAAATATATGGCAAAAAAGCAGGATCACTACCAAACAATTTGAATAAACCCACTTACCAATATTGAAGCTTAGTAGATATGGTACGATAATATTTAGTCTATTAGACAAGCCTCTTAAAATAGGAAGCAATGGCTGCAATTGTGACCTGTTGAAAGATGTTGCTAATGAGAAAAGAAAGAGTAAATCAGTATGATCTGAAACATTATTAAACTAGAATTACAAACTAGCCTGTAACATGAGCTAACACATTATACTTTCAAGCATTTGTTCACTGACCTGGATTGGACAATACTAGTATTAGGTCAATATCAGGATTGTGAGCAGCAACAGCAAGTGCTAGGCATCCTCCAAAGGAATGCCCCACTAGATAAATTGGCTTATCTTGAGAAATGGAATTCTCAGACCTCACAACACCTTCCACAAATTTTACCAGTCCTTCGAGTCAAGAAAGAAAAAAAAATGTCTTAAAATACAATAAAGAAGCATAATTATGAGAAAAGTCAATAAGCAGATGAACATAAATGGAAAAAAAAAATTCACAGCCTGAATTAACAATTTCAACATTAATTAATGTCAAAACAATAAATAAAATGAAATAACATACTGGGCATTAACCGTTCATAATGTCAACCCCAGAAAACCAAAGCTCACATCAAAATATCGTAATCATAGCCCTTAAGATGGATAAACCACAAACTTGTTTCGTGACCCAAAGGATCTATGTCTTAATGTCTGCTTTTGTGCTTGCCATAACCATGTCAAATCCTTTTTGAAACTTCCACCTAGGCTATCGCAGCTCTAACTTTCTCTTTTCCAACATTTTTATTCACATTCAAATTCCTTACACTACTAGAGCTTCCTTTAGTCTTCTTGCGCAACAACCCAACTTACACTAGGAAAAACAAATACATGTGAATGCATGTGAAAACTTAAAGATAGACCAGCTATGGAAGCACTAAGTGATGTTAAGCATCATTTTAGTAACAAGCTTTGGAGACTAATTTCTAGTACTGTTCTAACCAGACATCCAAGATTTAGCAATGTTCAGGTATAATGCATTTCATGCAACTTCAAGATTTTAGAAACACTACTACATTTAAAAGTTTGAATTTTGACCAAGGCCAAAAATCTGGATTCTGAACGAAAATTGGGAAATCAAGACTTGTATTTTTAAGCACTTGAGTTCAAATGGGAGGCACATCCTTACTTATGTGACATTTACATAATGATATTCAGGTAAATATATCTATCTAGCAGTCTATCTATCAGTCTTTTCTACTCTGCCTGCTGCTCACTGATTTAGCTTACTTAACATGTTCGGACTTAGCCACCAAATCACATACTAAAGGGGGGAGAAACCAACCTCCCTTACATGTAGACAAACACCTCTATATCTACTATATGTCATTTTAGAGACTGCAATAATATATAATTTAGTATTAGCTAACACTTGTTTTAAAAGGACTCTCCTTTCATAACTTTTAAAGTGGATATAATGCTAGTCAAATAGATTTCTTCCTTAGTAGAAAATTTGATCGAGTTTTTTGTAAAGATTGTAAGATTATATCAGGTCAGAGTTCAACCACGCAACATAAATTGATGATTATAGATATATGTATTCGAAAATAGAGGAGAAAGAGTAAAAAGTATAAGAATTCAAGGATTGGATGGTGGAATTTAAAAGGAGATGAACTAATATCTTTTAAGGATAGAATAACGAAGGAAGAAAAATGGAGTCTAGATGAGAAAATTAATACCATATGGGAAGAGATAACTCGTAGTATTAAAAAAGTATTTATAACAATGTGAGGAGAGTTAAAAGAAAAAGGATCATATGATAAGAAAATTTAGTGATAGAATGAGAAAGTCCAATTAGTGGTTAAGGCTAAAAAAAAGTGTTATAAAAAACTATTTAAATGTAGAAATAAACATATGAAAACTATAAGTTGGCTAAGAAAGAGGTTAAAAAGTGGCATAGAATGCTAGATTCAAGGCATATAAAGAATTACATTGCAAGCTAGAAAATAAAGATAGAGAGAAATATATAGAATTGCAAGGATCAGAGAAAGAAAAACTAGAGATATGATTCAAGTTAAATGATTCAAAGATAACAATCAAAATATTTTGGCTAAGGAGCATAAGATCAAAGAAACATGGACAAGCTATTTGAATAAATTATTGAATAAAAATCATGTAATTAATTTAGGATGCCTTACTAATTCCATTGAGGATAGAAATATGATATATATTCATAGAATTAGGATATCTAAGGTAAAAGAGGCTATGAAAAAGGTGAAACTAGCAAGAACAATAGGACCTAACAAAATTTCCATTTAGGTCTAAAAATGTTTAGGTGATGTAGAAATACTTGAGTGCTAAATTTATTTAGTAAAATCTTAGAAATTAAGAAGTTGCCTATTGCCTAATAAATAGAGGAAATGTACTATAGTACTGATTTATAAGAATAAAAGAGATTCAAATCTACTCTAACTATCATGGTATTAAGCTTACAAGTCATATCATGAAACTTTTGGATAGGATAATTGAGAATATGTTAAGATATACTACAAAAATATTAAACAATCAATTTGGCTTAATGCCAAGAAGGTCGATTATAAAAGCAATTTCTCTCATTAAGAGGTTCATAGAAAAATATAGAGAAAAGAGATAAGATCTTTATATGATTTTTATTGATTTAAAGAAAGCATATAATAAAGTCCATAAAAAAATTTATATTAAATATGTATATATTAACATAATATATTAAAATAATAAAAGATATGTATGATGAAGTGGTTACTAGTGTTACAACTACTAGTAGTAATACCAATGAATTCTTAGTTACAATAAGTTTATATCAGGAACATATTTATGATAAAATTTTAAGGTGCATATTATTTATAGATGATATAATATTAGTTGATAAAACTATGGCTTTGGATTAATCGTGAATTGGAATCATGGAGAAATACATTAAAATTTAAAGGTTTTAGGTTAAGTAGAATAAAGATAAAATACATGAAATACAATTTTAGTACAATTAGAAATAGAAATAAATGTAGAGTAAAAAATTGAAGATCATGAAGATCTTAAAAATGATCATTTTGGATATTTAGAATCGATTAATTATAAGGAAAAAGATATTCAAGATGATATTATCCATAAGATTAAAGTAATTTAGATGAAATGGAGAGGTGCAACTAAAATATTTTGTGATCATAGAATACTAGTTAAGTTTGAGAAAAAAATTTATAAGACATCCATAAGACCAACTATGCTTTATACTATACCATGTTAAGTAGTTAGAAAATTATGTGTACACAAGATGAATTTGACTAAAATGAGAATGTTGAGATGGATATATAGTAATATAAGAAAATATAGAATAAGGAATGAAGTTATTTTTAAAAAGATAGAGATAGCACCAATTAAGGCGAATTAAGAAAAGGACAGCTTAAATGGTTTGAGCATTTGCCATGTAAACCTAGGGATGCACCAATACAAAAGAGTGATTTAATATATGTAGAAGGAAAAAGAGACAAAGGTTACATAGAAAAGATTTAGACTGTTTCCATTTTATAAAAAATATGACTAAAAACAAAGTAGAATGGAGAAAAAAATTTATGTAGCTGACCTCAACTAGTTTAGGATTAAAGCTTTATTGTTGTTGTTGTATGCCTAAAAAAAAGACTCGTCAAAGAAACTCATATAACAGAGGACTGCCCAAGCTCAAAAAGAAAGCATGGCTACATGGAAAGCTACATCTGAATGAGCTTGAAGTATTATCCCTTCAAATTCATCCTAAACTAAAATAGTGGATTGGAATATACTCTGGAAGACTGCTAGACTTATAAGCACTTCTTCAAAGAAGAATATAGACACGTAACTAATAGGTGTTTAATGAGCTTAAATTTTACAGTTTATTTATAGCCCATCAAAAAAGGCAATCCATTGCACATCTGTCCAAAAGAAAACTTCACTAATACAAATAATAATAACAAAGCCTTAATCCCAAACTAATTAGGGCCAACTACATTCATCCTTTTTTTCCATTCCACTCGATTTAAAACCATTTTTCCAATAAAATATAACAATTTTTAGGAACCCAGTCTAGCATGAAGTGGATCGAGCAGCTCATGGCACGACCCAGTCTAGCATGAAGTGGGTCGTGTCAGGCACAACCAAGCTGCTATATGAACCATGCCAAGCCAGCACAATGGCACGTATGGGCCAAGCACAGCACGACACAGCCTATGGGCTAGCACGACATGTCAGGGGTCAAGCATGGAACGAATGGGCCAGGAGAAACACAAATGGATCAAGTTGATACTAAAAAATATTTTTTTAAAAAAAGCTAGGCCATATTGGCGGATCGGCACGGTGGGTGGGCCAAGCACGGCATGACCCAGCTGTGAGCCATGTTAGGCCACAGCTTGGTATCCTGGGCCATGCCAGCACGACCTATAACAATAGCGGTGCTGGGTCGGCACAACATGACAGCCCAACGGGCCACAACTAGGGTCCGTTTGACACCTTTGGTGTTTCTTCTATTTCTGAAATTCTTATTCATATGCAATTTAAAAACATTTCCTTCTACTTGTTTGTTACTTACAATTGCATTAATGATACACTAATATGCTTTAATTTTAGTTGATAACATAAAGTACTTTAAAACACCAATGAAAAGCACTGTAAATTTAAAGAAAAATTGTTAAAATTGAGCATACCACATTAAGGAAAAAAATTAAAAAAATCCAAAATCAAAAATAAAAAAGAACAAAATCTGGTGTACCAATCTACCTAATCAGCATACCCAGGCATACCGTGTATCACTACAACACACCCTTCGTACCATACTAAACCAAAATAGTACCAAAATAGTACCAATTCTCAATACAATGAACCTTGGTGCGTCCTTAAGCCTACATTGCACATAACCAAATCATCTAAGTTGTCTTATCAATTTATCCTCAATTAGTACTATCTTCATCTTCTTATGAATAACTCCATTTCTTATTCTATCCTTTCTTATATTACCATACATCCATCTCAACATTATCATTCTAGCCACACTCATCTTATATACATATTTTCTAACCACCCAACATTCTATACCATGAAGCATAACCAATTTTATGCATATCTTATAAAATTTTTTCTTTAACTTGGCAAATATCCCACAATCACATAATATTTCGATTGCACTTTAATATTTTATGCAACATGTTTTAATCTTATAGATAACATCCTCCTCAATCTCCTCTTTCTTATGAATAATCAATCTAACATATCAAAAATGATTACTCTTAGAAACTTCATCGTCCTCAATTTTCACTCTACCTTCATCACAAATTCTATATTGGTTCTACTTAATTTAAAACCCTTAGATTCTCATACACTTCTCTATAATTTTAACCATGGTTCACTATCTCGATAATGAGGGGCATATTGACAAAATTCTAATGCAGTGTCAGTATATCCAGTATACTCGGTACACCCCCCATATCGACCGTTGATATGTCCCCCATATCTATACCAATGTGATATGGCATGCTTAGTACTATCGCGTACCAATCGATACAACATACTTATTCTAATTTATAATTAATTTTGATCTTAGTTTTATCCACTAATATTATATTATCTACAAGTAGCATACACAAAAAATATTATTTTGAATGTCTAGTAAGCTCATTCATAAATAGTAAGGTAAAGACTTAAAGCAGATCTTTAACATAAACATATTATAATTAAAAATTCATTGTATTACCTCCAGTAGTTTTTACATTAGCAATTGCCTCATTGTACATGTCCTTAATTATATAAATATGCCTAACAGATACTTCTTTCTTTTCTAACAAACAATACTTTTATAAAGACTTTATCATATGCTGTCTTTGAATCAATAAAAATCATATGAAAATCTTATCTCTTTTCTTAATATTTTTCTATTAACCTCTTACGAAGAAATATAGCTTCCATAATTGACCTTCCTAGCATAAAATCAAATTAGTGTTCTAATTTTTTGTATCACATCTTAATCTATGCTAAATCACCTTCTTTCAAAGCTATATAATATGGCTCATGATTTTAATACCATGATAAAAAAATTTTGAACATTACATTTATTCTTATAAATCAATACTATAGTACTCTTTTTCAATCATCCAACATATTTTTGATTTCTAAGATCTTACTAAATAAATTAATCAATCAAGTTACTCACACAACACCTAGACACTTCCAAACCTCTATAGGAATTTCATTGTGTCCCACCATTTTTCCTGTTTTCATCTTATTTATGGTCTCATTTATCTCAAATATCTTAATTCTACAAGTATACTTAATATCTCTATCCTCAATAAAACTAGTAAGGCATCCCAAATTATGTACCTAATTTTATTTAATAATACATTGAAATAACCTCTCCATCTTTATTTAATCTTGTCCACCTTAATCAAAACTTTTTGACCTTCATTTTTGATACATTTAATTGGAGCCAAATCTCTAGTTTTTCTTTCTCTTAGTCTTGCAATCTTATACATATATCTTTTCTCCATCATTAGTTTTGAACTTATGATATAACTCTTAAGCCTTGAATCTAGCCTCTTGTACCTCCTTATCTATTTTATAACTTTTATACACTTCTTTATTCTTACATTTAAATAATTTTTTATAGCATTCTCGTTTGATCTTAACCACTCACTGAACTTTCTCATTCCACAAGTTTCCTTACCATATGACTTGTTTTTCTTTGATTCTTTTAGCACTTGTGTAACCATTTTCCTAATACCATGAGCCATTTCTTATAGTACTCATTTCTCCATCCATACTCCATTTTCCCTCCTTCCACATTCTATCCTTAAAAGCATTTGTTTCTCTTCCTATAAATTCCACCACCTACTCTTCGGGCTCCTATATTCTTTAGTTTCATATCTACCACCATACACCCCAACAATTGGTACCTTGATCAAGGAACCAGCCTCAACAACCTAATCAATGACCATTTTTGTCCTTAGCAAGGATGATACTAAAATAACAAATAAAAAAATTAACATCAACCTCCTTCATTTTCCTAATTAATATTTTCATCTTATTCCAAAGCAAGAAGACGCTCGTTCCATATCTACTGCCATCCACCTCAACAAGAAGTACCTTGATCAAGAAATCAGCCCCAAGAACCTAATCAATGATAATTTTTGAGCTAATGAATGGATCTCCATCTTAATCCTTGGCATGGATGATTCTCAATGAAAATATTAGACTAGGTCTTCCTTCTAGTTTAGGCTGACTCAGCCTCAAACCTTATCTTGCATTGTATGCTAAACATAATGTTGAGGGATATATGTTGTAAAAGTTGATAAGATGAGCAGTACATAAAATCTAAAAGTTAATAGAGTTATTAATAACTAATTAAACTTACAAACCATATATGTAAATATTACATATATTTCAACTAGCAACAAAATTGTGCAGGTCAAGATCATCAAAACTTTAGGGCCTCAACATCTATAAATGGACCAAATCAGTATTTACAAATGTCATTTTGAAGAATTTTGAACAATTTTTACATTCTAGCATTTCATAGCAAATTGCAAATCAGTTACAAATTTAAACTTAAGTATAACTCGAACTGTGCATTAAAAAAGGGAGAGACCTTTAAATGGTGTGCGGTCATAAACAGGAACATGCAAGCACCTAACTTCAAAAATCCTGCCATTCAATTTGAATAGGTTAGTGTTTTTTTATATAAAAATTACACTAACTAGAGAACTACAAACAATAAAAAGTTAAGCTTATGTTATCATATAACTATACCAATAAATGGGGGGGAAAAGGTAAGATGTCTTACAAAACCAGCACAGAATTTTTAAAGATGCCCAATTTCCAATTTTAGATGATCCATGTAATACATCATATAGCCGAGTTATTGCATGCATGGTAGAACAATACAAACAATAATATGTTACCAAATTATGTACAGTAGAAAGAAATTTTCACAAGGGGGACATTGCCATTGTCAAGTGTCAGATCTCAAACTTCAGTCAGAATCTTCATCCACCCAACAAATATGACTGGGCATGTAATGCAAGACAAATTGGGGAAGGCATGAGAGAGTGTAGATGGACCCACAATGGGGATCTAATTAGGGCTAGAACTGATTGGATTGCTTGCCATCTTAAGCCTGTATACAGGCCAGCAGAGATCTTTTAAGATTGGGAACAAATAAAATCCAGTAAACATGCCCTATTGTTCTTGTCATCAGAAAGAAGAAGAAACTCAAAAAATTGCTCACAAAAATCTGAATATCAATTATATAAGAAAAGCTCAAAGATACTGGAAAAGAGATCAAGAATAATGTACTGAAAATGCATATTTTGGAATCCCACATAATCATATACAAAAGGACACCTAAAACATCTCTAATTCAAAATGCAATAGTTGACTTTTCCGGCACAATTTATACCTAAAGTAGGACCATTACACACCACTTCTACTTAAAATAGGATTCTAAAAACTAGTATAAGACTTAGCCATAAAAAATTTCTGAATATACGACAAAAATCTAGAGTCAACTAAAATTTTATTCGCAATTACCATTGAGGGCTTGAAAAAATTTTAAATAGTTGACTAAATGTGGCAACTCAACTGTGGTCTAGAAGACTTGCAGATTGATGATATTTTGCTGATCAAATTCCAAGGTTTATAATAAAGAATGAAACTAGTAGGCCCTACAATCATGAAATATAGGGAAAACATCAGCATTTTACCCTCTTCCTCAAAGGTTGAAGAATCAGCATTGGTACATTCACCATATCAGCACATCACATGCCTATTGGTGCCGGCACCTCAAACTTGAGGTGATGTTCCATATGTCGGTATGGACTGGTAACAAGAAGCATATTGATAAAGGTATTTTACTATTATAGTACAGTATAGCCGCTACATGTCGATACAATAATCATTGCTCTCATTCTTTCTGTGGCCTCTTAGGGATGGTACTTTGGACGAGCCCTGCCTTCATCAAAACATCAAAGAATATCTTAATAAACAATTTGTTAAAAAAAAAAAATTAGATCAACTTTATGCTAAGATGCACATTCAAATTGCATGTTGAGTTTCAATAGGGGCTTACAACTCAGTCTAAAAAGCTAATTTAAGGCAACAGAATCATTTAAATCTCCATCCCATTATCTAAGTTTCCCCCCTTTCTAGCTGAATACAATACAAAATATTTGGGTGGAAAACGTTAAAAAATTGTCCTGTAGCTAATTAAAGCCAAATAGTTCAATCTAAAGGCTGTTTTGTGCATTTGGAATCTACCACCCAAATCCTCATTTGTCTCTCTATGTCAATAAGTGCCACCCAATAGATAGTTTCATAATTTTATGAAAAGGGGTTCTCTTTCACACATCACTATTGAGGTGTGATCCAAATTCACATACCTCTCTTCTTCACCCTGTATCATGCATGAAGAGAAGGCATGATAGATTATGAGATGTAGCACTTCATGGTAATATTTTCTTTACTTCCCTTCTTTTTAACCTTTCTTCCAGTTTTCTTTTGCTACCTTCCTTCTACCAATTAATTACACATCCATCCCTTCCAAATCTTAATTCTCACGTCTTTATCTTCTTTTCTGAGGATTTGTAGATCTCTATAATTGACACTTATGAAGTCGATAATTCTGCTTAGCTCCACCCAATTAGATTTCATTTGAAATTCATGAACCTCAGCTATAACTTTGTTAAAAATATTTTCTAGCTTATTTATCAATGGGCGTGTTTACTTTGTTAAAAATATTTTCCAGCTCATTTATCCATGGACTGACTTTCTACTAAACTATCTATTTATGAGCAATCAATTTCAAGTTTGCATCATATTCAAAATAAATTATTCATAAATTCTTTTGTTATTTGGTTTCCTAGGTATTTAAATATCTAGGAGATTATTGACCATAAATTTTACTTCAATCTCACCCTAACATTGTTCAAAGTTGTTAGAATTCATTTAAGTACTAAAATGTTGCCATAGCACATAAATATATGCCCAAATTTTTCATAGGAAAGCATTAGAGTAAGTTCCTTCTCATCTTCCCTCTTCAACCTGTTAAACAACATTGCATATCAACCAAATGGAATCCACATGAAAATTTTCAACAAAGAGATCCAAGAATAGAGTTTTGAGCCCCAGGCAGCTTGGATATAAGAGACAAGTCAATGGAATGAACGAATAACAAATAAAAAAAAAATAAAAAAAAAACTAGAGAGAGATGTCTTAAACATATTAAATCTTCCTCTTAATTTGAAGAATCACGATTACATCCACATTCCATAAGAAGAACAGGAAAGCAAGCATCAAAGATTCCAAACTTCACCAAGCATTATATGTAATGTTCTGCGGACAAATATTGACTACCTTCAACTCATTGAAACCATAAAACTGAGCAAAAAACCATACAGAGTCATAACTCCACTGCCTTTGATTCAACAAGAAGCGAGTATTCCAATTATAGACAAAATATCCCCCAAAATTAATCAAAAAAAGCAATAAGCACACTCTAAAGAATCAAAAAGAATCAAAACATACATCCACATTCGGCGAAGATAAAAATGATAAAAAAAAAAAAAAAAAAAAAACTCGAGAACCTAAAGATTGCCGAGAATATATAATCTTCTACTAGCTTCCGTCAACTAGTTTCAAATTCTTGACAGTGTTACAACATGAGCAGATGGCATCCTTGGAATTCATACCTTCCGAGAGCTTTGTGGTGCATAAAGAGCCCCAACCCGTTGCCATCCACACCTACAAACCCCAAATTGGACCGCAACACACGTTCGTAGTCAAAAAGATGAGAGATGAGACTTTTCCTCAAAATCAAGAAAGTCCGACGACTATAAAGATCATCAGTACCGGGCAAGAAGAGAAGCAGAGGGGCATCTTTTATCGGCGGCCCGCCGTCGACGGGGCAGAACCAGCGGATGGGACCCTGGTCGAATTCCATCAGATCGCTCACCGCTTCGAGGTAGTCCTGAAGCCTTCCGACATGCCGGTATCCATCATCGTACAACACCTCAAGGCCGCCATGGCTCGCGTGGATCCTCCCTCCCCTGCCGACCCAGCGGTTCTTGGGTAGGAGGAGGGGAGAGGCAAAAGGAGGAGGGCGGGGCGGAGGGAGAGATGGGGAGAGGCGAATTAGGGGGAGGGAGGAGGCCATGGCCGTATGATCGAACCAGGGTTCCACTGCTTCGACTCTTGGGAATGGTTCTTGCTTTGGAGATTCTTGTTCCGTGAGATTTTGGAAGAGGGTCGTCGTTTTTTCGTTGGGGTCATGCCTCCGGGGAGGTTCCGGGCTCCGGGCTCCGGTGGAGGCGTAACGGGAATAACGAGAGTCTTTGAGGCGATGTTTCCGTGGGGGAAAGAGAGCAGGCGTGGATGGTGTGAGTTTCTGGAGGTTTTGAAGCCCAAGCAGCGGGAACAGGGAAGCACAGGTCACGTGATGAAAATAAAGGGGAACTTAGAAGTTACTGGAGACCCAACTAACTTACGCCTTTGTTACGGTTGTTATTATTGTTAAAAGTTATTTGGAGAAATTTTTTTTTGAAATTTTTTATTTATTTTTTAACAAATTGAAAAAGTTTATAACATGTTTTATGGACAAAGGTTTTTTTTTTTTTTATGAAAGGTTTTTTTCTTTATTTTGCAATGAATTTCTTTGCAACTAAAATATATTTTTAGCATTGTACCTAATACAAGTATGGACGTAGACTAATGTTTAGATACAATTATACCTATTTATATAGAATATTTTTTTTGCATATAATTTTGTATAGATATATAGAAGGAATAGATAAAAATAATCACTAAAGTTAAGTGATTAGAGGTTTCAGTCAATTGAGCTTATACATGAGAAATAATTCTAAGATCAATATCAATTCTCTATCTAATGTAATTGTGAGATAAGCATGACTAAGGCTAATAGGATCATGCTTGATTTGACATAATTTTATATTTAAATTATAATTTTAAACTTGAACCCAACCTATTTGCCAATCAAATCGGATTGAGTTGGCTCTATGAAAAAATATTAAAGATAAGGGTTCATTCGAGTCAGTTTGGAGTCAAGTATAATTTATATCTAACTCAAAATATTTAAATTTGAAAGGGATTGGATTGAAATAGAGTCAAGCATTTAACTATTATTTTTATAAAATCTAATAATCTAATCTAAATCAAAATCCTTGATAATGGCCATAATTGCTCAATTAGCCTTTGATTGCAATCCTTCTTGGTTAACTTAATCAAAATCCCTTAATTACCCCTTAGAGAACTCACTTACCACTATCTTTATATAGGGAGACTATCAATTTATCATACCATACTATCAAAATAGAATTTTAATCTGCAAGGCCTTTAGTTTTAATGGCAATTAACTAGGCTAATTTTCTCAGTATCATTGGAATAGAAGAATGATATGCTTTTTGTCATTACTCTCAATTTTCTACATCCATGCTGAATTCTAGCACTCATACCTTCTAGACTATGGTGTAAATGTTAGAAATTTCTTATATATGAGCTATCATTTATCATGCATGATGAATCCATTATTGATATGTGATCTATATTGTTTAAGCTTATGTGCACTTTCTAACTGATACAAATTAATGATTTATGCGCCTTCTAAGTAATACAGATTAATAGTTTGCATGGATCTAAAGCCTAATAATAATCCATGATAAAAAAAGTTTATCCACTAAAGTTTCATTATAAATAGAATAGGTTTCATCCTTTCGCCTCATATACATTTAGATTTAAGCTCTACCATTCCTAATAACAGCTTGAAAGATTCTTCCATATCTTGCATAAACCAAAGATGAGCCATTTCTTACATAAATCAAAGATGAGATAAACAAGTATGATAATGAATTTTAATTGCTATTCAATGTTCTAAATTTTATATATACAATTCTTAAAATTCCGTCCTGTACGATCAAACTGAAAGCAAGATATAACTATCAGACCAAAAATGTTGCATCTTTACCATCCAAATTCCAAGCCATTATGGCTCAAAGGTGGGGACTCGATCTGGGGAACCCCAAGAAGCCTGATATATAGCCCGCTGTATGACACTCCTATACCGATCCTCCTCTCTCTTTTGCTTCAGATATGAAAGCATATTCTCAATTTCTGATTTAATTTCTATATACATTGCATTTGCTTTACTTTTGTCGTTAAGAATGTCTATTCCTCGTGGTTCAAATGGTCTCCCAAATAGATAATAAAAACGCCCAGGTATTTTTGGGAGAAGTCCAGGCACAGCAACCTTTTGTTGCTCGAAAAAATCCCCACGGGCACCAGACCTACAACCAAGGAACACTCCCATTTAGCATGCAATTTAGTAACATAGAAATCCATTTTGGTAGTTATACAGCACGAGGATGAGAAAAGACTACAACAAACTCAGGTAAACAATTATGAACTACTGATACAGAATGAATACCTTAGAATTAAATCTTTGTTGTTCTCTTCTATCCATTCTCTGATAAATGGAATATTCTTTTGATCATTGTAATCAACAACCAACTGTCAACATATTCACAAGCTATTATTCAACAAATAGAATTTAGAAGAAGATCAATAATCATATGAGGAAAACAAATTAGAGAGCTGAAAATATCGAGCACCTCAACCATAAATAAATCATTTGCAAGTCATAAATCAGCAATGTAACAGGAGCCCCCAAAGCTAACAAACTAAGGTTGACATATGGTAACGGACGATTGGAAAGCTCTGGGGATGAGAAACACATACCAATTACTAGAATAGATTACAAGAACATATGGGAACCATAATTGCATAGCTGCAAAGGCTTTTCTTGAGCATGTAGAGAATTACGATTCAGCGGTTTGGACTCAAATCAGTGTGAGATTGACATAGCTGGCCAACAAGAGTACCATAATGTTTATGGAGGCATCAAAGCCCTTGGAAGAACCAAAGAACGAACTATTGATTCAAAATCTCTCAGTGGGAGGAGCAGTAAATGCCAGAAGTCACCGAGAACTATTCACAATAGCTCAAAAACCAAAGGATATAGGATACTCAGGAAAGTCTTAGCCAAAGTCCTAAACTGTTGCAGCGATGCTTAGGTGTAACAACAATACAATCCAACAATGGGAATCTCATTTGGCGGGTCTGAATATGCATGCATGCATGTGTGGATGTATGTATGCATGTATGTGCATCCAACTCCACCGCATTGCCAGAATCCATGTTGTGTTTGAAGCGATGTCTGCAATCGCTCTTGATTTGTAATCCAACACACAAATCAATTGGTTCCGTCAGGTTAGCTGCATGTTGGGTCATGTCAACTATTTCCACAGAAGGTGGTGAGATGATATCTTCCTTACTTATGGTGGAGCCATAAATGCCTTTATTCTATTTTCTGCAATGTTCATGAATGGTTTAGAACATTTCAATGCTTCCTATTTTTGGACCATCGGAGATGGGATATGCATATATGTGTGCATGTCTGTATGCATGCATGCATGAATGCATTGTATTGTATTGTATGTATGTATGTATGTATGTATGCACAGATTCATGTTTTGTTTCGAAAATAAAATAAGTGGTAGTGATATCAAAAGCAGCCTACATTCATATTGATGGATCGAATTTAGTAAAATTTACAATACTTTCCTTCTCAGATCATGGTTCATTTGAGCAATTCTCTAATCCAGTGCTATGCATTTTCTGAGTATCATTTGACAGAACTTTTGTTTTATTCAACTTATCCATATTCATTCTTTTTATCTTTTATACATAATCTTGATCACCAAAAGCATCTAATATTTGCATATCTTTTCTACACAGGGCATGTTGTATGGAAATACTCATGCTCAGGCACTAGGACAGCTCAAAGCCATACCAATCCAATGTTGCATGCTGGTACCAGCCTGGCATGGCTGGAGGCAGATCTACATATACATGAGAGTGGGCAATTGCCCCCTTTAGATTTTCGAAAATCCCTTATTAATCCTATTAGTTTTTGTAACTTCTTATGAGAATTGCAACTCCCCCTTTCCTTCAAACAAAAAATTTAGGGGGCAATTGTAAAAGTACAAGGTCAATTTGTAAAAGTAAATAACTTATTATAGTACAAGTACAATATTAAAAAAATATATATGCAAGACAAAAAATATATATATATGGGGTTTAAATGCAATTTTAAAGAAATAAAAGATAATTTATAATTATGTTATAAAGAATATTTTCTTTTTTTTTTCCTCTTCACAGTTACTCAAGTGGTTTTAATTAAATTGGTGTTATAATAGCATATTACAAAGAATGCTTTTGAATATTTATTGTTTCTAGAAAATATTCTTAAAGTATAAGTGACTGTTCCCCCAAGCAAAGGTCCTGGCTTTGCCACTAGGCATGTCACATGCCAGTTGGCACAAGCTGACCATTGAATCCTTCCTTTTTACATGCTAGTTTTCTGGAAAAAAATATTATAAAATTTTAATTCTACCTGAACTGAACCAAATGGTTACCTCAAGTACATCATCTTCTCCAACAGTCCCAAAGGGTACAATCGTGACCCCAAACCGAGCAGCCATTCTCACAAATTCAGGCTGATCTGGCCAAAACAACTTGTATTCTTCACCCTGTCAACCATCCATGCATGAAATTGTTTGTTAGCAAAATGGAAGTGGCCTATAAGAGTAAATATACATCACAAGATCTACCAACCAGCATGATCCCCAATTGTATACTCATATATGAGTTGGTGCATCATGTTTAAGTCTTTGAGAAATGACAATGATCCTAGGCTTTAGCTAAATGGAACTTAAAAATGAATTTTTGGAATCAACATACTAGTCTCATCAGGGCTTAAAATAACATTACTTATTCGTACTGATGTAAAATAAGAAGACTACACTAAGAAGCATTTTATACACATTATGCATAGATACCATCCACATACTCATAAGAAGAACAAAAAGAATAGCCTAATATAGTTTTTTTTCTATTTTGTGCAAAACATCACAACCTGATATCACGATTCAGTCTTCTATTTGGTCTAAATTACTTGCATTTGCATATTTCTATCTTACCATGAATTAAGTAATATTGCAAATAATCATTGAGGCAATCCTAGTTTGCAAATAATCATGAATTTCTTAGTATTGTCGACTTCTAATCTAACAGCAATTAGCTAGATGGAGGTGAATGCAACACAAAACAGACAATAAAGATACAATTTCAGACATCAAGAGCGGCGTATATGCACTATCAACGTTTTAAAGGGTAAGTAAGCAAACAAGAGGATTTTGAAGGGCATATATGAAAATATCCTAAATTTTTATCTTATAAGCCTATGGGTAATCAATGTATTTTCAACCATCCATCCATATACATACATACATGCATACAAATATGGGTGTATGTATGTATGTATGTTACATGTGATCAAGTTACCAGAATGGTAATAGTTATATTCTAATAATTAGCACTATAAAGTTAGATGATAAATGATAGCTTTTAATAATGAAGTTGGAAAAAAAAAAAGTTCAGCACACCTTTCTGTGTAGAGCCTCATGAACTCCTCCAGGATAAAGTAGCACAAATGATCCTCTTGAAAACAGCCTATACATGTTGATTGGAGTAACAGGTAATGCACCAAAGATACAAAAATTATCAAATGTGTTGAACTCCCGCCGTGAAGCTTCAAGCTTGTTTGAAAATACAACTGGGTGCGCCATGCCACGAATTATAATATTCTTCTCTTTCAAGAATGCTTCACAAAGTGGGACAACCTCAATCCCCATCAGCATGTGATAACCCACTAACAAGACAGGACCTTTGTCAGGAACCCCAGCAAGACCCTTCACTATCCTTCCATCTTTCAAAGTTGAAAATACGACTGGACTTGTTGCAAGGCGCAACCATCTGTAGTTAATCAGCATAAGATGAAACAGAATTAAAATGTTTTGCACGGTTGAGCATTGGTAACTATTCTAATCATATGGAACACTTACCTATAATCTTGTTCAATATGTTTTTTGTATTCACTGTAAGTGGGAGGAAGGTAATCTGTGACATAATCATGTTGTCTAGAACGACGATAAGTGCTGGTACCTTTAATTATGCTCAACAAATTGATTCCATCTTCCTGAATCATCAAGACAGATCTCAAACAATGAGTGTTTCATAGTCAGCAAATGACATCAACCTTTTTTCTTTAATATAAAATTTGAGTGTTTCTAAAGAGATAAAAATGCAAAAAAATAAGTTAATGAGAGGTATTATTCAGTTTACATCTCATATTAGAAATCTTCCTACAAACTGAAGAATTAAAAATATGCAGCTTTGTAATTTTTTGACAAAGCTAATAAACTGATATGCTGGAGAAAACTTTCTTATTTCACACAATCAAGACCTAACAAAAGAGTTAAGTATCACATCCTAGCATAATAATTCAGAGAGTAAGACAGCATCAACATAATTGATACTATCACTAATCTTGGCAGTTATTAGAATATTGATAAAGGGCAATTATAAAAATAAGGAATTCACTAGTAACAGTTGCTGACCAATAGAAGGGTGTGACCGTTGTCTTTGAAGTATCGAACTCTGCAATTTTTTAGGGAATTCCAAAGACGATCTGCTTCTTCTCCACTTGGTAGCAAGTTGTCCTTTCCACTAAATCATGAGTAATATAGTCAGACAAACTCACAGGAAAAGATAAAATTTGAGATATAAATCAAATCAGGTACTTGCATCTAAGCAATTTCAATAAAATCACATATATAATATCTAATTTGTCTTCATAAAATTTGCTGGTTCAATATTATATTGAGATAAAGAGAAGTGCTAAAGAAATTTCTCCCAACAAGATGCTTGAATACTTCTGAAAATGTCCAAATTTGACATCTTGAATGCATATAGGAGAACTTGATTTGATGGGAATGGATTTTATTCATGTTGCTAATGCTTGAAAAAAATTATTAATGGTGGCATTAGTTATATTTTGTAGCACTACAGTATATATTCATTATGTGAACTCATTTCATGCGTAATGTTTACACAAAGATGAATTCAGACAACCAGACAACCATCTTGGTTTGATTATAATCTGTATTCCTGCTATGGACATGCATTTGAATCTGAACATATGATTGTTAAGAAGTACTTTAATCTGAACATCATGTCCCGTAGTAAATAGCACACTGATGGAAATATAAAAGTGGATTAAATTTCACAGCAAAGAAACCTGGCAAGCAGTAGAACTTCAGCCTCTACAGAATGTAGGCGAGAATTGGCATAAGCTGCAGCCGATTTGAGAAGCTTAAGTTTCCACAAAAGAGTGTCCTTTGGTATAATATCTGCCAAATCCTGTAATATTACAATAATTAAAAAGAAACCATCTGATCTGAAACCTTATTTAGAGCCCAATCTTGATAGACATATTTTTTAGGTCCACATGACCCATATTTAGCCTTTTCCCAAAAGAATAGTCTGAAGCGAAGAGGATGTAGAACATGGTAGCCCAAAAGTAAAACGAATGACTACATGCACTTCTTATAGAGCTGGAAAATGCACCCTGCAGTTTATTTTACTCAATTTCCTTTATAACTTTCAGAAGGCATAACAAGAATCAATTTCGATTTGGAAAGTAAGACAGCAAAAAAAAAAAAAAAAAGGGAAAAGCAAGGAAAGATGTGAACTTGATGCTTGCATCATCTTAAGTCACTAATACAGTTCTACATCCACCAACACCTACTAATATAGTGCCAAGAACATATTTGTTATACATATTTTGGAGGTTGTTTAAGGGTCAAGAACTTAACATGCATCATAACTTAAAAGGGGTGCTTATAAAAGAAATCCAGGGAAAAAAAATTATAAAGCATCATACTTTATCTTTACTTCAAGATTACAAATAAAAAAAGTTAAAAGGGACTCCATCCTAATATACTTGCAATCAGTCCACTTCAAAATGACCAATATTAAAGATTTCAAAATATGAAGGTTCTGATTTTTCAGGAATTCAGCATGAGAAATTCAAAAATATTAAGACCTTAAAACACAAAAGGTCTAAAAATTGATCCATGAAATTTATCCGACCATTTGATGCAGGATTTATTTGGGTACAGTCAATGATACCAGAGTTTAGAAAACTCAGGCATAATCTAAGGAATCTAAGCGCATCCAATATTTGGATCATAATGAAACTGTCAAGATGATTTTCCTATATACCACTTGATGGATGAGGAAGGCTCAGCAAACAGACTATAATTGATTTCTGGTGGTTGATTTTGTGATTGAGCAAGCTAAATCTCACGTTTGCTGTAATTTCTAAAGCAGGTCTAACTACGATGCCATGAAGCCCAACCCATTAGCCTAGTCCACCTTGCCTGAATTTTTATTTTAATTTTTAATATTTAACATAATAAGGGTTTATTATTATTTGAGTCTATTTTTGGAACATTTCAGAATTTATTGGGAAGGTAGGGTTTTTATTGGGAAATTTCTAGGAAGGGGGTAAGATTTCCTATTAGAGTAGGTTTATCTGTCTTTTAAGAAAAGGATTACTTGTATTACAAGGCACCTATTAGTGCAAATACCCCCTTAGAATTTCATTTGTAACCAGTCTTCTATTAACGAATAGAATGTTATTTTCTTTGGGAATAGTTCTTCCCTTGTTTTCTTTGTTTTCTCTTACTCCCTTTTGGTGGATTCCTAGGGTTTGCAATAAAGCATGTGAAAGCTGTATCCTCAAAGTGACCTACCAAAGTAATGATTTAGCCTTGGAAGAGTGACACCTGTTGTGACCTCCCCCTCCAAAAATTGTTCATCACCAATGATGGTGTCATGGCCGTGGATTTACCGCTGCCATTATTCAAGTTATGGATTTCATGTGTTGCAATTTTGTTGTAGGTTTGTAGACTTCATCACAATTGGATTGCAACCCTACAAATCCTTGTACTGACATCATACTGACTTATAGATAAATTACGAAAGTTACGAATGTAGGAAGCTGGGATCTAGAGTCTATGCTTCCAAGGTTCTACAAGATTTTAAGACAGTGTTTGAAGGGAGAAAATGAAGAAATAGAGACTAACAAGATATAAGTATGATGGAGTAATCACAACTACGTAACATCTTTAGGAATGTCCCCTAGTTTTGAGGTGCTCAACCTTGGGCATGGAGTCACCATCATGAAAGAAGAGTTTCACTCTTCAATTTATTGCATAATAATGATATGCAACATAAACTACAGAACAGAAAAACACAATGAAAAGATGTTCAACAAGTGCTAGAGTGATCTTACTGAAAGTAGAGGTAACAAAGAAGTAAGACTTTTTGACAATTCTTCGAGCGTTCGTAGGGGAGGAAGGTCATTTGAAACATTGGGCATTGCCAACTTGACAGGATCACCTATTGCCATAAGGAAAAAATAATCTAACAATGAGCACTATAAACTTTCTTGATTAAGAATAAAACTAATGAAACAGATGAGTACCCATGACAAAGCTAAGAAGGTAAGGAACGGTGATGTGAAGGTAGCCAGGTATTGCCTCCAGGACAGGAAATAAAGGCTGCAATTGAGACTTGGCAAATGATGTAGCTGAAGACAATGGCCAATACATAAGTAACCATCACTTAATAATTAATGCAGATAAGCAAGAAGGATTTTGAAAATTATGGACAATAAAATTAACAGGTTTTATGCATAGTTTTTACCAACCTGGATTGACTAATATTAGTACAATATCAATATTGGGGTTGCGAGCAGCAACAGAAAGAGCTAAGCATCCCCCAAAGGAATCTCCTACAAGGTATATTGGCTTATTTGTAGACACAGCATGCTCAGCATTCACAGTGTGTTCAACGAATTTCACCAGTCCTTAATGAGAAAGGGAAAAAAAAAAAATCAACTCACAGAAATTAGAAAAGAAAAATTGCATGGTTCAACAACACACTGAATATGGAAACTGTCTTTTGGAATTTATAAACAAATAGAAGAGTAATAAATTAACATGAAGATGTATAATCAATTTGAAATGAGAAATGAAAACAAAGTTCCTGCTCAATTTACTAGTGTGAGGATTATGATGGAATTCAATGTACACTAGAAAGAGTGTATCATTGAGAAGTTGGATAGTTTAATTTATGGCAATGCTAAATGACTATACTGATGGATGGATGGTGTGAGAGCCCATGCTAGTAGGAATTTAGTCCTGCATCGGCTATGTATTAGAAAGATTCTGAATACTTATATAGGATTAAGGAACTCAAATAATACCTTTCTAGCTAACCTTTTAGAGTGAGGTTCTGGGTTATGACAAATAGTATTAGAATAGACTTAATTCATTGCTTATATGAACTAAGAGACACTGCAAATAAGCTTTATATATTTGTTATTAAATTTGGATGTGGATTTGAATACGAACCTCTAACTTGGCAAGGATGCCAGGATTTGAATGGAGGGATTATGTGAGAGCTCATGCTAGTTGGTGTTTAGTTCCATATCGATTATGTATTGGAATGATCTTGGGTACTTATACAATATCAAGAAGCTCAAATAATAACTTTCTAGCTAACCCTTTTGGGTGATGCTTTGGGTCATTACAAATGGCCTGAAAACAAAGTGATAGGACGTCGTGTCAAGGAGTTGAAATCAATAATTTTGGCCCGTTAGGTGACATATGTTTAATATAACCTTTAGACTTCCAATAGTAACTCTAGACTTTCGAAGGCATGCTAGTGTTTGGGCATATATAATGCAAGTGAGAGGAATTATGGATCTATGTGATTTCTAGTTGATTAAAACTTTATTATGTAATTCGATAAGTACAATTCCTTTGCAAGGAAGGTGCACCCTTTGACTCTCTTTAGACTGAAAAATGAACCATGTGAGGTTTATTTATTAAAAGATGGGAATAGCCAAGAAGGTGGAGAAAGTGGTTATGCATGGAGTGAGCATCCATGCTGGGGAATTCATGTTGTATTAATAGGCACATGATGCGTGGACCTTCGGTCATCCAAGTATGCATGCACATGCAAAGAATGTGATTACAGAATCAGCAGTGCAACGTTTGTGGCCACACCAAGTTATATGCCTTTTGCATTATATAATAGCACATGTAAGAGTTAAGTCCATCAAATACCACAATAAGTGATGCTTTGTTTAACCAAAACATTTACTACAAAATAAATAAATGTGCTTATAATGGACAACTATAATGAACTGAAGACTCATAAATAAAACGGACCATTAAATGGATGTTAATTATCACACTGCAAAGGGCTGGTCCTTGGTGGCCTTTGCTAGGGAATGGACTCATAGGCTGAACTTAAGTGTTATCCGAACATTAACTGGCTGAATCTGGACTAATCAGTAGATAATGTGGAATTTCAGATTACATAAAGAGACAATGTGGACCAGAGGTGATTTACGTAAAGAGATAATTGTTTGACTTCGGGAAAGATAAGGAGCACTACAAAAACTTGGAATGATGGAAGTTTAAAATGTGTAATCTAAACTAGTTGTCTACTAAAACAATACTCATGCATGAGCCTCCTCTCATTTTTATTGATGTAAATTGAACTTGCAACCCCGATCTTTCTTCCATTTCATAAAACTTTTCACCATATATCTTTTCCTTAGTGGTTATCTTTATTATTAGCAGATCCTATGTTAAAATTCTAAAATTCTTCATAGTATTTACAGTTAAGTATCAGCATCATGAACACTGCTCCATCTTTCGTTTTGAGTTTTCTTCTGCAGACACTGCATTTATCATGTTATAAGTTACATACAATTAGCCTACAATGAGTCTGCGGAAAGTCAAGTACTTATGTCCCATTTTGGTAATTACAATCTTTTAGAGAAAAAGTCAAGTACATATGTCCCATATTTTCTGAGAGTGTATTTCCTAGCTCTCCTAGTCCATCAATTCATCTACATAACCAGGCTCCTTTTTGTTTGGTGTTCTCTAATAATTATTTATTTTCTTGTAACAATGGCCTAGGTCCACTGCCCAACCAAGTTTTACTTGGTTTAGGCAGAGAGAAAGCCATGTTGATACCCCAGATGGTTTAGGCAAAAGGAAGAGGGCAATCGAGTTTCACT
The DNA here is from genome assembly GCA_017589505.3 of Metroxylon sagu. Taxonomy (NCBI): domain Eukaryota; kingdom Viridiplantae; phylum Streptophyta; class Magnoliopsida; order Arecales; family Arecaceae; genus Metroxylon; species Metroxylon sagu. The sequence goes on along the minus strand of JACVBY030000645.1, from coordinate 5,736 downwards.
CAGTTTAGGTGGAAAGGGGGTCATATACGCTTTCTAATCCCACACACTCTCTATCTCTCTGGTTTGCTTATTTGAGAAAATAAGTTCTACTCGGTTTACAAGGGCTTGTTATCTTTAAATACCACATCTAGTCCTCTGGTCCTCCATGATCACTCTCTTTCCTGGTGAGAAACCAATGGCAGTGCCTATTTTCTCTCTCTCAAGCAATTTTAGGCCATCAACCTTTTTTCCCTCTCTCAAGAGAATAATAAATCAATCCCGACTCCTTGTGAGCTACTAATATAATTTTCTTCCTTTCTTTTTCTCTCCATATTATTTTAATATTTGAAGAATTTTCTATGTACATGAGTTATCATGTTTAAGGAAGAAGAAGCCTGCATAAAATAATTTTTGCATTAATTCAGCAAAACAAAAATCTGTTTTAATTTATTTTCTGGTTTTAAACTATTTGAATATTAAATAGGTTGGAAATAAAACTTCTATGAAATAAGTTCTGCACTATATATTTCCAACAAAACAAAATCAATTTTGAATTTCTGCAATTGAAATACGTAAACCCTGTGAGATATAATCTAAATTTCTGACGATTAGATTTCTCTATTTTATATGTTAGAATACTAGTTTCTGTAAAATAAAAAATTTGTTTTAAATTTCTGTAAAATAATTTTCTGGATATCTGTATATCAGTTCCTAGATTTCTGTTTATTAAATTAAAAATTATTTTCTATAACTAATTTATGTAAACTAAAAATTACATAATTTAATGTTGTACAATAAATTATAACTAAAATTCAGACTATTAAATTTCCTATATATTATAATATTTAAATATTTTAGATTCTGTACAATCTATCTTAGAGACTTATCTCTATAAAATATAAGTCTGAAAATTTAGAATTTAAGAAAGTAATTCTAATTTAATCTATTGTGCCTTATAATATACTATGTCCTATTAATTTTTGTAGCATATATGATAACAAAAGAAAACAACATAGAATTAATAATCAACTGATCATTTGAAAACCCTTGCAGAACTCTTCTAAAAACGTTACATGGATATATTATAAAAAAAAGAAACCAAAACATCCAACTAAATTAATGTTGGATTAAGTGTTAAAGCATAAATATTTTTTAAAAAAAAATTACTTCAACCTAATAATTCAAAGCCTTCCATGTTGGAATGCTTGATTGAACCTAAGGATACTGACAATGCAAGCCTGATGCCACTGTAAATGAAAGACTAGAGTAATAGTGTTCATCTGATGGGGCATCTCTTGCTAGTTTTATGGTTAACAAAAGTATTTTTGGTTATCATCCTATTTTCATACATGGAAAATTGAAACTGTGTTTTTGGTCAATTGCTGAAAGTAAAAAATAATGAATTTACAAATGAAAGGATCGCTCACTTTAGCTCTTGCATTATGTGGCAATTTCTTCTTCTTGGGCTAATTTGTTATGTACTACTCACAAATGGGACCATATATTTCTCATGGCAATAAGCTATATCTCTGTTACCATTATGTGTAATTAATATAAACAATTTGTGACAAGTTTTTTCTGCTTAAGTTATTATTAATAGCTAAAAAATATGTATACATACAGCAAACACATTCAGTTGCATCTTTGTCGATCTTGAAGGCACTGATATAACAACTAGCAAAATATTATCAACTTTTCTTTAAAAAGATATAAAAATTGCAATTTGATGCATATGCAAATAATCAGCATATCAGAAAATAATACATAAAGAAAAAAGAAATAGAATTATATTGGTCTGATATGCAGGCATCTAATAATAATTAATTATGGGGAATCAAATAATCAGGAATGAAACTCAAGAAGAAATGCTCAACTAGAATATTTTATGCACATGAAATTAAGGGAGGTTGAAACCTTCAAATGGTGTTCGATCGTTTACTGGAATGTGCAAGCATCTAACTTCAAAAACCCTATATCAACAAAAAAACAAGTAAGCCCATATAAATATATGCTACAATGTTTGAACTCATGCATATAATATGCATTAGGAAGCAGAAAGAAAATGAACTTCTTATCAAATTAATTACTTCATTTATTTTGAGTCTCTTTCTCTTGTTTATAAGAAGCTTACCTTTGATATCTGATCCGTATCTACTCCCATGTCAGTTAATGAAGCATTGCACATTTTTTTCTGACTGAAAAAGGCTACATTAGATGAAATGGAGGCACTCAAAAAGAAGAGTACCTGTGAATTAGTGGCCTTATCTGTAGGAAAACTATAATAGGATGTCATGGGATATAGATTACCAAATATCAAAGCAGCAGTTAGTCATAAAGAGTCATGATCAAATTTATGGATTGGATTTTTTCTAGAAACCTTCGCCTATACCAACTTAAATTTTGTTAAGGACTAATTTATAATGCAGTTAATCTAAGATAATCATTATTCCAATTAAATGTCAAGAATGTGTTTCTACATGCTGACTTGCATGAAGAAGTGCATTTGATCTGCCTCCTAAGACCAAGCCAAGTAATCTTTGTTTGTTTTGACAAATTGAGCCATTCTTCTTCAAACTTGGACATATAAGAAGCCAACTTGATCAATCATTATTCACCAGAAGAACTTCTCATCGACATGTCGTGCACTTGTGCATATTGCCTATTCAATGATATCATACTTATCAATAATAATTCGATTGAGATTTTTATTTTGAAGGAACTTTTGTAACCAAGATCTGAAATCAAAGATTTAGGGCAGCTTCATTATGCTCTTGTAATAGAAGTAGAATCATTCCAAGAAAGATGCAATGTCAGCATATAAGGGTTGGACTTATGTTGCTGCTCTTTTTAGAGACATCCAATAGAATCTCCTTGAAAATTTGACTTGAGATTGTGTGCTTTATGCAGGCAAGCACGACGGTATAGAATCCATGGAAGCAAACTTAAAGATAGGATAACTGATGTCCTCATGCAAAGTCATTAAGAGTTTTCAGCTTTGCACCTCCTAACTTCTATAGGGAGTGCTCAAAGATTCTGGTCTCACATTGATTGATTGCCTTTTGCAGGAATGGGGTTTCATACCATGGCAAGTAAAAAATCAACTCAGCAAGAAATTGAAGAAGAACTACAAAAAAAAAATTCATTGATGCTTTAAAATTTCTAAGGCTATATGGGGGTATTTATAGGAGAGAAACTCCTAAAGCCATCAGGCTTTTCCTAGTTCTCATAAGATATTAATTTCCTAGAAAAAAAAATGAAGAGGTGAATATTAAATAAATAATAAAAATAGATTTCTAACACATACTGGATTTCTAACTCATTTAAATATTAAATAAGTCATACTCAGGCTCTTGTCTTTCCCTTTTTTCTTTAAGACTGAACCCAGCTTTAAAATTTTTCAAAATGCTCAAGTCCCACTAGATAACTCTAATTCGACTGGACCACATTCAGGCATATCTATAACAATGTTGAAATCTCTAGAAAACAAAATATCCATACTTTGAGTGAGCATAAAACATATATTTTTTCTTACTTAGTAAGGCATGATTTTTTTCCTTTTTACATTTTCTTCAAATCTTAAAGTAAACAATACATTAGTCCTAAAATAGTTTGACAAGGCAACTTACTTTCCAAGTGATTTTTGATGCAGAATGAGTCCCATTCCGGTGCCATCAAGACCTGTACATCATAAGACATCAAAACAGTATATAGACCACCCCACAGAAAAATAAAAGACCTAAAGTTTCCAACTTTTAAACCACTTTTTCCTCGTTATCCAAAATTTCCTCATCCAAGGAGTAAACTTCATAACCTACCAGGTAAAAAGAACAGCACAGGAGCCTCCTTTATCGGCGCTCCACACTCGACGGGGCAGAACCAGCGAGGGGGGCCTCCATCGGGCTTGATAATCTCCTTCGTCGCGTCGAAGAAGTCCTTCACGCTCTTCGTCCCGAACCCGTCATCATAGAGTACGCTCAATTCTCCAGTCTCGGACCCAGGCGCCTTGACCTTCTTCTCGGAATCGGACTCCCCAGTTCCGGGCCGAGACCGATCGAGCTCCAAACTTGACGCATACTTCACCGGATCCTCGCTAAGTGCGGCGAGCCGATAGCTCTTCGGGGAGCGAAAGGGAGGTGTGGGGCTTCGGAGGGGAAGGGAGGGGAGCGAGGCGAAAGACAGGGTCATGGAGAGAGGCCGAGAAGCAAACATCGGAGGAGGGAGAAGAGGGGAAGGTTGGAGAAGCGAGTGAACGGTGGTAAATGCAGGCAATATATATGAGCTTTGAACGATATAGAGAGAGAGAGAGAGAGAGCGGATGGAGGGAAATGCAACGGCGGCTCTGCTCGCTTTTGGAGCAGAGCTGGATGGAGGCCAAATGCGACGGATGAAAAAGGATAGAAGGACGTTGCTGTTCCGTTATAACGCTAACGGATGATTGGAGGTTGTAATAAAGCATTAAAAAAAAAATAGAGAGACGACCAGGCAAACTCCCGTGCATGATTTTTATTTTTAAATAAAAAGAGAGCCTGATGCCAAGGGATCGTGAATCGGTAAACGAAAAGGACCAAAAAAAAAAAAAAATTTCTGACACCGCATGTGATTAGTAAATTAATAATCTATATTGGACTCAGTAAACCTTCGTAGTCTAAACTTGCCGTATAACATTAGCACATGTATGCTATTATTAGCTCCGAAGTGCAGAGAAAAAAAAAGAAAAAATATCTAAATTTATGGTATTATTAGTTAGAATGCAAGGAATATATATATATATATAATTAAAATATATAAAGTACTCATTAGGAGTTATTATGGAATAAATCATATGAGACAATTTTTTTTAAAATTATTATCAAATCCCCTTTCTTTTTATTCGTCAAATTTTCTTTCAAAATAACTAAAAGCATTGAGCTCTTATACTTCCTATGCGTACAATAAAAATCAGAAAGAAATAAGATGTAATGGCTTAAGATATTAATAAAATTTTAAAAAAATTATAGCTTATTTATAGGAGAAGAAAAAGTAATTTTTTTTTTATATATATATAACTAAAAAGAACCATCCAGCTCTCTAAGTTTACAATAAAAAATAGAAAAAGAGATAACTTTCAATCCCTTTTAATTAATATTGCCATATGACAAAAAAAAAAAAAAAAGTTCTCTAAAATGTATATATACTAATCTAATTTGCACAATTACCAAAAAAACTAATTTTTATAATATAGTATCTTATATTAGCTTTGTATAATTAATTACACAAATATGTATATTAAAAATACAAAAAATAAAAATAAAAAATAATTCCTATATTTTATTTTCAAAAAAAATGAAAAATGATGCCACGTAGTGTCTCAATTTTTACTATTTGTATTTAAAAATGAAAATAAGAATGGTGTGATTTTATCCGATTGAACCGATCAGGATTGTGAAGCGGGGACGTGCGGCGGGGAAGAGGCCGCGCGGTGTTGCGGGTCGGCCGTGGAGAGGACCGCGGAAGCCGGTCTGGACTGGACTCTTCGACGTCGTAAAGGTCGGGATCAATCAGTTCACGTGCCTTGAATCCCACCACTTCACTCACCTTCTTTTCTTTCCGCTGTTCACCTTTTTTGTCCAGAAACAAAGAAAGCGGTGGCTGGTGTAATGGCAGGGAACACAGTAGTTCACGTACGATATGAAAGAAATTGAAGCGGACAGTGGCTTTGCATGAATGAATCGTTCCGCGATCTTTTCAATTAATTTGTTAGCAAATTAAATTGATAGA